>JAQQZR010000014.1:3374174-3405941 GCA_030068235.1 Notoglanidium macrostoma | reverse complement strand
CTTTTAAGTAATAAAAATAAAGAAAAAAACATTGAATTAGAAGGTGTGTCCAAACTTTTGACTGGTAGTGTATGTAGCAATAAAGGCAAAGAAGTGCAGGCTCTATTTGCTTCATACACCCAGCACCCAGAAGACTGAGATGGACAACAAATGAAGCTGTCTCTATTTCTCTCGACTGTCCTGAAGGAATCATTATGCAGAAAAAAAGGAGAGGGAAAGAGGCGTGTGCGCACACACACATACACACACACACACACACACACACACCTAATATTTCTATTTTGTATTCTGTTTAATTCTCAGTGTCCATAGTATATAAGTGTTTCATCTTTTTGACTGATTTTGAATATTTGTATCTATTTATGTATCCAAGCTTTGGCAATACAATACAATAAAAAACATATTATATTTGTCATATTCATAAAGCAATTTTTGAATGGAATTATGGCAAGAGAGAGATAGAGAGAGAGAGAGAGAGAGAGAGAGAGAGAGAGAGAGAGAGAGAGAGGTCAGAGATCAGACCTTCTTACATTTTCAGTTTTCCATTTTTTGAGTAGGGTGAATTGCTATGGCTATAGCTACACACACACACACACACAGACACACACATCTCCCTGCTCCCCTAATCCATATACAGACACACATCCATGGACATACAGACCTTATGGGTCCTTATCACTGCATCTGAGGTAGATAGAGTTGTGTATTGGGTGGGGGATTGAAACAACCTCAGGATGGAGGGAGGCAAGATTACGGTCGTGCCACCTCCACCCCTCCCCCTATGCCTCCCGTGTTCTCAGAAAACTGTGTGCTGCATCCTGTAATGAGACAGTATAGAAGAATCTCCAGAGAGATGGGTAATAACAGATTGGATCCACTGATACTTCCTTAAGGGTGTCAAATTCCCATTAATCTCCAAATGTTTAGTGCCTATTGCTTCCGTAAGGTTGAAGCGACATGCTAACAGTAACAGCAGAGACGTGTGGAGGGAAAGTCAGCAGAGTAAAGCAGCAAAGTAAGAGAGAAAATGCAAGATAACTCTGCACTGGTTGTCTAATATCTTCACACTTACTGTTGCTCTTCTGCGCAATATGAAAAAGATACAAGAGAGAGACAGAGAGAGTGAGAGAGAGAGAGGGACCTGCAGGAAATACAGTAGGGTATGAATGAGCAAGGGTTTGAGACATAGAGAGAGAAGTGCATTGTGCTGCGGCAGCATTACGCTCACTAAACGGTTTGTGGCTCAGCCTGCCTGACAACCCCTGCAGCACAAACGAGAGAGAGAGTAAGAGAGAGAGAGAGAGAGAGAGAGAGAGAGAGAGAGAGAGAAAGCAGGAGATAGAGAGTAAGAGAGTGTGAGATACAGAACTGACAAAGGAGGGTGGGCAGGCTCATTTGGCTGCTGCGGGGCTGCGTAGCAGAAGCAACGCAGCACTCTCCGGTGGCACACACTTGCACCAGCACAGACCCAGCAGCCGAGTCCTGGACCACCGGCCATGGCACAAGCCGCCAAACACCTGCGTAAGAACAAGGATTTAGAGGCTCTTGCTGAGCAAGAGAAGAAAGAAAAGGAGGAAGAGAGAGTGAAGAAGAGGAGTCGCTCACGGGACAAAAAGCGCAAGGTAAGGGGGTAGACAGACGGAACGTGGGGAGAGGGAACAAGGGAGCAATGTGAAGGGAAGGGAAAGCAGTGGGAGAATGAGAAAAGACTGGACGCAGATCATTTTTAGATAGGTGTTGGGACAGTAGTGGTGCAATATGGGAAACATGTCTGCAGCAAACACGGTCCCAGACACATACATACTGAGCCACTCATGAGACATGAGGAGGAACAGTAAGGAATGTAGACAGTGCACAGAGTGCAGTGCAAGCCTTGAGCACATAATAGACTGGGCATTACGGCATCTACAGGTTCCTCTATAAATCTACAACACATCTACTCTAGATGGGAATGAGACTGATCATGAATTGTATCTAGCACAATTGGTTTCTGCTTGTCATGCTGACAGTCAATGCAATGCAAGCTGTGATTCTCGTTTCCTCTGGAGCACTGCAGAGTGTTATATTAGTGCAGCTCACTGTAAGGGTGTCTGTGTGCCTGTGTCTGTGGTGGGACAGACATAAATAATTTCTCTCTCTCTCTCTCTCTCTTTCTCCCTCTCTCCCTCTTTCTCCCTCTCTGCCTCCTTGGGTGATTGTTTCAATATATGACCAAAAACAAGCAAACAATGAAAAACACTTGTTGTTGAATAAAAGCCTGAAAAGATGTTTGGTGATAATTGCTTTCATGTCTACAGTCATACCTGTATTCTCATGCTGTTTCAAGACTCTCTTTGCTGTTTTCCTTTAAAGGTAGAATTATTTGGTGATTTTATGCTATTTGTCCATGTGAACTGCTTATCTTCCTATGTGTCTGCCTTCTGTCTTCCTAACTGTCTGTCTTCCTGTCTATCTATCTATTGGCTTATCAAACTAATGCCAAAAAAGGCAGTTAAATTTGCATGTGAATAATGCAAATAGTTATTCATTTCAAGGTAAGCGCTCAAATAATAGATGGCACGGTGGTGCAGTGGTTAGCACTATCCCCTCACAGCAAGAATGTCCTGGGTTTGAACATGCTGGCCAGCTGGGGGGTCTTTCTGAGTGGAGTTTGCATGTTCTCCCCATGCCTGTGTAGGTTTCCTCTGGGTGCTCTGGTTTCATCCCTCACCCCAAAGACATGCATATTGGGTTAGTGGCTACTCTAAATTGCCCATAGGTGTGAATGGTTGCTCGTCTTTGTGTTAGCCCTGTGATAGACTGGCAACCTGCCCAGAGTGTACTCTGACTCTTGCCCAAAGTCAGCAGGGATTGGCTCCTGCTTCCCAGTAACCCTGACAGATAAGCAGTATAGATAATGGATGGGTGTTCAAGTAATATACCACAAAGTTTCAGATACACACACTTTGGATTGTATATTTTATATGCTTAGAGGCTTTCATCTTGGCCCTCAAGTTTGCTACAAATCTACAAATATTGTAATCTCAAATCATAAACTCTTATGATTTTATTGACTCTGTATTTATCTGTGTTTATTGTTGTGATTGTTGTAGATTAATCCAAAATGATTCACACCACAAGCTGTAAACAATAGTTAGGTATAGAGACTGGTTTACTGGTTTAACATGACTTTATTTATGCGAAATGATGAAAACGGAATTGCTATAATAAGAAAGGTGTTTTTTGTGGTTACATGACCGTCTGAAATATGTTAATGAGCAATGTGTATAGTATTCACAAACACAAATATATTCAGTGTTAAGCCAAAACAGGCTCTGCGTTGCTCTTGGTCCCCTTGGTGCTGAGCCAGCACTCTCTAAGTCTCTTCCTGCCTACTACTTAGGAGCATGATTTATGTGCTATGGGATGAAGAGTTATGGCTTGGTGTCTCTCTCAGGGGAAAAAATTCATCAAATATTTGTCTTCTCTACTATTGTCTTTGGTCCTTTGTTGCACCTTAAAATGAACTTATAAAAAAGAACTGGCCAGTAACGGTGTAGTGGTGTTATTGAAGAGAGGATATCCTATTTAGAATATATAGTACCTAAGTTTTGCTCTTATTATTTGCTATTTTTTTCACTAGTTTGTATGCAGTTTTGGTGATCAAGTGCAGCATGGTATCTTTGTTGATAACATCTTGATTAGATCCATCCACATCAATCTGCTGTTCACCTCTAATGGCTGCCATTTCAGTCAGACTGAAATCTTTACACATTCTCAAGTGTGGCGTCCACTTTAATTACAACTGCTCTCTTCTATTCAGACAGGTTTTTAACATGGTTTAAACCCAGAGACTGTCCACTGCAAAACCATTTCTGTGTTGATTTGGGGTTATTGTTTAGATTTTGGGCTCAAATATCTTGTTACTTAGCAGAATTCATTATATCATCATTATTCACAAGGTCCCAAAGAGCACCAACGCAAAGACGTCCAAAGTGTCAATGATCCATCACCATATTTAAACACACAAATGGTGTGCACAGTCAAGGTCAATTTTAGGTTAATCTGAACACAACACAGAATTTTAATCATAGTTCTGTTCACCCTTGGTGGTGTTTAGGTGCTGCCTTATGTGTGGGGCTACATTCATGCAGCCTCCCTAAACAGCCTGTTGTATCCAGGTCATATATAACAGTTCATTTTGAAACCAAAGCAATGAGCTAATTTGGTCAATTGTGCAATCTTTTTCTTGATAGTTTAGCAAACCAGAATTTTTATATTGGATAGAGAGACTTTCGTGACAGACGATTAACCACCGACGTTTGATCATAGCCCATCTGCATATACACAAGATTACCTTGTTTAATCACCACTATCTGACTCAAATAAAGCGTTCTAATAACTTAAAAAAAATTGGGAACTTTTTTTTTCAGTCAGACTATAATGGCTCTGAAAACTCATTGTGTGGAAATGTTCAACAGATCACTGCAAACTGGACACAAAGACCTTCAAAATCTTGACAGTTGACCACAACATTATAAATTATATTAGATTTTCTGTTGTCCAGGGCTGGGTCATCTGCTGAGGCTTTTTTTTTTTGTTGAAAGGCATTAATAATAATAATAATAATAATAATAATAATAATAATATGCATGGATTTCAATGGGAGTTTTCATCAACAGATGAAATGTGAATATTTTTTTCCAAATTATAGGTGCCATTGTGTGCCTTTACTCCACAGATAAAATCTGAGAAGAAATCTGCCATTTCAAAACCACACTAAGGTCCTTTATGTTTTTTTTTACTTCTGTACCTCAGCCATCTGGATATCATGATAAGATGAGCAAAGCCTAGTGCAACCTTCAAAAGTTTTAAAATGGATAAAGTGTGGCTTTAAGGCAGTCATACCACTCTATTAACTTCAGGGAAATAGAAAAACGGTCATGCTTTGAGCTTTGCCATATACTGCCAAGGTCTATGAAATGGCATGACTTGGCAGGTAGATATATTGGTGACAATATAAATATCAGGCAAAAAGCAATCTGAAAACTGGTGCTTGTTTCTAAGGCAGTGCCAAGCTCCAGTTGTCTAAACCCAAACTGGTTCACTGAAAGACTTCTGAATACTTTCAAGCTTTCTCAATTGTTATCTGGTAATTTGTTCAGCATGGCTTTTCAGATTTCTGTACAGTTCATTAATGCTGTACGATTCAAAATTTATTTTTTTGTCATAAGTTTTCTCAGGAAACCATAATGCACTAATGATGTTCCCACAGGCATCTTGCAACATGACTTGCATTTGATCTCTTATTGGTGTTACTATGGCATTAGTAAAGTGATTACTGGTTGTGACAAGAATATTTTTAGTCACTGGCTATATTGAGAGGAACTCTAATTTCATTTAGGCTGCTGGTCTGAGCATAGACACATATCTCACAAATCTTTACTTTTCTCTTGACACATTTCTCTTTAATATCTCATGCCGATTCTGAAACCCAGATAGCCAGAGGACCTCGGAAAGTAGCAGCCAGCACTGGGTTTATGTTTCAGCAACTTAAATTCAGTTGGAGATCTTGTTAGTCTGATTTAACATGTGAACATTAGCAGTCTTCAGCTTCCGTCAGACAGATGACTTGATTGATGGGAGGATCATTCTTCTACATCTGCACAAGGTCAGCATTATTATACTATGACATAGATGAGAGACCACCACTTTGAATCATTTTGTTTGAAAACAGCACAGACAAAATCTAATGCTACTGCAAGAGAGTGAATGAAGATTAACTTACCAATAGTATTATCTTCTGAGCCAGTGTCCCCCTGCAGCTCATTGTAAGGTCTTCAAAATACTTCACCTGTCTGATGATTAAACTGTACATGGCTCAGGCCAGTTTGGAATTGACATAGCCAAGCAATGTGCAAACTTAAACTGAGCCAGGTGTGGTATTGTAAGCAACTGGGAGTAAACTGATTAATTCCAAGATGGACTGAAGTTTTGACAGTTTTCTCAAGTTTGAAATTTGGCCAGGTTTTTGATTTTATTAAGATCAGTTGATTTACCATAAACATGTATCTTTATAAAATATGTATCAAATAACAAAAATCTGAAACAACTTGCACACGTCTGTGTACATTTTGTGTTCACATGCCATTAGACGATCATAAACATCCATAAGAGGAGTTTCATGCTCCTTCATGCTGTAAGCCCTACTCCATCCAAAATAACTAATACACTTCAATTAAAATCAGCTAGATATAGAGTTATAAAGTGTGAGCCTATTACTCTAAGTGCATTTTTCAAGGCCACTGTTTGAACCAGGAAAACATAAAGCATTAAATAAGTGCAAAATAAAATGTTCACTGATGCCCGTGAGTAATAGCAAAGCCCAAATTACAAAAAAATGCGGAGTCTATATGCTGTTCATTTAAAAAAAAATCTGAATCTACAAAGATATGATTGTGCAACCTCTAGCTTCACAGCAAAGTGTTTGTACACTCACACTCATTTTAAACACAATACACATACAATTTATTCACTTTGCCACCGTCTCATCACATTATTGGTGAACATCTTTGTAACTAGATGTGGCAGACTGCTATGAACAAACAAGCTTATTAATGAGTAGAGAGTTGGAGCAAAGTACCCCTTCTTCCTTCCCTTTCTTTTGGTTGTTAGCTGCTTTCCATTTAGTCTGTTGTGATAACACCCTCTTTAGGACATTTTTTTAGGAAAAATGTTCTAATAATTAGTAAATAGAGATTTGATCTGTTAGTCTGAGAGGGGGTGTGCTTTTCAGTAGGGGATTTGAGTTTGGATTAAACCATTAACTATTAAAGAGTTAAACAGTGAATATTCCTCTCTCTCTCATAAAACCATTCACCTCCTCATGACTGATAATTCAATGCTGAAGGCACCAAAACAGATTAAAATGAAGTGTGCTGTCCCTCTTTCTCGGCAGAGATATATCCGATATTGCTATCAGCAAGCATCTATACTAGGAACACTGAGGACAGAATATACCCAGTATGGAACTACCAATTTGTCAGAAACTCTAGGCAAATGTGGATTGGTGGATTAGCACACAGGCTAGCACTCTGTACCCTAGGTTCTTTTTCTGTTTGTTAGTTTTTTTTTAAATATTTTTAATAGAATATAGTTTCTATGAGCTATGAATTAATGATTGGTTACATATGATGAATTCAAATGTTCAATTTATTTACTTGGTGTCATGTCACTACTTTGTATCATCATACAAATATCCAGCAGGAATGTGCTTGTGATTTGGACAGAAAATTTGCAAATGAAATGAGAACACATTATCAAGGCCAAGAAAAACAACAAATAAGGAGGAGAAAATTGCAGTCAGTGTTCCCAAATGTTGATATTGCTCTCCGATTGTTCTGGACTTTGCCAGTTACCAATGTGAACAGGGAGCACTCTTTTTTCCCATCTGGAACTGGTTAAAATAGGCTCATGTCAACAATGGATCAGAAGAGGCTAAATCAGCTGATTCTGTCCATAGAAAGCTATATCCTGTGCAGAAAGTATCTGCTGCCAGGAAAACAGTAAAGAAAACCTACTACAGGTAAGAACATGTTGTTTGTTGTTTTGCACTGCCATTTTATTTATTAAGTGTCTTTTATCAGGCTATCTGTCGTATAATACATTCATAGCCATGTTAATGGTTCATTAAAGTCTATTGGCTGTAATATCATTAAGTAGTCTCTGATGCTACACTTGCTGGTTTTGTTGTGGATGGGAGGTTTCAGCTGGTGTGCAGATGAGCTCTGATGTAAATTTGCAGATTGGCTGTGAATCATTTGTGTACTCACACCCAGTACGACTCTTGAATTGGTTTGAAATTATGTCATGAGGGTTACTGTGTATATTGTTAATTGTACAATTAATTGTGGGGAATCACTTTTATAAATATATATTTGGTTGAATTTATTCCATTCCATTGTAGCACTTTATTTGAAAGCGGACCTGCCACACACTTTTTATGTAATTTTATAATATTCACTGATATGCTTTTGTATTTAAGCATGAAAGGTTTAAAAAAAAAAAGCCGTCATGGTTCCTTTTTATTGTGCCGTTTTAGTATAGTATTAAATCCGTTATAACAAAACAGAGTTTGGGGATGTGCCTTAAAATTTTGGGGGCGTGCCTTTATGAGCAAATATGTAAGTTGCCTCGCTCTGATTCGCTAACCGGATGAAAGGCGTGGCTTTGTTAGCCACACCCACTCTGAACACACCTGGGAAACTGCAGCAGAGCTCCGAGAGTTAAACGAAGGCTTCTGCACGAGTATTTAAGTTTTTTTATGAATGAACTCAAATTCGAAACTGAAAATGAAGTAGCGGACACTGAATCACCAGTTCAGTAACCAAGACTACAGCTGGTAGTTTCAAGTATAGTCATTTTAAACTTACTTTTAAATAATATGTTTTAGTGATAGGCCTATGCGACTCGTTGCAGGGCTAACATAGAATATAAAAAGTTTAAAATTATACTAGATATTAGTGTAATAGTGAACATAGTCGTGATTGTACACTTTAAAACATAATTCCTGAAACATTAACAATATACATATAATTAAATACATATAATTACACAGCTTGTGTGACAGTCAAGCCTAACCGAACTAGCAGCAGCTTACTGCCTGATGTGAGGGATTTACTTATCAATCCAATATCATGGCCAATTCAGATGATGTAGCTCAGCAAAACACATTTTTCAAACTACTAGTGATGGCCAAACGAAACTCTGAAGCGCGTGTCAGTGTAAGGGGGCGTGTCAGAGGAAGCCCTGCTTCCAGGTGTTTAAGCAGAAAACCACGTGACCGATGACAAACGAAGCCTCGGTTGGGATTCACTGAGGTGCCTTACTGGTCTCATTCAGCAGAGTTCACTAGTGACACACCAGACCTCAGACAGCCCATCACCACAAACGACATTTTAAAAAAATCTAAATATAACATCATGAATGTTAACGCTAGCTGGCCAGCTAATATTACGTCTTTGGTCATGCAAGCTCACTAAGGAAAGGAGAAATTTACTACAATATTCAATATAGACATTAAGGAAATTTGGGAAATTATTGGAAATTTTGAACAGTTTACTGTTTGTGGACTGGCACAGCTCCATCTTTCAATATAAATACAAGTTTTGCTAATTCTGCTATTCCTGCTCTTATCATATTCAGATATCTGTTTGCTCCAACGACTTTGGAGATGAATAACTGAGTCTGGGATATCCTCGGTTAGCCACAGTTCTGTGAAAATCAAGGGACAGATCCCTGAAGTTTTAGCTTAGGAGCCAGGCCACTGGCTGGATCAGAGCTGCGCTGGGTGGCGAGGCATTAGCTAGGCGTCGTGCGGTGCGGCATGGGTCGGGAAATCTTAAGGGACTTACCAAAAAATGAAATTTAGCCACTCTTTTTACATATTGTCTTCCTTTGGTAGACTTTGTTGACTCTGGTTTTTTGTTTTGCATCCTGTAAGAGCACACTTACACTTTATCCCCAACTTCTCTGCTTGTTGCTTGCTGAATAAATAAGTATTGATGACTCCACTCCATTTTCTTGATTCAGATTGCTATGTTAAGACTGCGATTGTTAATGGAGGGGGCTGCGTGAACTGTGTTACGTACTAACAAAAAGCTTTTCTAATTCGCCCGTTCTCTCTGCCTATTTTCTTTCTATGGCCATTACAGACTACGAAAGTAACAGCCCACTTTGAAAGTCCTAGTATGTCCCCAAGTCACATCGACATACTTTATTTCAAAAACAACAAGAAAAAACTATTTTTATGGCAGGTTTCCTTTGAACTTAGTCTGTGAAATGATGCTGTTATTGATAAATCAGCATAGGTTATAATACTACTACTGCAGTTCCCTGAGTATGTGTGTGTCCCTGGTGTGCACTGCGTCATATACTGCTCGACTCAGTAGTAGTAATCTTTTGTACTAAACATGTGGGTTGGGCAATCTACACAAAGTGTAGCCTGAGGCCTCCAGCCAACTTAAAACACCACAGCTCTTAGGTCCACACATTTTACTATGTATATCACTGGGGATGCAAGGTCTCTGTTATTTTCACAATTTGAGTTTCTAAAAACTGAAGGATCAGTTATGCAAAATTCCACACTGCTGTGCAGCTCATAATAATCAATCTCAAAAACAGAACTATACATTCTTTCAGAAAAAGAACAATTATCATTACTTCTTCACAATTGTTAGGTACTTCAACCATTAAAAACCATATTTTATTTATTTTGAATTTTATCATGTTCTGAAACCACAACCCACCCACTCCAAAAGACAGTGACTTGCAGAGTACACTGAGCAGCTGGCTGTTCCTGCAGGTCCTTTTTGCCTTTGCAGCCATCACACTGTAGAACACCACCATTAGCTCATTTGCCTGAACTTAATATGTAATATCTTAATGTACTGTATATACATTTTCATAATTTAAACATTTTTTAATCAGTGTTTTTTGGACATTTATGCTATTCATACAGTACATCAGCGTAGTCTTAGACTTACAAATTGTGCTACTAATAGGCAATTAGACGTGGGAATCACACTCCACAGCCTTCCAGGACAAGTCTGTGCTAGTGATCTGGAGGGTAGACTTGGTTGCCTGAAAAGAAGTGACAGTGATGACACCAGCATGTTTCTGAAAAGATTTTCAACTAGAGGCATTTGGAATGGCTGCATAAAAACCTCAAAGCTCTGAAAAAAGATGCTGGGTGCAGCACTTTTTCTGTAGGTGTCCATATTCATGCTCTCCTCATTGGGAACAATCGCGGAAAAAAAATAGCTTTCGCTCAGGAAAATATCCTATATGGACATCCACACTTATAGAAGTTCCTGTGCAGTATTATTATATCATCATTTTCATCACCACCAGCAACGTCACAACCAGTCGCAACATGTTAATCCAAAGTTACCACTGGAGCCATGACAAAAGATTACTGTTACGTTACTAGGTTTCCAGGTTTGTTTCATCTTTGCCATTTTGCTGCCATTCCTACATGACACCATTCCAGCATAAGTGTGGTAAATACATGCTTTTCAGTATGAATGTGAATGGGATATTTGTGAGGGGTCATGAGAGTACCATGGTAAACCAGTCTAAAAATATTTTTTGAATTTGGAGAAGGTATGTGACATTTGTTGTGGGAGGTACAGCAGGAGTAAAGGGTAATTGGTTCACTGCAATCCGGTCTTTGTAGAAGTGCAGTGAGAGTGTCATGTTTCTTGACATTATTTAGAAACCATTTATGGTGGATGTCGGAGGTTGCCAGACTCCAGTAAGGGTGTGTCTTGTCTTGTGGTTCTTATGGATCAAGACACAGGCAAGGTTAGAGAGGTGTCCAGTATGGAGGGCTGGACATATTTACAGATGATGTTCTCTTGGAATCATCTGATGTGAACCAGCACTCAGATATTTTATTGGTGCTGAGTATGAAGCAATGGGGATGAACTTCTGCACTTTCAAATCCAAGGTCATGGTTCTCTCCCAGGCGGCACGGTGGTGTGGTGGTTAGCGCTGTCGCCTCACAGCAAGAAGGTCCTGGGTTCGATCCCTGGATGTGGAGTTTGCATGTTCTCCCTGTGCATGTGTGGGTTTGTTGGCCCTGCCCAGGGTGTACCCCGCCTCTCGCCCGAAACGTCAGCTGGAATTGGCTCCAGCTTCCCAGCTGGATAAAGCGGTATAGATAATGGATGGATGGGTGATCCTCTCCCAAGGAAGAGTGGGGCAATCCTGGCCTTGCCCCTGGTGGAGGAGTTAACGCATCTTGGGATCTCATTCAGGAATGGTATGAGATTGATGAATGGTTTGGGTCAACATCAGCAGTGTTCTAGCTGCGCTACTGGTCTGTGGTGGTATCCACACCTATGGTCACAAACTGACAGACAGTAGAGCGCTGTAATTACTAACACCAGAAATTAGGTTCCTCAGCAGGGTTGCTGGACTTGCTTTCCCTGATAGGGAGAGGTATTCAACAATTCAGGGGAGCCTTGGAGTAGCCACTGCTCCTCTTTATCATGAGGAGTCAGGTGAAGTGGTTCAGGCACTTCACAAGGCACAAAACCCCCACTGCACTAAGCACTGTACTAAGCCTTGACCCACCTAGATGATAATTTAGGACTACTGTAATATTTTAACATTTTATTATGTCAGTTATATATATGTGTAATGTAAGTGACTAAAGGAATATTCCTTGCACTGATTTACAAGTCTGGTGGAGAATTCTAGGAAAATTATCCACAACAGGATCCATGATAGGACTTGCAAATTTGGGATTTCACTCTAACATTAGCCTACATGTTTGAAAAAAGATGCTAGCTATCTTTCTTTGGCTGCCAAATATGCTATTTCGGCACTTTTAAGTTGATGTTTTATTTGCGTTTCCTGGTTTAATAATGCAACAATCCAATGCACGGACTGTAATATTGCTCGTCGCTGATAAATTTACCATTATTTGAAGTGGTTAGGCTATTTGGACCTAGGGTGGGCAATGTATCGATAAATTATTGTATCACAATATGACCATTCATATCGTCAGCCAACTGTATATCATTAGTGTTGTGTTTCAGCAGAAACATCTAATTTTCTCCAGGAATGAACAGGTAGCTGCAGTGTTTTTTAACCCATGAATTCATCAACGATGACTCTATATAATGTAACATAATATGTAGAAGTAGCTGAAAAACTAGCTAGTTTTACAAATTAAGTAGATGTGGTGTATTGACATTGAAAAACTGACCTCTCTGTGTAGCCAAATTTTGGATATAGTATCAGAAATGGACAAATTTAGTTACCTTTTTTAATAAAGGTTGTTGTTTAATTATGCATGTATTTATGTACTGCATGTGTATATTGTATGTTTGTATGCAAGTCTTAGAGACTTTGCATCTGAAAAAAAAACCTAGCTGTTTCTAGCACTATGTATCTCACCTTTTGTTGAAGTTAATGAATTAATTAAACCCACATCTATGTTTCTTCTTTCAGATATAACCCAGCCAACTACTTAAACTCACCCCCAAAAAGTTAACCAAAATATGGTACCACATGTGATACCACATTAGAGTTTTTTTTTCTGTTTGACTAAGCTGGGTAATTGAAGTTAAACCTGACCGGTGCACTGTTATTTTCCAGCTGCATTCAGCTGACGTTTTATTCCCTGTGACTGTCATTCTCTGCTCTGTCTGCGGCCCTGAGGGAGTTCTGCGCATGACTCAGCACAACACAGTCCCATAAACTTCACTCATATTTATAGCATGTTGTAGGGCTTGTGCAACTCTGCAGTTCAGGGAATGTGGGTGTTTGTACACCTGTATGTGTGTGCACGTGTGTGTGTGTTTGTGTGTGTGTTTTGGGGGCAAACACATACATTTAGAATAACATTGGGGTGAAATTAACCATCCTTCCTCCAAAAACTGAATTTAGAATTCACAGTAGCTAAGCTCGACTTTAATAATATAAATATTCTACTAAAATATTTAAGATACGTTTTATTTGAGTGAAGTCGTCAAAATGATTTGTACCTACTATAGATATTAAATATATTATTTTAGAAAATACACAAACAGCTATAAAAAGGGATATTTGCCTGCTGTGTTTATTATAAACAAGTCATTATATGGTTCCTGTAATGTCCTCTAAACCACCCAAAGCTGTACTTGCGCAGTAAGGGTTTAGCTCGGTTCTGAAAGCTGGGAGAAGTGGACCAATTTCAGTTACAATTTAGAAATGTCAAAATGGCAGAATTAACCTGTAAATGTATACTACACTCCAAATTAAGGTAAATAATTCTAGTAACAACTTATGAACCAGTTAGGATGATGAAGTTTAGGCTAACGGAGTTCAGTTGCTTTCTTGGTTCAAAGTGTTTATTTCTAAACCATTTTTACATTTCTGAATAGTATAGAAAGTAAGATATTTAATGATGCTTTTTGAAGAAAAAAAAAAGGATGTGATTTCAGGGAAGAAGTTTC
Organism: Notoglanidium macrostoma; assembly: GCA_030068235.1. Taxonomy (NCBI): domain Eukaryota; kingdom Metazoa; phylum Chordata; class Actinopteri; order Siluriformes; family Auchenoglanididae; genus Notoglanidium; species Notoglanidium macrostoma. Next base: position 3,391,956 of record JAQQZR010000014.1, on the reverse strand, counting down.
ATTCTTCATAATTTTCAACTTTTTCATAATGAAACCTGTCCTCGAATGTGTATCCTCAATAGTAAATAAACCAATTCATGGATCCAGCCCCTCACCAAACTTCAAGAAGTCTAAGTCTATTATTCGCAAGACTGAGATTATTTTAGATGTGTATATGTGTTCTAGTATATGTGACAACTCTGTAAGAGAATAACAGCTTAAAACCATTTTCCTTCTACAGCTCTTCTTTTTTCATGGATAAAGAAGGCTTCACTATTAAACCATTATTGGTTATTTTAGAAGAGGGTTGTGGTTATCCACAGCTATTCAGGAGTTTCACCTTAAATCTGCAGGGCTGAGTGTAGGAGATGTTATTTAGGGTTTATTTCTCCACTGCGGTCAGAGTTAGGGCTTGCATTGTGGTTTGGTTTGTGGTTATCTAACTACTGAAGGTGATCTTTTTTCTCAACTAAAGATGGTTTCCTTCACTTTGTAACTGATTGCTTACTAACTGCACTTTAAAAGGCCTAAATGTCATAAAAAGGCATATCAGTCTACACAATACTTATAAACTGTTGCATTGAGAATTGAACTTAAGCATAGTACACAACATCAGCTTACACTCCAGACCAGTGAGTGAGAGAGAGAGAGAGAGAGAGAGAGATGTTCCAGAAAGGAAAAGGACTGATGCTGTAGCTGTGCTATCATTAAAATGTTGTGGGGGAAAAACACCTGGTATAGTCATACAACGTTAATTTTAAAATAAAATAAAATAATAAAGATATGTGCATAGATTGATGTATTTATCTAAGCAGATAAACTTTGAAATTGTTCTGTTAAGGCTTTTGCTTTGGAGAAATGGTTTGCTGCTGCTATATTAATGTACCCTGGACTAAATGTACTACTTGAAGTTTTTTCTCGTCATATCTTAAAAGATACAGTTAGCTGGGACGATTATATAATATCAGTTTAATAACTGAAATAACTGACGAAATACCTCAACTAAATGAAGGGGTGAATTTCATGCGGTTGAACACACACCATGCTGTATGCTGTTTAACTCATATTTTTAGTTTTTAAGACAATTTTACAGAACGTATTGTTTTACAGGTATCTGCTCCGTTCTGTATCACTGTACACTGTATATTCAAGTCTACATGGACAAAGATCTCAAGCATTATACTTATATACACAAAATGTGATATTAAATTCACAACTTCATTCAAACTTAAATATTGTCAGAAGTACACTCCTACAGGTACAATGCCACATCAGTAAATGTGTGGTATTATGTGAGATTTATTCATTTTTAATTAAATGTATATGAAGACACATGCACTCTTGTCTCCAGGATGAAAACAAACACACACACACACACGCGCGTGAACAGAAGTATGGGCCAATATACTAATATAATGTATGTTATAAATATTAATCCTGTGATTAATATAAAGATTTAGAACATCTTTAATTATCAGACATGGACAGTCCGTGGGGGGATATTTGATCATTGTTTAAGAAAAATGTCTTGTTTTTTTTTTGGGTTTTTTTTTCGTTTCTTTTTTGAGGGATCACAGTTTTTTGTATTTTTTTTTTTATAATTTTTTTAATTAATAATTAATCTCAATACCATGTTCACATTTTCAAAACTCTTCACAGAATGTGCTTTACAAACACAACAGTAATAGTGGAAAAATCTTCTCAGAGGCAACTGCATGGGTATTTTGCCTATATACTGTACGTGCACATTTCGGTGCAAACACAACTACTTTTGTATGGATGATAACAAGGCTGCAAACAAAAAAACCCTGTAAGAAAGTGAAATTTACACTTTACTTCATTCTTTAAAATTTGTCATAAGGAATATTTGGCCTTATCCTGATATTCCAGAAACTACTTTTTAGCAATTGCCATTTTGATCTTTGAATCTGGGAAGGTCATCCGGTATGATTCATCCGGTCCTGTAAAATGACTTCATAGTTACTTAGATATTGATCACTGTATAACAGTGTGGAGCAATTACTGGACCTAATTACTGCCATAAAATGGAATAGTGTTTTGAGTCGAGCATGTTCTGCTGACATTGTGGGTTAAAGTCACTTTTTTGGCATTCTCCAAAAAGTGAAAAAAGGGCTTGATTATTTCTGATTCTAGCTATTGTCACATTGTCTCACAAAATGAAATTATATCTAAAATGACTTACTCACATTTGCTTTTTTTTTGTAATTGTGATTTAGTTACTTGGCAACATCCTTTTCATTTAAAGTGATATCTCCACTTCATCCAATACTTAATCACATTGGTGTAAATATTCATAAAAGCATACAATTTGGGGTATATATCCTCACTAAGCCTCACTCTAAACTTCCATTTTATTAATCACGTTGTCTTATTCCAGCATGGCCATAATCAAGGACAAAATGGATTCCCATTAATAATTACCAAATGCAGTTTAGACATTAAAAAGGACAGATGCAAGACTCTGTCCTTGGTCAGTGCTGTGCTTAGCATTGTTACAACCTTTCCTGTCCTCCCAATTCTGTGTTTCAGCAAACATGGAGACAAGTGTTAAAGCTGAAATGGCTATAGGATTTAGTTATTTGTTTAATTTACATGACAAATGCAGCTTCATGTCAGAGAGGAAGCGAGGGAATGAGAAAAATAGCTGTGGAGGTAGAAATATTGAATAAATAAGCCTGTCCTCAGTATGTTAATAGAAATACTGATATATGACAAATATTTAATGTTTGGTCCATAAAAATTGGCCACATTGAAAGGAAAAGCCCAAATAAATAAAAACACTTCAAATCTTCGATAAAAAGCGGATTGACCATTCAATAATGGCTAATAAATATATAATAGCAATAATAATATAATAAATACATTATATGTTGATAGTATATATGTTGATAAGCTAATCTAAGCTTCTATGATCAGATGACACTATTTTTGAAATAGCTTAAAAAAGCAAATGTATACCTAATTTTTAACACTTCCTTTTTGTTGTAACATGGTAATACTTATGATATGACATTTTGGGACCTTTATATAAGGCTGAATCTGACAATTTAACAATCAACAGATACGTATTTATATATACGTGTGTGTGTGTGTGTGTGTGTGTGTGTGTGTGTGTGTGTATATGTAAAGCTCGGAATATTGACCATGACATTTTCTTCACAAAATATTCATGATCTTGAGGTGGGAAACATTGCTGTTCTTCTGTTTAACAAAGCAGTGAGACAAGCAGCAATGTCCTAACATCATTGCATTGTAACTGAATGTCCCATCACTTAAAATACCAAGTCACATGTAGTTGAATGTTATTTTAGGTAAAGCAGATACAGTCATCGCCCTCTAGTGTTGATACAATGTAGCAAATCAAATGAGACTTCCTCTCTCACTGCAAGCCATCAGCTCACATGTCCTCGCTTACCTCCTCTCCAACTCACACATACAAACACTTTCCTCTGTACATCCAGTTCATGGTGCAGTGTAATGGAGACCCTCTAACCAATTCCAGCATTTTCACACTGTCTGTTACGCTACACTGAAACTGATCTTTCCTTATCAGCTTTAAATGTTAAAAAGAAAAAGCTCCTTCCCTGACCATATATGACTAAATCTGCCATGGTATTAAACATATAACTAACCAAAGTGATCCATGTCTTAATATAGCATTCTATAACCATATGTACATGGGCTGTAAACTTTATTAACTACTAATTTATTTTAATCATCACGTGCAGATTTGTATTTGCACAATAAATCTAAGGAAACGTTTTACCATGAGTAGTCATTTCCTGTCCTTTGAGTAGAAGACAGCACAAAGTCATATAACTAACAATTTCACCTATACTGATGCATTGTTATTAAAATATGTAGCTCCTTGTATTGTACTGTTAGTGAGACTAACCCAGTGATTAGTGCAGTAAAATTTGCTTCTCTCTGGATCTCTCTTTTTTTCTTATTTGCTTACCCATCTCCCGAGGTAATATGAACCAGTTTCATTCCTGTGAAGATACTGTGCCCATATATAGGTGTGGGAGTCGTTCAGGCTCCAGATGGTCCCAGTGATAGCTCAGCACCTCACACTGCTTTTGATCAACGCCAGGCGCTTGGTTACGTCAGACACACTGCTGCCTCACAGGGGGAATCCTGCTGGAACTGGAGAGGAAATGCAACTTGATGAATATTTGTTTCGTCCTCTGTGGCGTGTGTGTGTGTGTGTGTGTGTGTGTGTGTGTGTGTGTGTGTGTGTGTGTGCCTTCTCTATCTCTCTCTTGGTTCAACACAATTCATATACATTATAATATATTGTTTTGCTCATTTTAGCAGTTAGTGGTATTATAAAACTGTTCTATGACTGGACTAAAGGCAGTAGTGTCTCACTAAACCCCGGCTGCAGTGAGGTAGGGGCATACTTGTGCCCCTATGCCCTTGGCACACTAGTAGGGGGCTGTCAGCTCACCCACTCAGACTGAAAGAGGCAGCAGCTGTCTCACTATTAGCCTTTCTTTTGTCCTTACACACAAGCACACAGGCTACATTACACTAAATGCATTATTAATGTTTACTTACATTGCCTAAAGAATAAACAATATATTTTATGAGTAGACCTATTACTGAATTGCATGTCTGTGTTTGTGTTTGTGTGCTATCAAAGAACATCTGCTCGCTGGTTCACAGAACGTGGGGGCACTGCAGCAGTACTTCAGCTCCCTACAGCCATTACTGCATGTGTGATCGCAGTAAAGTCTCAGAGCTTCACATTTAATTTAACAAAAAACGTGAAAGTCATGAGTGATCATATATCAGTCCAGAAAATGTCAGTTATGATATATAAACGTATATGGTCCGATGTAAGGAATGATTATTTGAATTACTGTAGCCCTTCTGTCAGACCCAGTCTGATCATTCTGCTCTGACTTCTCAGAGGTGTTTCTGCCTGCAGAACTGCCACAGTAACTGTTGTGAGAAATTGTCTCAGAAGCACATCAAGTCAAACCTTACGGCAGATGGGCTACGACAGCAGATCATCACATCGGGCTGCTGTTCTGTGAGCCAAGGACAGGAATCTAAAATCCAGGAATCCAGGAATCTGAGGCTGGAATGAGCACAGGCTCACCAAATATGGACAATTGAAAATTGGAAACACAATACCTGGTCTGATGAATTTAGATTTTTTCTCTGCCATAAAATAGTATCAAATACATAAATCCATACACCTAATCTGCCTTGGGTAATCTGTTCAGGATGGTGGTGGTGGAATAATGCTGCCTTTAGTACCCAACGCACATCATTTGAATGCCACAGGCTATCATTTGTCTAATGTTGCTGACTATGTGCATTCCTTTATGGCCACAATTTACTCATAGTATAATTGCTGCTTTCAGCATGATAATGTGCCATGTCACGATGCACAAGACCGCTTAAATATATATATATATATATATATATATATACACAGTCATGGCCGAAATTATTGGCACCCCTGGAATTTTTCCAGAAAATGCACCATTTCTCCCAGATGACTGTTGCAGTTACAAATGTTTTGGTATTCACATGTTTATTTCTTTTATGTGCATTGGATCAACACAAAAAAAGCAGAGAAAAAAATTCTAATTTGACATCATTTCACAAAAAACTTATAAACTGGGCCGGACAAAATTATTGGCACCTTTTCAAAATTGTGGGTAAATCGTTTAAATTCAAGCATATGATGCTCGTTTAAACTCACGTGTGCCAAGAAACAGGTGCTGACAATATAGCAATCACACCTGAAGCCAGTTAAAATGGAGAAAAGTTGACTCAACCTTTCTGTTGTGTGTCTGTGAGTGCCACACTAAGCATGGAAAACAGAAAGAAGAGCAGAGAATTGTCTGAGGAGTTGAGAACAAAAATTGTGGAAAAATATCAACAATCTCAAGGCTACAAGTCCATCTCCAGAGATCTTCCATGTTCCTTTGTCCACTGTGCGCAACATAATCAAGAAGTTTACAACGCATGGCACTGTAGCTAATCTCCCTGGACGTGGACGGAAGAGAAAAATGTATAAAAGACTACAACGCAGGATAGTCGGAATGGTGGAGAAACAGCCCCAATCAACTTCTAAACAAATTCAAGCTGTTCTGCAGACTCGGGGGGGAAACAGCGTCAGCTCGAACTATCCGTCGAAATCTGAACGAAATGAAACGCTATGGCAGGAGACCCAGGAGGACCCCACTGCTGACACAGAAACATAAAAAATGCGGACTGGAGTTTGCTAAAATGTACTTGAGGAAGCCAAAATCCTTCTGGGAGAAAGTCTTGTGGACAGATGAGACCAAGGTAGAGCTTTTTGGTAAAACACATCATTCTACTGTTTACTAAAAATGAAAAGAAAAGAACACAGTAGCTACAGTCTGGTGGATGGTTCTGGTTGAACATGGTGGTGATGGTTCTGGTTCATGTTCTGGTTGAACATGGTGGAGGTTCAGTGATGTTTTGGGGATGTTTTGCTGCCTCTGGCACTGGGTGCCTTGACTGTGTGCAAGGCATCATGAAATCTGAAGACTACCAAAAGCTTTTGGGGCGCAATGTAGGGCCCAGTGTCAGAAAGCTGTCTGCATCAGAGGTCATGGGTGTTCCAGCAGGACAATGACCACAAACATACCTCTAAATGCACCCAAAAATGGTTGAATACAAAGCGCTGGAGAGTTCTGAAGTGGCCAGCAATATGTCCGGATCTAAATCCACTTGAACACTTATGGAGAGATCTCAAAATTGCTGTTGGAAGAAGTCACCCTTCAAATCTGAGAGACCTTGAGCAGGTTGCAAAAGAAGAGTAGTCGAAAATTATAGTCGATCAGTGGTAGAGCATTCAGTTCAGATCACTTTACTGTGTTGGGTAAAATGCCACGATGAGTGGGTGCAGCTAAATGTCAGGAAGATCCTGATTTCCAAAAGAAATCGAGAAGTTAAAATAATGCCAAAGCATTATCATTATTTCTTTTGATTAAGCCCCTACTGTTTAAATATATCAATGTTATCATGTGTAATGTAAATATATATATAATATATATATAAGTACACTGTAGTGAATACAGTGAGGTGTTTTGCTGGTCTCACTGGCCTTTATCTTATCTGGTCATGATCCAGATATCCTGCGCCTGTTCTATCACATCTTTTACTGGTGACTTTTCAGACTGGGCTTTTTTTTTTTTTTAACAGATCTGATGTATTTGTATATTGATTAATTGTCCTTTTTTTGGCTGGACTGGATCCATGTGGCTGGTTTTTGGGAGTAGAAGCTGTCAGAAGCATGTTTCCATTTTTCTCTTTCTCTGTTCTTCCACATATACAGTGAGGTGAAATAAGTATTCAGACACTATATGGTATGACATTTTTTATTATTTAACATATTCCAGTTCATACAGCCATCAGATTTACACACATAATATATTTTTACTTTGCACTTACAACAGTGAACAAATGGTATGTATTAACAAGCATAAACAAAGATATGTTTTAAAGATAGGGGAAAATGTATGTGGACACCACAAATTAACAGCTGCGTTATTGCAAAGCCATTGTTTTGAATTACAGCTTTTACTTCAACTGTAAGACGTAATTAGCTTTTTTCAGCATTGTGATTCAGTTTCTTGGCCACTGAGATTGAATTCCTCTCTAATGTGTCACAGTAAATCACTCCATTCATGTTTCCTTTGATAGCAGGTAATGCTCTAATACTGTGTTCAGGGAAGCAGCTCCATAATCAGATGCTCCCACCTCCGTACTTTGTGCATGTGGTGTTTTGGGGATCTAACACACAGCCCTTCTTTTTCCTGAATTGTTGAGCTGAATTATTGCCAAAGAGTTCTATTTTTGTTTCATCTTTTGGTCTGATTTCTTTAAATGCTTATGTGCAAATTTTAGACACATGTCTGTGTGATTCTTTTTTGAAGAGAGATGATTACAGTGCAGTTCAGTGCTTATTTTTTTCTGCCAGTTACCATTAGCGTTGCTTTTCGGGTCATTCTGCAACTCCTTCCCAGTAACTGTTGGCTTTTCTTTTGCTTTCTTTATAAAGTCTCTGAGTGTGTTTGTGTGGTGGGTTTGTACACCTATCTGGGGACTTCCACCGGCATATTTATCAAAACAACTGTGCTCTGAAATCTTCCCAAATAATAGCTGCATCTTATACAATGACACCAGGTGCAATTTGCCCCAAAACATTTGCACCATGCCACTCATTGGATGCTGTCTGTTGATCAGCAATTTCTGAAGTGCTCAAACCTGTCTGACCTGTCTGCCAACGTCAAAGTCACATTTTCCCCCCATTCTGACGTTTGATGTGAACATTAAGTAAAACTTGACCTGTTTCTACATGTTTATATGCATTGCACTTCTACACTTTATTGTCTAATTGGCTAATTGCATGAATGTGCAGGGGGACAGGCGTTAAAGTAGCTGGTGAGCATATATGATATGAGTAAGCCTATGGTAACTTAAATAACTGCTATTTACCAATGTGGTGATCAGAAGAGCATCTCAGAATGCACAAGACGTCAACCCTTGCATGAGCAAGTTTATAGGTGTTCCTAATAAAGTGGCCGGTGAGTTTAAATATTGTGGATTACACTGTCACAATAAGATGGAAAAATGTCACACATGCTTAACAAAGAGATGTGTTTCACTTTTAAAGCTGCCTTAATATTAGACACACATACATTCACACACGGACACCTGCATGCACACACAAGCGCATACGCACTCACGTACACACACATACACACACATACACACACATACACACACTACCCTTAACCCAAGCTAGCTCAGTGATCAAAAACTTACTGCTGGAGTCTTATGCAGCATCATCAATTATGCATGCAGTTATGGATTTCTCCACTCATTCAGAGTGAAAGGAGAGGAGTGAGGAAGAGAGAACCAGTTTTGACAGGCTTGCATGATGGAGTGATGATCCTAAAACACATGAAGTGATACATATATTTCATTTAGTCATCCTAAAATCCTTGCAGCATATGCTGATTTATACAAATTGGCATCAGGGGAAAGTCGTAAAATTCATCAGGGCATTTTGCTAGATTTGGCAGTGCAATATCTTCAACTCTGTGGTGATGTGGAGATAGTTATGTGAGAAATATTTAAAAAAATTAATGTCTATATTAAGACAAACATTATGGGTAGATGGGCCACATTCCAAAACCTGCAGGGAAGCCGGTGTATCTGACTGCTGGTTTTAGAGTGCAGTCTTAATATTTCACAGTAACACTGTTTCAGGGAATACTAAATTATTAGCGTTTTCATGGGATTCAGTCTGAAGGATTGTGAATGTTGTGTTCCCATGTGTGAAATGTTCGATGAACAAAAATGAAAATGTATGATTTTAACCACATAGTGTAGCTGCGTCTCTGTTGATTTCTCATAAAAAGACAAAACATTCTGACAAAGGTATTTTTATGAACTTATGGAATTCATAAAGTTTCCTTAATTAGATGCCCGAAAACCACACCACATATCAGCAGTACTCGCACAGTCAACCCACAGAACTTAGACCAGCAACACGTTTGTGTGCATGCATGTGACACTGAGCACTGCAATGCAGAAGGATTTGCAGCATTACATCAGCTGAAGGAGAGAAACATGGCTTTTGAAACTCAGTAATGTATCAAGAAGAGTCATGTTTATACAAAGTACCTACTGAGCCAATGCTAACTTCCATTTATCATCCATACTTGTATGTGACTGTAGTATCAAACAGTGAAATGGGCCAAACCCACCATCAGGCACATGACTCATCCTACCATTTTTGCAGTTCTAACTGCGTCGTGCCTTTGTTTTCATAATTTATTGATTGCTCTTATTTTGATTATATATATACATTTACTTACTGACTTTTTAATTTAAAAGAATTAAATAATTCAGAGTGGGAAAGCACTGAAATGAGTATGGTTGCTCATCCCAAATGAGTAAGGTTAGGAAAGCTACTTTAGGGGTTGCGCTGTTAACCCAATAATAAATATATCTTTGATATATCAGCATTTTCTGTTGTCAAAAAAATGGCAGATTTCTCTCAGAAGAGCAGCATGTTTAACAAACCTAAAACTATACTTAATTATAACCATGTTTTCACTTGTTTTTAGTCGTTTTCTGAGTTGTTTTAAAACCAGGGGATATGGATATGAACATGACCATGCCACTATGGTAACAAAACGAGGTCCTCATCTTTGCAAATCACTCAAGTAGTGCTGCTACTTTGTTAAGGAGTTAAGTTTCTGTAAAATTATTCAGTCATTCAATACGCAGACTTGGTCTATTGAAGGGTTTGCACAAAGCAAAAGACTTATGTCGCATAAAATCTTTCATTAAGAAAGATCTGTGGCATTTCTGGACACATTCAGCAAATTACTGAGAGATCATTTATTTGCATGTGCCATTTGTGCTGTGTAGTGCTTTGTAACTATTTTTGAAAGTGAGAGAATTTGCCCTTTAGCTGCTCATTTATTTGATTATATTTATCCTTTCATGTTTGTTTATGATGTTTGTGGATGAGATTCAGCATATTTTACTGTTTTTGGGAGTGGATGACCTTCTTATCCACCAAAATGTTGCTGTCTTCCATGTTAAGCCTGAAGCTTTGTTCTCATTCATTCATTCATTCATCTTCATTCTTTTCTTTATGCTGGTCAGGGTTGCAGTGGGCCTGGAGCCTATTCAAGGAACACTTGATGTGAGGTGAGAATGCACCCGGATGGGATGCCAGTCCAGTGTATGGCACCATGCAGGCAGGGGCAATTTTTAGCAAAGCCAGTCCATTTCCAGCATGTTTTTGGGAGGTAGGATGAAACTGGAGAACTCTGAGGCAACACAGGGAGAACAAGTAAAACTCACACAGATGCTAAACAAAGCTCAGGATTGAACAGGGGACCCTGGTGCGCTGAGGTGGCAATGGTACCTGTGGTGACACCGTGCCACACAGATATTTTATATTTATTATAACACACTTTCTTCTTGTTTTGAAGCCTCATGGCTGAGTACATGACAGGACAACATAAAAATAGAAGAATGTATGTTCACTTGCCAACAGCATCCCTATTCAGACAGGGCTCCTCTTACCTATTACAGTGAGCAGTAAAAAACATAACACAGTACACTTGTCTAATAGAACCCAAAAATTGTTCCACATGGTAGACATTTTTACTGCTCAAAGTGTTTGAACATGTGTCTGTTGACCAGCACAAGACAGCAATCCCACAGTGTGTTTAATCAGTGCTTTTAATCACTGCCAAATTATATATAAGCAATTTTTTTTTGTCTGAGATCACAACTCAAAGTGTTTTTGACTATTTTCAGCTAAAAAGTTTTGGTAGCATTCCTTATATATATAGTTAACTGATTTTAACTGTATATCAAACTCAAAACGTTCTCCATTTACCTTCTCCATACTTGTGTAATGTTAGCTAAGTCAAATACACATTGATAGATTTTATTTCACACTGATGAAATCAAAACAGTCTCCATCTACTTTTTTTCTTTGACAAAAAGTGAGAGTAATGTGTCAGGGCATCATTCATTACTAATACGAGATGGGAGAAAGGGGCGGGGCTTCCAGAGAGTGTCAGTCAATATCAGCATGTTCAAGTGTCAATTATTCCAGACTCAAATGTTGATTGGCTCATTTGCCTATTTTATTAAGAAAAAAATGAAGATAATTTGTCTTTTTTCTCACAACTTTGAATGATAATTTTTTCCAGAGTATAGCAAAAAATGTGGAGGTTGTAAGGTCTAATACAGTCTTTACAAAAATTATTTTATGTATATATATATATATATATATATATATAAGTTTTTCAGTCTGTGTTCTGTGTCTAAACTGCACTAAATAATTTTCAACTTAAGTATTTTCTGTATTCAGAACATCTGTTTACATGTTCTCTAGCAAATAGTAAAATGATGCTGAAAATGACATCTTCAGTCATAAAAGAAACTAGAAATTTTACATTATGTAGACTTGTAGATAACATAGTGCAGAAGTTGATTGCGTCACGGCTTGTAGCTTCAAATCTCTATTTTATTAAAGAATATTATTTAATTAAGCACTATTTTTCCCAACTTTTCTGCTTTTAATCTCTATTGTGAATGCCATGTAGAAAGTAATAGATTGTGTAACAAAAAATGAGACGTCTGGTCCTATTTTAAAGTCTGTGATTTTATCAGGATATTTGTTTTGTGCGTGGCATGATTGTGGAGTGGTTAGTACTGTCGCCTCATTGCAAGAAGGTTCTGGGTTGGAACCTTGTGGCCAACTGGGTGGAGTTTGCATGTCTGCCTGTGCCCCGTTTCCTCCGGGTACTCGGGTTTCTTTCCACAGCCCAAGACATGCAGAGTAGGTCAACTAGCTACTCAAAATTTGATGTGAATGTATTCAGGTTGTTCGTCCCTGTGTTAGCCCCTGGGTGAACCCGATCTCTCGCCTGAAGTCAGCTGGGATTGGCTCCAGCTTCCCCACGACGCTGATGGATAAGCGGTTTAGATAATGTACGTATGGATGGATTTGTTCTGTACAGTGTTAGCACTCATGATGCTTACTGTGTCACTGGAGTTGAACTTTTTACTGATCAGATGACTGGAATGCTTTCCTAAACCACTCAGCAGTTTCTTCTTAAAGGGTCATAGAATATGGGGACCGCAGGAGACGTTAGTGTGGAATTAAACTGGTAGCATGAGGTGATTATCATTAAATGGTTTTGTCATTTGTTACTTTAAAAATGCAGACTAAAGCCTTTAAATTGTTTGAAGGAGCTAAAGTTCAAATTGCATTTTGAAGTTTATTGTTTTTGTCCAGAATAAGAAAATGACATGATGTAAATGAACATGAAAGAAGTTCTAAGAGTAAAAACTTGACAAAGGACAACAAGAAAGTTGAATAAACATTTAATTGTAATTATACTTGCTCTACCCTCTTAACTCATATTTGGTTTATGGTATTCTTAAAATTGGAAGCACGACATACATTTGATTATATGCAAGCTATTAAAATGCCTTTTTTCTTGCAGTGTGAGCAGATGGGGTCAAGGATAGATCTTGTTCAAGGGACTGTGGTGACAGTTTGAAGGGTCTGGGATTTGAACTCATGACCCAAAGCCTTAACCACTGAGCCACCATTTGTCAATTTGTCTGACACCTGAAACAAGGCATCTGAACCGATCCTGCTCAAGGACCTTATCTGCATAATGTACCAATTCAATTATGTTAGGGAAAGCTGTTGTTAATTCCAACTGTTTTTAAAGTGGACCTGTCATACACATCATGATTACACACCAGAAATTTTGATCATGCATGCAGTGACCTACATCCAGTGACCGTAACACCAATCACTTGCTTTTAAATGTATTTGTGTCAAAATGGTATGGAGAGAACACATTGGATGCAGCCCAAAAAAATGCAGCAAGAACACCTCACTACAGAGAGTGATTGGTCCAGCTAAGACACATTTGGATTATCTCCTAATTATTGATCAGGCTGAAAGTCTAAAAATACAGGAGATTCCTGTAAAAAAATATTAAACTGGAAGGACAATGGGAAAGTAGACTAAAATATTGGAGAAAAAAATGGGAGGGTTGACAGATGTGGTAGTGAGAGTACCGACTCCTAACCACCAAATCAGCACAGAGCTCTGTTTTTGCTGTCTACTTTTCTCTTTTTAGAGCATGCCATGTGAAATTTCTTTCCTCTGATTTACTCTGACTCTCCCCATGTGTGTGTATCTCACTCACTGGCAGAGTTTCAAATTGCAATGTGCTCCCTAAACAGGTGCAGCTACAATGAGTATGAGATAATGGTTTATATGCCCTGTGTAGTGCACTCTCAGCATGTAGTGGTTTTGAACTTGGCCACTAAAGGCTAAATCTAAAAGCTGTGCGCCATCAAAATTAACCACAATTAGCCATGTTTCTATAAGAAATGAAGGCACAGCAGTCTGTATATTCTCTTAGGAAGCCTGGTTGCTTAGAATGCAGTGAAATGCACCAAGCACAACACTAAATTGGGGCTGAAATCTTCAGGGACCACCCCAAAAATAAAATTGAGCCACTTTTTTTGTATTTTTCTTTCCTTTGGAAGTCCGTGTAAACTCTGCTTTTACTTTTTGCATCCTAGAACAGCAGACATACACTTTTGCTGAGTAGCTATGTATAGATGACTCCATCTTCTTGATTCAGATTGCTACGGGCAGTCATATGTTAACGGGGTGGTACATACACATTGGTACATATGAACTCACGCTTTTCTAATTGGCCTGTTCTCTCTGCCTGTTTTCTTTCTATAGCAATTACAGACTGGGAAGGTCACAGTCCTAGTACGTCTCCAAGTCACATTCTTAGACATATCTTATTTTGTAAACAACAATAAAACTATATTTCACGGCAGGTCTCCTTTAATGCATCCCCAATTACACAATGCATTTGGGTAATTCCGCATTATATTATAACCAACTTGCTGTTAGCATACCTAAAGAATACCTAAATATCTACCTAAAGAACAATAGACATAGTACTAAAACTGTTTGTCACATTGGGAATGCTAATGTTTGGGGTGTGATTATGAAGAAAAGTCTTCACTGAACATGAGATGTTATTAAATTTATTTGGTAATTGGAATACTTGGAATAAATGAGTAAACAAATGAACATCGCTGCTGACTAGTTAGCTGGGCAAGAGCTGTGTGGTTACAGGTAGTAGGTAAAAATGTGGTATTAATACTTCTTTAAAAAGAGAAATGTAGGGATATCCTAAACATACAGTAGAAAGCGGAAAGCCTGAAAAAATCTGTTATAGAAAGTAAGATCTTAGAAATAGTCCAGCAGTAAAGGCCTTTGACTTGCTGTAGATCATCTGCTGTGAAGATGAACACAGAAGTGAACTAGCCATGTGTATATACATGTAGTATGCATTTGTGTGCAGTGTCACCGCTGACTGAGCTTCACCTAGATATTTACATACAATCAGGCTATTGACTTCATGTCATTGACCTTTACATTCTGGTATGGATGTGGTAATGTACATAACAGCACTGATAACATGCTTATAGTGCTACTATACCATGTCTGTGCTTTTACAAGGAATGCGCCGTACTATCTGAGAATACACATGCACACATACTTGAAGTCTGCACTGATTGCAGCACACCAAAAATAGCATAAACCCTCCATCAGCATAAACATGTTTAGCGCTTGTGTGTGTGTGTCACGGGACCTGTCAAGGTTCTAATGCACACAAAAGAACAGATTTCAAAGGAAATTATGAATAATAGGTTGGCCTCTCCTCAATAAAAAAAGATGAAAATAGGGCAAGAAAGTCTGCACATTTGGCTCTTTGTGACTGTCCGTTTTCTTGCCAATGTTTTATTATGCTAATTATGGATTGGTGAATAAAAATACTCTGGCTGAGGCGGGGCTCTCTCTTTTCAAAGAAGCAAAAGGGGATTAAGTGAGTCATGATGGAGATGAGGGTTCCCTGTCTGTTATTGATAAACCATAACAACCAACTGAGGAACTTCCCTTCTTATCCCCTCCTCCATCATTTTGCATGCAGTCTGCTTTCAGACCAGTGCCTGTGCTTTTGTCTGCCGTATTTGGATTACAACTAAACCTGTGTAAACACTTGGTTACTTTTGTCTTTGGTTGTAGGCCTACATGAATAGCATATCTTTGCAATGAGTCAAAGTAAGAATGCCAGAGAGAAAAATTAACATCCTAAATAATAAATATAAGCAACCATTCTAAATTCAGTATCACCTTGAATATGAGGCGAACATGTTACAGTTGTAACCGTGGTTTGACAACCAAGTGTAGGATCGCCAGGGTGGTTTCATATGGTCATAGCAGAGTATTCTACTTTACATCATTTTCATGTCAACAATATCAATGTCATCCTCAGATGGCCCGTGGCAGTCATCCACTCAGTTGTAGAACCTCAGTTACATATATAAACTTACTTTCTACTCCCTTTAATTCTGGACTGCTAAGGCAGTTTCCTTAATAGCGGATACCATACATCAAAGTACATCAACCTGAGGCGTTGTAACATGTCCTGATAGTGCACCTTCCCACACAATAATAAACAGCACACGTACATCATACGGACAGCTTATTAGACATGTTATTGAGAATGAAATATGTTGTTCTCTATTGAGGATAAGAATCACTCAACATCCTGATAGTTCTCTCCACTTAAGGTGAGAATCATGATATAACATCCAGTCATGAGCTCCATGTCATCACTTCACAAATGTGTTAATGAAAGCAGGCATTTCTTGACCCCTAAGTATGCTTGCACAGTAACCTTTTGTATCCTACAGAGACCTGCGTTACGCTCCACAAAGCGCACGAACAGCTGGTCAGTGACCTACCAACTGGCACTCGCTTCCACAGAGAGCCCTCATGACACACAGGGCTGGAATGGGCACAGAGTCATCCGCAAGAGCTGATGGGTTAATAGGTTCATTATTAATATGCCATGGTGTCTAGAAAGATCTGGCAACTCTGGGGCGTGAACAGGTAATTAAATTGAATTTGCATTGGATGGAAGAACAACTTCAGCATCTATGTAATTCTGGTCATATTACGTTGATGCTGAAGTTGTTTTTCACCATATTCACTAAACATGATAAACATTTCCCAGATAAATATTGTTGTAACTTTTGGAGTTAAGTTGCCCAAAGTCTTCATGTGAGATGTGCTATAGTGTCATCCACAGCACAAATTATACAAGTAAAGCTTTGGCAAGTTGTGCGCAAACACATTCTGGCACAAAGCTTTTGTCTCTGGACCACATTAGATGGTGAATTGCTGTCTGTTAGCAAACAGATCACCTTCCACATTAGTTAAACTTATAAATATGCACAGGACTGCTGACATCCACTATCAGACTGTATCTGCCCAAAGGCTTAAGACAGATTATGTGTATTACACATGATTCGTACATGGCTAGATTTTACAACTAAATTGGAGGAAATTTGAGAGTCCTTCTAGGATCTTATATAGCTAGAAAATAATAATATGTTTTGTCTGCTTTATGTGTTTCTATCAGTCAAATTAGAGCAGAAAGGTGCATTACAACATTACCACTTATTTTAAGTAATTTGTGAATACCATAATAACTGGGGCTGAATAAATTTCTCCCCAAAGCCAAGCCTACAAAGAAACATCTATAAATAGATCAAAGTCTTGATGAAGAATAAAAGGAAAAATAACACTATAGAAAGTCTACGCTTGAATGATGTTCCAACCTCAGTCAAGAAGGTTTGTTTCTATGCAATAAATTCAGAAGGCATGATTAATCAGAAACTAGGTATGTAGTTACTGTGTAACTACATAATATATGTAGATATTATGTTGTTTTTTTACATGCTTTGCATTCATTCTTTGAGTTCAGTATTAATGATCTACTTACTGTATCTGATTGAAAGCAATATTCAGTCAATAAACAATGAAGCTGCTCTTTAAGTTGTCTGACAAAAAATCTGGTGCAGTCAGATATTACCTCAGTTAACTTAGTCAGTTCTGTGTATGTTTTTCTACTTTGCTAAGTTTTTATGTAGAAGTGGGGATTCCGAGGCGGCGCGGTGGTGCAGTGGTTAGCACTGTCGCCTCACAGCAAGAAGGTCCTGGGTTCGATCCCTGGGTCACCCTTTCACTGCCTTTCTATGCGTAGTTTGCATGTTGCATTCGTGGGTTTCCTCCGGGTGCTCCGGTTTCCTCCCACAGTCCAAAGACATGCAGATTAGGTCAACTGGCTAC
>JAQQZR010000014.1:3351123-3373457 GCA_030068235.1 Notoglanidium macrostoma | reverse complement strand
ACACAAACACACACACACACACACACACACACACACACACACACACACACACACACACACACACACACAGACACACACATGCACACGCACAGACACACACACACACACACATACACACGCGCGCCCTTTTTGATTCTCTCTCTTTCTAATATTGTTAATATTGTGGGTGATTGCTTTAAACAGACCATATGTCATCATGCTTATACAGTCACTTGGGCTCTTCACCTTTCACTGCAGTGTTGCTAGAGTTTTTATGTTTTGTTTGTTTTTTTTGCTTTATCATTACCAGTAAAAATAAGCAGATTAGAAATATTTAGCTTTTAATATTAGGCCATGACAATATTAGATGGACAGTGGATGTGGATGTATAGTAGTTTCCTTAGAACACTTGTTTCCTTTGTGTACTGTGTGTGAATATGAGAGATTTATAAGTTTTCTCTTAATCAAGTTCATGATATTTCATTTAATTTGTACCTGCCTTTTGGGAAATGAAACATAACTGAATGGCTTTAATAGTCATATTTATTTGGCCAATTTGTATTGGGATCATTTTTTCTTAATATTGTATGAGGTAGAAATCAAGCGTCTGTCTGGCACAGCTCACTGAGTCTGACATGACCTGGGATTTGGTATTGATATCTCGAAAGGTTGCTCTCAACCGTTGCTGGCTTGTGCCGAGGGATGACCAAACCTTGTTGCTGTGAATGATCTAAAACTAACATTTTATCTCAATTGCAGCAAGAAGGAGAAAGACAGTGAGACTCTGCTTGTCTGTTTTCTCTGCTACAGACATGTTCTTTCCTTGTCGTTATGATCCTCTGTGTCTCTGTCCTTTCTCTTTACTTTTTCTCTTCTTTCTAACATTTGAAAACTGTTACAATAGCATCACATATTAAAACTCTTGGTCATTTTTCATGATATTTTTAACTATTTAACAAGCTAGCTTTTCACACAGTCCACATGCTAAAATGAGTATGAGAAAACTGACAGTGAAGGAAGAAAGCTGGTAAGCTGTTTATCATGGTTGAGGCCCTGCCCCTTCTTTCCCACTCTATTGTCCCTGTAACCTGTTAAGATTTAACGGCCCTCCTGTTTTTATGTCGTGTGTCCTTTTAGGCCCACGCTGTTCACCGCTGGCTAATCGATCAGGACAATAGTGTGAACTCTGAGCCGCCGGATGGCCAGGGAGTGTGGCACTATGATGAAACAGTAAATATCTGCAACACGTATATCTTTTTTTCCTTCTTCTTAATTTGTTTTTTCTATGTACATATATCTATGCCCATTACGTATCTGCATCTAGATACGCCTTTGCCATTGTTAGTGTTTTTGTTTGTGTGTGTGTGTGATTTTTAAAATGTCATCTGCCCTTTGGTTGCTTTTTGTGCAGTTGATGTGTGTAGCTGTAGTTTTCTTTGGAAGTTCTGTGTTGCTAGTGTGCTACTGGGCTGACTGATTTACTAACTTTAGATGTGGTTGTGGTTTCAAGCCAGACACTTTTTTGTAATTTTGTATGTTTTACTTGATCATATTTGTGGAACAAATTCAGTTATCTGATTTTGTTGAGATTTAATTTTGATTTTTGATGTGACTGTGTGTCATTTTTCTCATGTTTAAAAAAAATGTATATATACATCATCACACAGCAAAAGAAAGAGTCCACGGGCAAAATATTAACCTTAACTTTAGTACAGTTTCCGCTTACATCAGTGTATGAAACAATATGACAAATACATCTTATGACCTTTAGAATAAGTTACTATATCATTTACTTATTTTTCCTGTGGGTTCTTCATCTTTCCGATGTGCTGTCTTCACACTGTGCTAACACACTTTAACGTAGTGCAACAAACACATTGTTTGTGTGAGTATAAGTGGTTCTAAACACTGATGCATGCACTGATGTGTGTGTTGTTGTTCATACACCATCCATATTCCTTCGTGCTGTGTTTGTGCCTAGAAAGAGCTGAATCTGAGTGGTGAGTGAGGTTCAGTTTCATGTGATGTTCTTTATTAGTGATTCACTCATTACGTTTTCATTCCATATTGTGTGTGTGTGTGTGTGTGGTGTTTTGTCTGCTTCACATGTTTTTATTGTTGATATTTAGTCTTCACTTAAGCTGTAAAAAAAACTTGTAGTGCTTTGTCAGTCACCAACTGTGGTAAGTGTGAAACTTTGCTGAAAGTGTTTGCAGCAGTTTGTCAGGTGTCGCTTCAACACTGGGTTATGTGAACAGAAAATAACCCAACTACCTAAAGATATGAACACACATATATAAGAAAATACTTTCGAATGCAAATGAACAAATACAAGTTTTCTCAATTTTATAATACGACCTCTCTCAGAAATGAAAACTAAGCCTGCCAGAATGCACTCAGCTGGCTCCCTCTCCATGCGTTACTCATTACAACACTGCGTGGAAAGGGTCAGGGATAGGTGTACACTGATTCTCCTATCCAGTCATTTAAGTGCATTGGGCTATGGCAAAAATCATCCTCATTTACAGACTTTAACTAAAGTGTGTGTGTGTGTGTCTGTGTGTGTGTGTGTGTGTGTGTGTGTGTGTGTGTGTCTAAGGGTCTGAAAGTTGTTCACTCAAAATGTTTCTAGAGTTCATGCTTTACATTGAAATCTTCCAGATGTACATATCGTTGAGAAACTGTGTTTGTTCTACATGTACACTGTTTGTTTTGTGTGTTGATTTGCAGCAGCTCATTAAATAAATATTCAAATATCAATGATAGACCAGGATTAAGCACTTAATTACAGGTTAAAGCTGATATTTATCTATTTGGAGTTATATGACATATCATTATAATTATATGTTATAGTTATTATTATAGTTATATATATAAAATAACAGATACTAATAGAGCTAGTGTTAAGTTTTTAAGTTAAACAAAGGTGCATTAAATGAGATTAATAAAAAAAAAAAGAGTCTGCTGTGGCTGAGGATCTACAGGGGCCAAATTGGTTCTCAAACTTTGATATTACACTTATAATGAAATTTCTTCAAATTTAATATATAGAGCTACAGACACCTTGTTTCTTTATTTCTACCTGTTTGTCTATATAATATAAATGTTGGATTAAAATAATTCCCTTCACTTACGTCCCTTTGCAAGAGACCCTTCCAAACTTGAGGATCCGAGGACCTCATACATTTGATCTTTGAATGTAAATATTACAAAATTTGTATGACCACTGGAGATCTTATGCCAAAGATGGGTAACACATTACTATACTTAAGTAGTACTATAATACCACCCAAGTAACAACTAATAAATACTGTCTAGTTACTCAGTAAGTAATAATAAACAATGGTCTGGTAGTTAATTAAGGACTGAGCAATGATTACAGAGTCATTTATATCTTCTGGAGAACGACTAGCAAGCATGTAATAAGTAATTAAGTGCTTTACATTACAATACTTTTTCAGATCATCGTTAACACCTAAGCACGTTTATATTGTAGTTACTGAAGTGTTGGGGTTGGCTACTTTGTATCAGTTAGTTGTTCTTTAATAGGTAGGTAGGACAGCATTTGAGGAGCTGATGTGATTAGTAATTAATCAATAGTTAGCAGGTAGTTCTCCATGAGAAACAAAAAAAAAAGACTCTAATAAGACTCTACTGTAATTATTGCTCAGTTTATAACAAACTACCAAACCAAAGAAACCATAGATGTGTTACTGAACAGTATTGCAAAGTGTTACCAAAAAATCTAAGTTCAAGAGATTTCATTGAATTTCATTTTGATTATCGTGTGTAGCTTTTTAACAGTAGACATTCTCAGAAAGCAGCTTTATGGAGATCCAGTAGATCTAATCCCTAACGAGTAAGCTAGAGGCAAGAAGCTCAATGAGACGACACGAGGAAGAAACCATTAGAGGAACTAGAGTCAAAAGGGAACCCGTCGTTTTCTGAGTGACACGGAGAGTGCAATTATAAAGCAATAAAGTATACAGCAGGGAAAAGGCAAACAGCACTAAATGTGTTGACATGAATAGGATATAGATTTGGGTATGATGACATTGTGAAGAGCTCTTGGATGACCATGGGGTAGTGTTTATGATTACAGCAACAGTAGCTAAGAGGTGCAAGTGTATACTATCCATGTAATATTGTCAACTGGAGCAGGAAGGAGTGCATAAAGTTCCAGATAAACATGCAGAAGTAGAGCATCAGGATGAATCAGGCAGGTGTGGAACACAAGAAGAACAAGTGTGTCAAGATCTGGTGCCAGCATCATGTACAGTTTGACAGACATAAGCTTTAGATGAAAGACTGGTAACAATAATCATACCAAGGTCTTTTAATACTGCTACACATGATGAGTCAGTGCATATTCAGAAATCTTATTTCTATCTGCTTGCTACCCTAGGAGAATAACTTCTGTCTTGTCAGAATTAAGTATGAGAAAACTATTCATCATCCAGTGGATAAATTCCTTTACATTATTCTTCAACTTTATAGAGCGGATATCTGATGGTTTGGGTAAAATATACAGCTGTGTGTCATCCGCATAGCTATGTTGCTGCATACAGTGAATATAAAAAGTCTAAACAGCCCTGTTAAAATGCCAGTTTTTGTGAAGTAATAGAAATGAAACCAAGATAAATCATGCCAGAACCTTTTCCACCCTCAATATGAAATTTCAACATATAAAAATTAAGTGAAAAAAACTCAGAAACATTTTAGGGAAAGTAAATAAAAAAAGATACAATAACCAGGTTGCATAAATGTGCATACCATCTTATAATTGGGGATGTGGCTGTGTTCAGAATGAACCAATCTCATTCAATCTCATGTTCAAAAGTAATTACCATACAGCTGTCATCAATGAAATTATTCTGATTAACCCCAAATAATAGGATTTTCTTGACATCTTCTTCATTTAATCTAACTGCCATGGTCCTCTACGAGCTTACAAAGCCTGTACATTATCTCACATGTTTAAAGGTGGTAATCGGGAGATGGGTTTAAAAGAATTTCCAAAACATTATGGAACACCGTGAAGGCCGTCATCAACAAGTGGAGAAAATGGAGCACCACAGTGACATCACCAAGAACAGGACGTACCTCCAAAATTTTACGAAAGAACAAGACAAAAACTTACCAGGGTGGCTGCCAGGAGACTTTTAGCTACACTAAAGGAGTTGCAGGAACATCTGACAAGAAATGACTACCATCTGCATGTGACAACAATCACATTTTCACATGTCTGGGCGGTTGTGTTAGGGTGACTATACAGAAGCCCTTCGTCACAAAAAACATCCAAGTCTGACTAAATCACCCGAAACTATTAGTAGCAAAATGCGTTATGGTCTGATGAGAACAATCCCAAAAGCTATAATCCATAATTCAAAAAGATGTTTTGCTCAAAAAGCACATTCAAAGAACACCATACCCAAGGTGAAGCATGATGGTGGCAGCATCAGGCCTTAGGGCTGCTTTTCTTCAGCCTGAACTGGGGCTCTTATCAAGGTGGAGGGAATCGTGAGTAGCTACAATTTGATTTTAGTTCAAAAAAGCTGCTAGTAAGCTGAAGATGGAAAGCAATTTCACCTTTCGAAACAACAATGTCCTAAAGCACACATCCAAATCAACAATGGAATGGCTTAACCTGAAGCAGGTCGATGTTCTTAAGTGGCCGAGCCAGAGCCCAGACCTGAATCCAAGTAAAAATCTATCAGATCACCTGAGGCAGGCTGCACACAGGAAATGACGTCACAATTTGTCTCTAGAATGTTCTTGGAAAAAAGAGTGGCAGAATACCGTTAAGTTAAGATGTGCCATGCTGACAGACATGGTACAAAAAGACCAAGTGGTATAATAAAATCAAAAGAGGCTTCAACAGAGTATTAGTTTAGGGGTGTGCACACTTATGCAACCAAGTAATTGTAACATTTATTTTTCTTTTTTTCCCCTAAAAATAGTTTCTTATTGTTCTTCCAATTTATTTGTTCACTTTGCAATTTCACATTAAAGCTGGAAAAATATTGGACATGATTTATCTTAGTGTCATTCTTTTTCTTCACAAAAACCTGCCATTTTTACAGGGGTGTGTAGACTTTTTATATCCACTGTATACAATACCTCCAAAGTACTGGGTGAAAATTGTTATTTACAAGATGGTATCAAGACATTATAATAAAGTCACACTAATACTGTATGTCAGACAAGTTCAAACTATTAAGCAGGTAAGTGTGCAGAATCACACTTAGTGTGATACATGAAACAAAGTGATACATGAAATATATCTACTCTAAATTTCACTCATAATGCCACAAGCAGAAAAGTGAAATTAAAATTGTACTGGAAGCAAGCAAGCTGTCTTGTAAAACCCTAATACAAAAAAAGTTATAGAAATATTACTCAAAACATTTTATTACCTCCTGCTGCAGAGCTATTATGATAAGTGACTATTGCAATGCCAATACTTCTGAAATTAGATTTATTTTTGCTTTTAACTGAATAATTTCAGTTATTATTTTCTGTTCATTTATCAATAATAATATTATTTGTTATGATTATAAAGGCAGTGATCATTATTATTATCATAGCTTTTAAAGCAATCCCTTTATGCAGATTCATGTTTTGTAAGTGTTGTGACTATTCACTGTAACCAATAACACATTATTAAGCATAAAAAGCAGCAAAAAGTGTATCTACTTTTAAAAAGGATAATTAAGATGAAAAGTACATACTTTCAGTGTTAACACTTGAGACGTATTTAACCACATACCAAATGTGTTTTTTTGGAACAATCTGTGACAGCTAAAGTGTGTTTAAATTGTAATTAAGATATGTTTGAGTACATTTTAAATGCATTTAGTTGTGCCTCCTTGAATTTGAATGTTGCACCCAAGTAGATTTAAGTATATAGTTTGTAGACACACGTGGCATTGAACTTGAAGTTCGTTGTAAATAATATTACTGGCTGTACAACTGAACACAATAATGCCCAAGTGTGCTTTTCTGTTCAGACTGGAACCTAAGGGTGTACTGATGAATACATTTGCTACACTAGCTTTTTAATTGGTTTGAGCTATATTGCACCTTAAATGTTGATATTTACATATGTGTCACAATAATAATATCTAAACACATTTAGGACACATCTGATATATAAATATGGAGTAATATGTGACTGTCCATCAAACGAGTTGATTTAAATTAATTCACTCAATCCGAGTCAAATAACAGAAACCCTCTTATAAAGAACAAGTTTATTAAAGCATGAATTAGTGTCCTTTGCCTTTATAAAACAACATTTGTTGTGACAATTATGCATATTTTTATTGAAGTATGTTAAAAATAATTTTCACTAAAGTATTTTTATTGAATGTAAAATAAAGGATGCATACAATATTTGAAGTATATTCTCTTGCTGTTTTTAATACTACCCTGAAGTTGATGTGCCCGTAAAATGCACTCCTGTTGAAGTATGCTTAGTGTGTTGAGAAATAAAGTAATTGAAACCTGTTTGATGTACTAAACCTAATTGAAGTGCTCTTTAAATATTTTGCAATAAAACACTTACATTGAAAAGACAATTAGATATATATTCTTTTTTAAGTATTTTAAGTATTTAAAAAAAAAATTTTTTCAAGTATTTTTCATGTATCAAAAATATTTACTTATGTGTAATGACTAAGTTATATTAAAGCATACTTTATTGTTTTAAAGTATACACTTTTAATAAAATGTTTACTGAAATTGGAAGGACAGATAAATATAAATGTGCTGAAGTAGGATTCAGTATATTCAGAAATACATTTATTCAGGTGAAGTTCCTCACAACTTGCTTAAGGATAATTTAAAAGCTATCAAATTTAACATATTTTAATTATATTTCAAGAAAGTACAGAACTGTGCAAACATCTTATCTTAGGTACACTGTATTGTTAGTGCAAATTTTGTTATAGTTATATATTTGATGAATTCTGCATTATTGAGTCAGTACAAAAACATTTTAGGTTTCCAAATATTACTTCTATAAAAAATGCTTTGCATTCGAAAAATGTTTGTATGTTTTTTCAAAAAAGCAACGTATTACATGAGAGACCACATGTCAGACAAAAAACCACAATGAAGCCGCCTGGGTTTTGCTGCAAAAAAGAAGCAGGTGCGACAGTCAAAGTCTCCAGAAGATGATCTGTGAACTGTGTTTTTGAAGTCATATTTACTTTATATTTCATATTTCTTTGCATGTGCCTAAGATATTTGCACAGTACTGTATATGAAATGAAAAATGGACTTTAGATACTTAAAGTATACATGAATATATTTATGTATGCTTCCTTTTTTTGCTGTTTATCAGCTAGTTATTCCAAACAACTTTCTAGTTGAAGTTTTTTATCATGTCCTTTTCGTCTGTCAGATATTCTATTACAATCTACTGAAGCTGTATTGGTACTTACCATATTTATGCTCCGATGAATTACCCAGTACGTTGATGTGTACCACATCCTCATATTACCAAGAAAAAAACAAGCAATACAGAGTTATTTCAGTTGAGGTAAATTGATTATGATAATAATCCAGAAGGACTTGGCACAATAGTACAAATATCTAACTCTTATAAGGCAACTCACAACTCTTACAAGGAAATGCTGCTCTGTAACAGTGTTATAAATAGACAAATGAAGAGAGAAATATGCCATCACAGCCTTGATCACAAACTCAGAAACCTTCTATCATCAGCTTAAACAAGAAGTGAAATCGTTCATTTGGCTTGGAATGAGAAGTTATTTTATATTGATTACCATTATACCATTTTCCCTTTTAGTAAACTTTCTTTTTGAAGTGGGTTTCATTATGAAGATTCTTTGTCTCATACATTGTTGAATTTGTACATTTATACATTGTTGAATTTAAGTTTTTGTTATTTTTAGTTATCCTGTCTGTTTTTTTATTACTAAATATGATATATAACAGGCTAAATGTGTACAACTAAAATTATTATTAATTCTGGCACAAAACGGGCATTCACTGGGACTCAGAGTTTACTCAGATCTTATAGTGAATCTATGTTGGATCAGCAGTGGATGAAACTCTGTCTAATCTTAAGTAAGAACCCAAGAAGCTGAGTATTTCCTCATAATTAGTCCTTTAAGGACTTTGTGGTTTAGGCAGAATGAGCGAGTGAAACAGGAGACTTAAACTGTCTAGGAGAAATAATTGGCAGTACAAGGAGATGGCTTTATAAATTTCCATGGCTAGAACAGTTTCAATACAACCACAATCACAGCAAGCAGCATCAGATTTAGTGCATAATAAGAGGATGGGCCTTATGCGGCATGCAGCAGTCTCTTCCCTCACTCCTGTCCCTCAGTAGAGCAATGATCTTAAAAAGGTTAAGAAAGAAATCCTTCATAAGTTCCAACCCTTATCTCATGTTTCCCACTCTGTCGTACTACCTGTTAACCGTGACATAACTGCAGTGATTTTGAAATCTGTAATGGTCCTGAATAGTGATAATTAAAATACAGAGAACATGGCAACATAACGCATTAAATCTGACTGTGTGAGAATCAAACTCCTCTGGTAGAGCCAGTTTATCCTCAAATGTGATAACAAGGGAGAGGAGAGTTAGTGCTATTGTGAAGATGGTAAGTGATGGTGAGATAAAGGGTGTGGAAGTGAGACACTCTATATGTTGTTTGTGTGAGTTTTTCAAGCTTCTGGTCAGGGACCTTGGGTGGCTTATTGTGATCACACACTGCATTAAACAGGTTTGCCACAAAAGTCAATTTTGCCAGTGTTTCTATTTTACTGAACAAAGTGAAACAGGACAAAATCACAGAACTTTTATTCTAAATACTAAGTTCTTTTTAAGTAAATAGAAAATCAAAAATGTTATTTAATTATATGAAAATCAAAATAGGCAATCAAAATCTCCATGACGTCATGTATCAAGTAATTTGCGTTCGGGTCTCATCAGCTTAATTAAGAATGCAGGTTATTTATGAAATTTAAAACAAAATCTAAAAGTGAAAACCTTTGTATTACGGTTTGGGATTTCCCCAAAACTCCCAAAAGTTAAAAATGACATGTAATTTAATTTTACATAGCTGGCATTATATTTTCTCCCATAGAAAGGATTAAAATCACCATGGCACTTTCCATCTTTCTCTACTGACTAGCTATTGTCCTTCCATGACCTTAATGACTTCTTCTGAAACATGCACAGAAATGTCTCCTCTTCATATGTACAGTTTTACGCTTCCCATTGTCTAGTGTCACTGAGCCACAATCCTCAACTCTTCCTCATCTCTCCTTGTATAAAACACATTTATTTGGGTGCATGCCTTTGGCAGGGATGTGCTTTTCCCAGCATTGGCCAGGAGAGAGAAAGCAAGGGGGCCTTTTCAACCAAGGAGTGACGGATCTTTTATTAAAAGAGGCTGGGCCCCTTACACACACACACACACACACACACACACACACCCTCCCTATCCACGTCTGCTCCATTGTCACCAGGCTTGCTGTTGCTGAAGTGCCTCCCCAAACCCCCCTGCTGTGAGCTTTCTCACTGTAACTCCAAGTGCAGAGTGAAATCGGGCAGAACCCTAGAAATGTGCACACACCCACTACTTTCTCTTTTTTTCCCACAGACACTTTCTCCACGCCATTCAGTGTAGCTCCTTCGCTTGTCAGAATGCATAGAGCAGGTCTGAGGAGATGTTATTGACATTAGGGAATAGACAACACAGAGAGAAAAAAAGTCATAGAGAGAGAGAGAAAGAGAGAGAGAGAGAGAGAGAGCGCAAGTGGTTTGGTGAAAATGTGTTGATATACACAGCTTTCTGCTAGAGATAAACCCTTTGGCCCCACAATATCCCCCAACCCCACCCACCTCTCACAAGTACTGCTTAGTCGTGTGTGTGCGTGTGTGTGCGTGTGTGTGTGTTGGGGTGGACCCACAGCCCATACCCAGACCCTTGCACCCAAATATTCAGTGCATCACAGCACAGCCGTGGGACAAGAGAGAAACGAAGAGACAAAACTGGAGAGAGGAAGCAGGTGACTAGGCATGCCAAGCAAGATCACTTGGGGAGTGAGTAATGGCTTTTGTGCTTTCTTTTTTAATTTTAATTAAATCTGCTCTTTATTTTATGTGCAGTAAGACTAACACTGCATTTTTAACCTCACTCGCCGTTTCTCTTTTGACCCCATCACTTTTGTGAAAGGTAAACTTTTATCATGACAGAATTTAAGACTTACCTTAAAGTATGTAAAGCTGAGCCATGATATGTCAAGAACAGGAAGTGAAATGCGCCACAATTTACACAAAATGAAAAGGTGAGTGGAAACAATAAGGAACGTGTATATCTGTAGTGCTTTGCTATTATCACCCTACCATATGACGTGAAATAAAGGGAAGTGAGGCTTTATAGCAAAGGACTTACTGAAGAATGATGTTGTTTGCTGTACATTCTCATTGGTGTTAGAGCAGAGTGGGCCTTGGGGATTCTTCACTCATTACGTTTGTTAAAGTAAAACCTGTGGGTTAGATGCTTCTGGGTTACTATGGATACAAAAGTACCAGATAGAGACAAATGAACCTGCTTGATATAATCCACAGATAAACAAATCTGTAAGAAAGATATTTTATTTAATGCCACACGTATCAGTTGTGTGGTATAAAGTTCTAATACGGATAAGATTAAGCTAAAGCTCGTTTTTCCTCTGAATAATGATGGATATTGTAGGTTATTATTATTATCTCATTTTTTCCCATTCTGGTCCAACATATAGAGTACATATATTTTACAGTTCAATTTGAAAAGCTTTATTTCCAAAAAACTCCAACATTTTAGCTTTTTGTACAGTATATGATGGAATGAATATCTATAATTACTACATATAAAGACTAAGGTCATGTCATTTTTCACACATATCTAGACAAAAGAGTATTAAAGGATACCTGCATTAATTTCCTTTTAATATAATATTCCAGGAATTCTTCATTTAGTCTCACAGAAATGTGCTTTTCTTTTTTCAGTTTGTTGTCTCAGCTGTAGAGGAACAGGAACAAAGGCACAGTGGCAGAGCTCAGTGTAGAGACACAAACCTGAGGCCCTCTGGTACAAGTTCAGCTTTTCCCATAGCGTAGTTGGGATTTAACCGGCAAATTTCTAGCTATTAGTTAGTTACTTAGTTGCCCCACCCACACCCACATAATTACACAAAACAGGGTTTTGTTAAAGTCTTTCTGCACGCTGTTATACAAGCCTCCCTGTGTATGACACTAAAGACGGAAGGCTGGTTTGAAATCAGTCTCAAAGCCAGCACTCAGTGTTCTTGGTCTGTTTTTTCTACAGCGCTCTGCGAACATATTTCCAATGATAAAGATGATCTAACTACTTTAACTTCTACTGCAACGCTTCACTCATAGAATGGGGGAAGAGAAGAAACGAGTGAGGAAATGTGAGCTAAGAGAGGAGCTTGCAGGAAAAGGAGGGAGTGGAGTCAGCAGAAAAAAATACTGATGCACCTCGAATCCCATGTCGGAGATTTTTCAGTAGTTGATCTAGGCCCGAGCTGATGTGATAGAAATACTGGGGTTCATTTATATATGAATACGGCTGTATTTTTGGTTATTCCATGGTGCAAGCTGCTGCAGTCACTTCCTCAGTGCAGGCTAATCGTTAGCTGCGTGTCAGCACTATGCTCAAGCTCATGGAGGGAGTCTGAATCAATACCCAGCCTCTGTAACATTATACTTGATGGGGATGCCGCAGAGTTTTGGTTAATTCAGAAAAGACACTTATTTTTGAATGTTGAGATGTCTCATGTCAGAGCAGAATTGTTTTGGTGCCAGATTATCTTAACATTCCCTATGTTTGTTTGTTTGTTTTTTTTCTCTTTTATTCTACATTTCCTGGTTTCCTGTTTTGCTACCTCTCACTTTTTTATGCTCAGACAGTTTTGAGATAATCTAGTTTCTATTAATCATCCTAAACTATTGTTATGCTTTTGTTAAAGGCATAGTTCGTTGTGTATTGTCACTGTTTGCAGTGTCACCTCATTACTACATGATCAATATGTCCTCTCTCTCCCTCTCTGTCTGTTGATATTTTTGCCTCGGTTTCTCTTTCCTGCCCTCATTCATTTAATCCCACATGCATATACAGAGTTACCGATACATACTCTTAGAGCATGCATGCATACACACACCCTCTCACATACACAAGCAGACACATGCACTCCTCCTGTAGTAGACAAACACACTGCAGTGTGCTGCTGTCTTAGTGGTGATGTCATCCTGTCTGCCGCAGCACTGGTGCACAGAGAGAGAGAGAGAGAGAGAGAGAGAGAGAGAGAGAGAGAGAGAGAGAGAGAGGGAACAAAGGGGCTGAACATGATAAGAAAAAAGATTAGTTTATTAGTTTAGAGTTACATGATCTGTAGGTGCAGATTGTAGGAGAATCATCTGAGTGGGCAACTATCATTTGTATTTTTACTGCACTGATTAAAATTCATGATTATCTTCACAAAATGCTGGGCAATTATGAATGCATACAGAGTAATGACAGCAAACCTCTCTTTAAATCATTCATAAATGAAAATGAATACCTCATAGGCATAATATTCATGTTAAAACCAGTTGTGGTGTTATAATTCAAGTGACAACATCTTGAGTTCTTGATAAAGCAGTAATGTAGCATAATTGACTATAAATTTGGGAGATTGAAAGTAGATCTCCTGCTGCAGTGTAAATGAAAGTAAGGAACTTGCTCTGGGAATCATACGCACAGCATTAGGTGCGGTGGGCAAGACTGTGTACGGTGCCTTATCTTGTACAGCCAAACACACTCATGCACTGACGTAAGCAAACACCCAAATTCATCTTCCACAAATAAGGAGAGCTCAAATCATGCCTCGACAAGCATGCTATTCAAACCAATATTCTGTGCTTGAGTGGCATCGTTTCATGTTTTTTCTATATACTTAATCCAGAATTTAGCCTGAAGTAAATATTAAATGTTGCCCTTAAAAACACATTGAAACATGGAAAAAGGAGGTTCCTGAATTGATCTGCAGCACATTTATTACAAATACTGTGAAGTCTGAAGTAGAGCTTTAGCTCATTCACGATGGCAAGCTTTATGGTAGAGCATCTTAATGCATCAGGAGCAAGAAATACAGTGAGAGGGAGCTAGAGATTAGTTGGTGAGAGAGAGAAAGAGAAAGTGTCTGTGTGTGTGTGTGTGTGTCTGTGTGTGTGTGTGTGTGTGTGTCTGTGTGTGTCTGTCTGTCTGTGTGTATGTGTGTGTGTGTGTGTGTGTGTGTGTGAAGGCTATTGTAACAAATGGGGCCCGAGCAGGTCACTAAGGCGTTACCATGCCAGCTCTCGCTGTGTAGCCATGCATGTGTTTGAGTGTGTGCTTTTGTGGGTGTGTGGCCATCAGCTTTATCTGAACACTTCAGAATCACCATGGCAGACACATCTACACATCCGTAATCACCAATAGGTAATACCCCATCAAACCACTTCAAAACTGCTGCTGCACAGAACTACAAATTTCTTTAGATAAATACCTCAACAACCGAACCTTTATATGGGTAGTGTCTGGGAGTCCTGTTTACAGTGACTCTATTACTATTACTATTACTATTTGCAGAATATAGACACAGAATGTAGAGGTTTCCATAGGTGAAGGTGAAGGGCAGTGCTGAGAGCGTGTGGAAATGACTGACCAGAGCTCAATGCCTGTTGATTTCTAAATTCATGAATGAGTGGTGAAGCAACACCCCTGATCTATACCCCTTGATCTACAGACTGTAAACCTGTCTCTGTGTGTGTGTGTGTGTGTGTGTGTGTGGGTGTGTGTGTGTGTGTGGGTGTGTATGTGTCTTCCTGCTCTGAGGCTGTATGGTAAATCTTCACTTCCAAGACACTTCAGCAGAGCTTACACTGTCTGAGGGAACCTCTCCACAAGATTTGCTGCCTCAGACTACTGCAAATAGCTCCGCTCAGTTCCCCTCTCCACACACACACACACACACACACACACACGCGCGCGCGCGCACGCACCCAAGCCTCTGTCTTCTAGCTCCCTCCATCCGCAGCACTCATGGTTAAGTTTATCATTTTGTGTATTTAATATGGCACTATAGAAAGATTTTGATTTATGTGTTAACAAAACTGCTAAGTCCTCTGATACAATGGTGGAACAATGGACATGCGTGTATCCTGTGTTTATGGGCCTTTTCTTAATATTTTGTATGCAGGCTGATTTCAAGCAGGCTTCTTTTCAGGACAAGGTCTTTACAGTAAAAAAAAAAAAATCGAACTCAGAACCCAGTCTGAATCACGTATCATTACCTTTTTTAACGTTGCTCATTTGTTTGTTTGTTTGTTAATAGAATGAAATGTTCCATATCGGAATTTTTTTACTGTGTGAAAATAAATAATTCATGAATGATGATTTAATTAAAGCCTGTAACATTCACTTGCAAGACTTAAGTAAATAAATATTATACGATCTCTGCGCAGTCATATATGATACACATAGTGTATGCAAATGCAAACTGAGCTAAACTGTTGCTACCAGGGGCAAGCAGTGGATAATTGTAAGTAGCACCCTGACATCTGAAGTGTGGTATGGTTTGTTGACTGACTGTTAAGTCTTTAATTCATGTGATTCTTTTTTAAGTGGTGTCGTTACCAAGGTCTTTCAGAAAAGCACCTCGAGTCATTCTGAAAGCACCTTGTGTTGTGTTTGTGGATCGTTCTCGTTGTTTAACCTTGTACACTGTGTCGTAATGTTACTGGAGATGATCTCATACCTTAACAGTACTGTTTTCTCATTTGTATTTATTGTTTTGTAGCATTGTATGGTTTCTGTGAATGCTAGTAGTCAAGTATTGGCGTCTTAAATGTCATAACACTGAATATCTAAAATGGTGCGTGTTCAAGTCCTTTTGTCTTTGGGATCTCAGAGGAAACGTGGCACTATGTGATCCCTTAATTACCAGATTATTTACACAAATAATTTCACTCTCATTATTCCCACCTCTCTGTATGTCTGTATATCTGTCTCAGACTGATGCTGCTACCAGTTTCCTACGTGCTGCCCGCTCAGGTAACCTGGAAAAGGCTCTTGACCACATCAAGAATGGTGTCGATATCAACACAGCCAATCAGGTGAGAGTCGCCTCCACCTCTGTAAAAGTGTCATCTGATGTGCTTCCACCAAACCATTAAGCAAAATTAGCTGGTTGTTTAACACTGATGATTTCCCTGTAGCTCACGATCCAGCCTGTTAAGCATGAATTGTTCTCTATATAACCCTGATCTTCCATTCTTGTCTCAGGTTATAATATTCAACAGCTCATCATAGAACTCCATTCTCGCCATATTTGCTGCTAAATATTTCAGTATGTTGCATCAGTGAGAGTTTGCTGAGCTGGAATACTGAAATCCAGTCAGAGGATTAAAGGAACAAGCAGTGCATTGGGGGGAAAAAATCAATGCTTGTTCATGGAAATGTGAATGATTCTAACTGTTATTGCTAAAGCTACTCAATAAGGTTTTTCCATTTTATATGGATTTATAATAACTTCTCTAAACCAGCTGTTTCAAGCATTCTTGAACTCATGAGCTGTGCTGTGATATTAGTGGCGTGACAGCTCTTGTTAAAGTGTTTAGCTGGTGAATAGGGAGTTTCCCCTTCTGTATGTCATAGAGAGTCTCCTGACATATGTGTGTGATAAGACAGGGTGTGAGCCTGCGAAGTGTAAGTCTTATCGTTAATGCTCAGACACACACCATCGCAAACAAGTGCCAGAATGTGTGTGTGTTTGTGGTAGAGAGAGATAGCTACATTATGCTTAATGAAGGAGCAATATGGTGTTTGAGTGTAGATATATTCCCATATGTGTGTCTGTGTCTGTGTCTGTGTGTGTGTGTGCACTGTGGTTCCTATTTTTCCACTTCCACCTGCCTAACCTTGACTTGGAAATGTCCGTTGTGGGTCAGCACAAATCTGGAGGGTTTCAGTGTTTGTGATTATGAAAACATACAGCACCCCTGAGCTATAATAATCCCAGGGCTCATTAATCAAACGCTCAGTAAATACATTCTCATGAGTGGGTTTCACTCAGATGTAGTGCTACGACCAAAACTTTCACTTTTTGAGCAAGCTACATGAGCATAAACAG
Organism: Notoglanidium macrostoma; assembly: GCA_030068235.1. Classification (NCBI taxonomy): domain Eukaryota; kingdom Metazoa; phylum Chordata; class Actinopteri; order Siluriformes; family Auchenoglanididae; genus Notoglanidium; species Notoglanidium macrostoma. The sequence goes on along the minus strand of JAQQZR010000014.1, from coordinate 3,356,279 downwards.
CAAAAACTTTAAGTGTTCGAGCATTCTAGAAATGAACTGGATGTAAATGCTAATGTGAACCACAAAGCTGTGAGTTCATGGTGTCTCTGAGTTGTGTCATGCTAAGTGACAATGCCAGTGCTTGTTAATTGTTAGTCACATTAGCATCGGTCGATTTTAGGCCTATTGTATATGAAGCTTGCGGAGGATGAAACCTGCATGCTTCACAGTGTGTTTATAGTGTTTTGCACAGTAAAATACACTAGACTTCATTAGTATGCAGCATGTAGCGTGCAGCAGCACATGCTCAGTGCAGCACCTTCAAAGATGAGAAACCCGCATGACATGCCAGAGACACGCGAATCAATGGATGAACATATTCCAAGGTCTTGTAACAACAGCTGATATTAGAAGCCATTCTGAATAGAAACATAATGAAAAAAGCTGAGTAAAATTGTAGATTACTTGATTACTGAAGAATGGGAGAGACAATCAAGACATTTAACGGATGATAAAATAGTCCTTGGGGCTTACATGAATAACTCTTGGCATCAAGAGACCCCTTCTGGTGGCATGCCTTTACTACAGCTGCTTTCATTACCATGAGAAAGTGCATGATGTACAGCCTTGTTGCTGCTCGGGGTCGATCTTTGGTGTGTGTTTGTCTGAAAAATGACCAACATCAGCACTGTCAGCATCGATCATAGATAAGTGATACAGTCCTGCAGCATCCTCTGTTTGATTCTATGTTGATTTGTCTCTGTATGTCTCCATGCGTTCTCATTCATGATCTTGCTTGTTTCTTTGTTTCTTTATTTTTTTTCATTCTGATGGGGTGAGTGGTCTCTGGACTCAGAGGGGGATAATATTAGCGATGTGAGAAAGGTCCAACCTCACATGTCCGGTGTCGATGAAGGAAGGCTGTGTGAGGTTAGACCTATCCCACACGGCTTGTATTCTTCCCGGCGGAGAGACCACCAACCTGCCATCTCACCCTTCATCATCATCACTCTCAGCATCATGGGCATTTATCAGTGTCTCCTTACTATGTCCTTATATACAGTGGGGAAACAGGACATGTTGTTTTCTTAAGTGAAGTATCATTTGCCACACTGGCATCAGGATCTTGTGGATCTGGTCCTCTGGGGTGTGTGATATCACATAATAGAGCCTCCACTGTGAGGTCTACTCTGTTCTTTCTTGCCTCTACAGAATGGACTCAATGGGTTACATTTGGCCTCAAAAGAGGGCCATGTTAAAATGGTGCTGGAACTACTGCACAACGGCATTGTACTGGAGACCACTACAAAGGTAAATAGACTTCTGCAAATCTCTAGCTACATAAACCATGCCCACTTCCTCTCTATAGCATACAGCTGTACATTCTGGAGCTAGAACTTAAAAAAATTAACTTTTTTATCCAAAGCTCACCCTTAGGCCGTGGTCTTGTTTTTAGAACCCATTTTTTCTGGGGGGGTTTTTTGCAGAAAGGCAACACTGCCCTCCACATCGCTGCATTGGCTGGACAAGAGCAAGTGGTCACAGAGCTGGTTAACTATGGCGCTAACGTCAATGCCCAGTCCCAGGTTAGACTAAAAAAAGCGTTTGGGTGCGGTCAGTCCAGTAAATGGCAATGTAATGCTCAAATTATGGATAATGAGCCCAGTATCATATTATCATCAAATTATTTAAAGATTATTAATGAGCATTAATAGCTGTATCACAGCCATACAGCAAAAATACAATTTCTGTTCATTTGTTGCTTTCTACAACAGAAGGGCTTCACTCCACTCTACATGGCAGCACAAGAGAATCATCTAGAGGTCGTGAAGTTCCTCTTGGACAATGGAGCCAATCAGAGCATTCCAACTGAGGTATATTTAAAGCTGGTGTCAGCTGTATGTTTATAGATGGCAGCATGGGTGTGCAGTTGGTAGTCTTACAGGGTAATCTTAAAACTCCAGGGTCCTCATGAGCTCAAGTTACTGTCTGTTTGAAGTTTTGCACATTCTCTCTGTATCCGTTTGGGTTTCCGCTGGGATGTCTGCTTTGCTCCCACCTTCCAAAAGACTGTAGGTTGATAGTTGACTTTAAACAGCCTGTAAGAGTGAATGAAAGTGTGAAAGTGTACGGAGCCCTGAGATTAACTAACATGCCATCTAGGATGTGTTTCTACATCACGCCCAGCATTCCCAGGATAGCCTGCCGATCCACCACAACCCTGACCAAGATAAAGCTCTTACTGAGGATGAATGAATGTGTGTTTGTGACAACAGAAAACTTACATCATGAAAAAATAGTGATGTTATCTTCCGTTTTTTGTCTCACCATCTCTTAGGACGGCTTTACTCCATTAGCTGTGGCTCTTCAGCAGGGTCATGAGAATGTAGTGGCCCTGCTTATCAATCATGGCACCAAGGGAAAGGTTCGGCTCCCTGCGCTACACATAGCAGCACGCAACGATGACACTCGCACTGCCGCTGTGCTTTTGCAGAATGACCCCAATCCTGATGTACTAAGCAAGGTTTGTGTGTGTGTGTGTGTGTGTGTGTGTGTGTGTGTGTGTGTGTGTGTGTGTGTGTGTGGGAGAGAGAGTTTTCTGTTTGTTTTCCTGAATAAAACAAATCTCCAAGCCATAATTGCTCTCAGATTAAATGATTCCTGTTTGTATAATAAGAGATTGCACAATACTATCTGTTTTTATTATGTTTCATTTCCTATGACTCCTTGCAGACAGGCTTTACACCACTCCATATTGCAGCACACTATGAGAATGTGAACATTGCCCAACTGCTCATAAACAGAGGAGCCAATGTGAACTTCACTCCCAAGGTATCTTCCCTGAATTCACCCCTGAAGCTCTCATTTTACTGTTGCACTGCAGTTTACTGCATGAGCCTACCTAAACTGTCTTTCTTGCAGAACGGGATTACGCCTCTGCACATTGCGTCCAGGAGGGGGAACGTGGTCATGGTCAGGCTTCTGCTGGACCGTGGAGCAACAATTGATGCCAAGACTAAAGTAATGATAAACTGTTAAACAATGCAAAACATTGGCAATGGCTTTGACATATTACATTTACAATTTACATTTACAGTATTTGACTCTCTTATCCAGAGTGACTTGCAGAAGTGCTTTTTCGGTCATAGTCTTAATAGGTCAGAGTCTAAGAATATTATTAAGCTAAAAACCCTGTTATACAAAGACAAGAGACACACAAATACATCAATCAGACATAACATTAAACCCAGTGACAGGTGAAGTGAATAACATTGATTATCTCATTGCAGTGGCATATGGGTGGATTATATTATGCAGAAAGTGAACAGTCAGTTCTCAATGTTGATGTGTTGAAAGCAGAAAAAACGGGCAAGCTAAAGAATCTGAGTGACTTTTACAATTGTATGGCTGGATGACTGGGTCCGAGCATCTCTGAAACAGCAGGTCTTGTGCGGTGTTCCCAGTATGCAGTGATTAGTACCTAGCAAAAGTGATTTAAGAAAGGACAACCAGTGAACCAGCAACAGGGCCATGGGTGCTCAAGGATCATTAATGCGCATGGGGAGTGAAGGCTAGCCTGCCTGCTCCCACCTACAGAAGAGTTACTGTTGCACAAACTCTGGAAAAATGTAATACTAGCTGTGCTAGAAACACACACAGACTGCATTGCAGCTTGCTGCATATGGGGCTCCCTAGTGATCGAGCATCTGTGGGATGTGCTAGACAAACAAGTCCGATCCATGGAGGCCCCACCTTGCAACTTGCAGGACTTAAAGGATCTGCTTCTAATGTCTTGGTGCCAGATACCACAGCACACCTTCAGAGGTCTTGTGGAGTCCGTGCCGCGACGGGTCAGAGCTGTTTTGGCAGCACAAGGGGGAGCTACACAATATGAGACAGGTGGTTTTAATGTTATGGCTGATCGCTGTATACAACACAAAGAGAAAGACGTAATAGAGGCGCAACTTGTTGTAACAGTAACAATAAAATCTTGTTCATGGAAACAATTCCAACTTTTTTCTTCTGACATCAAATGACCGTCAGATGATTTAGCTGTTTTTCTTTTATTTATTTGTTTATTTTTTTCCTGCAGGATGAGCTGACGCCACTTCACTGTGCTGCCAGAAATGGTCATGTTAGGATAATTGAGATCCTGCTCGACCAAGGAGCCCCCATTCAAGCCAAGACCAAAGTAAACATACACAGATAGTGTTACAGTTTTAACATTCACACATTATATACACAGACTTTTGTATTTAATCATCATTTCACATGACCATGTGTTAAAGCCATGCATGAATTAAGGAAATTTAATTGTGTAAGCTGCGAGTGTATATATTAAGCTTTTTTAAGAATATATGCAAGCTGAACTGAATTGAGTAGAGAGCTCAATACCCAAGCAGAGAATACCTGCTTCATGTGTGTTATTTATTATTATTTCCCCCGCGTACAGAATGGTCTTTCCCCAATCCATATGGCGGCTCAGGGGGACCACATGGACTGTGTGAGACAGCTCTTGCAGTATAATGCTGAGATTGATGATATAACACTAGACCACCTGACACCCCTACATGTGGCAGCGCACTGTGGGCACCACCGCATGGCCAAAGTGCTGCTGGACAAAGGAGCCAAGCCAAACACCCGTGCACTGGTCAGCTCCTATACAGCACAGTAGCTTACACTGGAAGAATATACACTTGAATATTAATTTAAATAGACTTTGATGAACTTCGGCATACATGGTTTACCTTTCATACTTAATTATGTTTTCATGGTGTGTAGAATGGCTTCACACCTCTCCACATAGCCTGTAAGAAGAATCACATTCGTGTAATGGACCTACTCCTGAAACACTCGGCATCCTTGGAAGCTGTGACAGAGGTAAGAAATGGGAAAAGATTATCCTCAGTAACAAAGAAGCAAGTTGTTTAACGTACAGGTACACACATGTGTGTATGTGTGTGTGTGTGATAGTGTGCCTTACATGATTGTTATTATGCTGTCAGTGAGACCTCATGATATAATGCATTGCTCCACCCTGATACGTTAATTTTCAAGCTACTGATAGATATTTAGCCCTCTCGTGTGTGTGTGTGTGTGTGTGTGTGTGTGTGTGTGTGTGTGTGTGTGTGTGTGTGTGTGTGTGTGACAGTCGGGGCTAACCCCACTTCATGTGG
>JAQQZR010000014.1:3317039-3336059 GCA_030068235.1 Notoglanidium macrostoma | reverse complement strand
AATAAGACAGTTTGTGAAATTTCATCCCTGCTGGATATTCCACAGTCAACTGTAAGTGGTGTTATTGGCAAGTGGAAGCGTTTAGGAACAACAGCAACTCAGCCATGAAGTGGAAGACCACATAAAGTCACAGAGCGGGGTCAACGACTACTAAGGTCCATGGTCCATGAAGGTCACCAACGTTGATGGTGTGGTGTGGGGCTGTTTTCAGGGTTTGGGCCCCTTACTTCCAGTGAAGGGCAACCTAAACGCTTCAGCATACCAAGCCATTTTGGACAACACTATGCTTCCAACTTTGTGGACACAGTTTGGGAAGGCCCTTTTCTATTCCAGCATGACTGTGCCCCAGTGTACAAAGCAAGGTTCATAAAGACATGGTTAGATGAGTTCGGTCTGGAAAAACTTGACTGGCCCGCACAGAGCCCTGACCTCAACCCCATCCAACACCTTTGGGATGAACTGGAACAGAGATTGGTGAGGTCTTCTCATCCAACATCAATGCCTGACCTTATAAATGCTCTACAGAATGAATGGGCACAAATTCCCACAGAAATACTACAAAATCTTGTGGAAAGCCTTCCAAGAAGAATGGAAGCTGTTATAGCTGCAAAGGGGGAAAAACTCCATATTAATGTCTATGTATTTCCATCCCAATGCATTTGTCCATATAATGTGTATGTATGTGTATATATACATATATATTTTATATATATACATTTTGATATATGCGTGTGTGTGTGTGTGTGTGTATGCACAAGTGCAAGTTTCTGAATTCCTCTAGAAAAAAATTCATTCAATTTTATTATATATATTCTATATATATTTTCTATATATTTTATTTTATATCACACTTTTAAGGTTTTGATTTGACTGACACTCATTATGATGATAATAATAATAATAATAATAATAATAATAATAATAATAATAATAATAATAATAATAATAACAATCTTGAAGTGAAAGTCAGGATGGTGATAGTACTCTGAAAGGTCCAAACAACTGCATGACAAATATAATAGTATACCTTAAACTGTTTATTAGTGCATGCCTAGTCAGCATAACACAATAACATCATAAAAGGCATTATTTTTTAGATTGTCTGTTCAAATATGCTACATTATTTTAGTTAACATCAATTGTTCTGCATTCCTTAGGTGGCACAGACCCAGCACAGTGGGAGGATATCACTGGCACAACCAAGCTTATATATGCCAATGACTGTGCCAATTTCACCACCAATGTGTCTGCACGGTAAGATAACATTGTGCATGAAATAAGGGCTGTGCTCTTTAATAGGAATTGGAAGGTGCCTTTACACATTCAGACAAGTAAGAATAGGAATAGCAAAACCAGGATATATATCTATAAACATGAGACAATAGTGTAAACTAAACCACCCAAAAGGCTTAGCAATGTGAGTCTGTTTGTTAGGATTTATAAGTGTTATCATGTCACATAGAAATCAGTGGAGGTTGAATTCTGATATCACAAGTTGATAGCCACACCACTCTACCAACCTGTATTCCAGTGGTGGTGATCAGCTTGCAGCTTGTTGACGAGCTGATAGCTCTTACTAATATTGTATGTAGGCAAAGCCCCAAACTCACACTGCAACTGAACTACCCATCTGCCACCAGAGACAAGGCTGGCTGGTAACCATTGATGCACTACAAGTGAAAGTAAAAAAGTAAAATAAGGAGTTCTGGACACATTTGTCCTAGAAAAGGCAATTACAGCTGCCCCTGTTGGTTTGGCAATAACTGTGGAGATCCTAGAAGAGTTCCTAGTAAAGGTTCTTTAGCAGGTTATTGGTCCCATGATGGTAACAAGATGCAAGTCTAATATTGACACTTGGATGTTCAGTAACTGCCCTCCAAATGTGTGAGTTCAGCTGAATACTTTAAACAAAGACATTATCCTTAGGAACCTTCTGCATTCTACAACCCCAATTCCAAAAAAGTTTGTAAGTTGGGCAAATTGTAAATAAAACAGAATACAATGATATGGAAATCTCAAACCCATCAGATCATAGAAAACATATCAAATGTTTAAACTGAGAAAATTTATCATTTTAAGGAAAAAATAAGGTAATTTTGAATGTCATGGCAGCAATATGTCTCAAAAAAGTTGGGCCAAAGCAATGTTTATCACTGTGTGGCAGCCCTTCTTCTTTTAACAGTTTTGGGAGAGGAATGTTGTCCCATTCTTGTCTGATACAGGATTCTAGTTGTTCAACTGCGCTAGGTCTTCTGTGTCATATTTTTCGTTTTATGATGCACCAAATGTTCTCAATGGGTGAAAGATCTGGACTGCTGGCAGGCCAGCTCAGTACCCGGACCCTTTTTCTACGAAGTCGTGATGTAATTGCGGTGTGTGGTTTGGCATTGTCATGTTGGAAATGCAAGGTCTTCCCTGAAAGAGACGTCATCTGGAAGGGAGCATATGTTGCTCTTGAACCTGGATATACCTTTCAACATCGATGATGCCTTTCCAGATATTTCAAACTGCCCATGCCATATGTACTAATGCACCCCCATGCCATCAGAGATGCTGGCTTTTGAACTGAGCGCTGACAGCACTTAGCCACAGTCACAGTGATGATTAAATGAACTTTGGCCCTGAAAAGACGTCTGCACTTCTGCATCATGTTTAAATATGGCTTCTTCTTTGAATGATAGAGTTTTAACTGGCATCTGTGGGTGGCACGAAGAATTGTGTTCACTAACAATGTTTTCTGGAAGTGTTCCTGAGCCCATTTAGTGATGTCCTTTACAGAATCATGCCTGTTTGTGATGTAGTGCCGCCCAAGGGCCCAAAGATCATGGCCATCCAGTATGGTTTTTTGGTCTTGCCCCTTACACACAGAGATTTCTCCAGATTCATGGAATCTTTTGATTATATTATGATCTTCAGTAGTTTATGAACCCCAAGATCTGCTGAAGAACACAGACCATCTTGGAGCATAGCTAGTCCTAAACTGGTTCTATCTTGCAATACTACCTACACCCACAGGAGATAGGAAGCAAACTATATGGTAGACAGTATTAAGATGTAACTGCCATCATATACAACTTGTCTATGATGCATTTGCAGATCTAGCTGTCCTAGCTGGAAACATTTAGAGAATCTGGGGACTGATGATGATAGCGTTCTCATTCCAACTGCTGTTGGTAACCAGGGTGTGGAACTGAAGTGTGCACTCTCTAGCCATTTCTGAGTTTAAGTAGCTGCCTGCCTTCCTTTGTTAAAATGTTAATAACACCATACCTCATCTCTCTGCTATTCCCAAAATAGCTGAAGTCTATTCAACTTTAAACAGAGACACTGAAAAACCGTTTTAGTGGCATCACTAAGAAACAAAACCAGAAAGAATTATGAAAGATGTACTCAGAACTTTGTTAAAGGAAGCTATGACATGTTACAGACATTTATCTCTGGATTGGCTGTATGAGAGTCATAGGTGACAGGGAAATTCAAGCTCACTTCCTCCAAGGCAGTGGTTCCAAAGACAATGTAAAGACACCTTACAATAAAGGTGAGTAGATGATACTTAAGGTTTACTTAAGGTAAGCAAGATTTGTTTAAGGAGTGAGAAAATTTATTTACAATAATCTGCATAAAAGTACAAAGTCAAATACTAAGGAACAGGAATTGTATGGAATCTACTGTGACTCAGTGTAAATGGCAAATCAGAAATCAGCAAATGTAACAGTAACCTAAACTTGATACACTGCAAATCATGAGGCAGGTATTGTAAACATAAAAATATATAAAATGGCAAGTGTTACAAGACTCGGCGTTATCTAACATGACATTCAAACCAGAGGAACCCAGAAGCAATAAGGGGTACATAAGTCTTAACAATTTAATTTAATTAACTTAATAATTTCTTCCTATAACATGAACATGATAACATGAACAGAGCTGATGTTACTGGTAATGCAATGACTTCTGGACACATTAAAGTAACGGCAAGGCAAGGCAAGACTAAACATAATCAAGTAATAACTGGAGCCACAGGGACCTTTAACCGGTCTCTGCAAGCCAGAGTGTTGGGTGTGGTTTTCACAGAAATAAAATTTCCTCAGAAATTAGGAATTTTTTAAACTTCCAGCCAACAACAACTTTCCCTCTTTGTGCTTTCTTTTCCCTTGTCCCAAAGGTTTTGGCTAGCAGACTGTCCTCGGACTGCAGAAGCAGTTTCCTTTGCCAATCTGCTGTACCGTGAGCTGTCAGCAGTGCCTTACATGGCTAAATTTGTGGTGTTTGCAAAGATGAATGAGGCACGAGAAGGTCGATTGCGCTGCTACTGCATGACTGATGACAAGATGGACAAGACCCTAGAACAGCATGAGAATTTCACTGAAGTGGCCCGCAGCAGAGACATAGAGGTTAGAAGTTTTACAGTATGTTAATCAGAGAACTGGAACTGAAATAGAGCTTTATATTAACAGAACTATAGATCATTCAGGAGCAGCAGAGAAACTCACAAGCCAGCTCTAATGAAATCACTAAAACTAGGTCCTTAGGGACATAAGGAAGTATGTAAAGAATTCATGGTGAGATAGACTTGCCAGCCACTTTATTAGCTTAATAAACCTTACCTCTGCTTATTCATGCAATTTTCCAACCAGCCAATTACATCACAGCAACACAATGCCTAATATCATTCAGAAACAGTAATAGAAATGAATAGTCTCAGTAATTTTGGTTGTGGCATGGTTGTTAGTGCCAGATGGGCAAGTTTGAATATTTCAAAAAGATTTCTTGGGCTTTTCATGCACAACAGTCTCTAGAGTTTACACAGAATGGTGTGAAAAAAAAATCAACAACCTCAGAATCCACAACACATCAAGCCTTGAGGTAGATGAGATACAACAGCATAAGAGCACACAACTACAACAGCATAAGTTTCACTCCTAGCATCCAAGAACAGGAATGTGAGGCTACAGTAAGTACAGGTTCACTGAGACTCGATATTTGAAAATTGGAAAAACATAGCCTGGTCTTTTTCAAATTTACATCTGTGCAATTTTATCTTTTTTGAGTTACCATATCCTTTCTGTCTACTAGAACCAACCTGAGCATTCTTCTCTGACTTCTCTCATCAACACGTTTCTGCTTGCAGAGAACTTCCACTCAGCTGGATGTTTTTTGTTTTTTGTACCAGCAATTTCTGAATTATTGAAACCAGCCTGTCACTGAAATCACATTTTCCCCATCCTGATGTTTGATATGAATATTAAGTGAAGCTCTTGGTCTGTAACTGCATGATTTTATGCTTTGCATTGCTGTCACATGATTGACTGATTGGATAATTTCATGAATGAGCTGGGTTACAGGTGTTCCCATTATAGTGGCTGGTGAAAATATGTGGATCTCACACAGGAAAAGCATTATTTTCTGCTATTCTGTAATGCTGTGCCATTACACACAGGTAATGGAGGGTATGCCATTACACTTGGAGTGCTCAGGGAACTTGGTCCCCATGAGGAAGGCTACACAACAGCCCCGTTGCTTCAGCTTCCAAGCCTTTAGAGACAACAGACTTCCTGTCTCTGTGAAGGTATCCCCTTTGTTTAAATGCATCCAATGGCCTCTAATTCATTTATTGTTTATTCAAACTTTTTCATGCATATTTACATGGCATTTCAATGCCAGCAATGAAATCAAGATGTTTCTCAGCCTGTGTTTCTTCATTCACTGAATCAATTTTTTCTCTTTCAGGTAAGGGACAGCAGTAAGGAACCCAGTGGCTTCTTGTCTTTCCTACGCAAGTCCACCAAGTATGAGGACAGTCAGCAAGTACTCTGCAACCTCAATATTACCATGCCACCATGCATAAAGGTATTTAAAAGCATTCACTCAACACTTTTATATGCATTTATGTTTCCCATTTATACAGTGATGCACACAAATGTATGACCTCTCAGTAAGATCAGTACATTATGTGCCAATATCAGATTGGAGGGAGTGAGGACCGAAGGAGGACACTCACCCCTTTGGCCCTTAGAGAGAGATACAGTGCTCTCAATGAACCAACTGTAGGTAAGAACAGGCCTGCATATAGCTATCATGCATGTCCACCATCCACACCCTCTACTACCTTTGCATGATCAAAAAAAAATATTTGAGCACTAGCATTAGACTGCAGAAGATCTGAGGTGATGATGGTCTGATTTCTGATGGTCTGATTTCTGCAGCATCAATGAATGCCATGGAAAGGACAGAGTTAAAGATGGCTTTAATAGCTGAACAGCTTGGACTGAGCTGGGCTGGTGAGTGAGTGAGTGAGTGAGTGAGTGAGTGAATGAGTGAGTGAGTGAGTGAGTGAGTGAGTGAGTGAGTGAGTGAGTGAGTGAGTGAGTGAGTGAGTGAGTGAGTGAGTGTTTTATTTGTGAGGGATGTTTTTAATGCTTTTTAAGTTATATCTTATCAAGACATGTCTGGAGCCAAAAGCTTTCCCTTTAAGGTCTTTTAAAGATAAAACAATCGTATGCTCCAGCTTAGAGAAACTAGCTTTAAAGACTGAAGCTGTTTGTCAGACAGGGTCAGTAACGGTTCTTACAAGGAGTATGATATAAATCATTAATTGATGTGTGCAAGTTCATAACTCTTATAAAATGTCATCTCTAATCCCCATGTAGAGCTGGCCCGAGAACTCCAATTCAATGTTGATGAAATTAATAGGATTCGCGTGGAGAACCCCAATTCACTCCTGGAACAGAGTTCAACACTGCTCAATTTATGGATTAGCCGTGAAGGCAAGAGGGCCAAAAGTAAGTGCTCTATCAGGTGTGACTTGAAGGCTTAAAGCCCAAAGTCCTTTGGTCATCCAGGTGATTTAGCAATGGCTAATAATATGTTTTGCAACTATTAGTCATCTGACTTGTTTCTTTATTTGTAAAAATGGTGAAAATTCCATTTGTAGTACAACAACAAGGTATATTTTTTAGATGTGTACCTAAAAGACAAGGAACAGCCATTTGAGGACATCAAGGCAGAATGAATGAATGAATGAATGAATGAACTTCTCATCATTCAGTAGGACTGACAAGACTCCTATAATGAATGGCAAAACAGCTTGCTGCTTATCTGGTTCACTGTTTTCCGGTCCTTGGCATACATGCCAACTACATTGCAATTACAATGCTGCACTGCAACAATGAGTTTAAAATTGCCCAGCTTTTATGAGCTTTTATATTATTATAACATCGTGGGTCATGTGATATTGAAAAAAGATGTTTGATAATATCTAGGCTTTATACTGTGGATGTGAATTATGGATAAGATCTGCAATTCTTTCTGTCCTGCTATTCTGCCCTGCTACAGTGGAGAGCCTGTTCATGGCGCTGAAGAGCATTGACCGAATGGACATTGTGAACATGCTGGAAGGTCAACAGGGTAACCAGGAACAAGAAAGGCGCAGACACAATGACCGAGACCACCTCTCTCTTGGCATATCAAATGGTAAGAGATTCTTCAGTGCCTTGACCCTCCATAAGTCCCCCTTCTCCTGCCCCATGTGAGTCCTTTTACCCCAAAATCAGGCTTTCCCTCACCTCCAGCTAACAGCTCCAGCCATACCCTGTTGTCTGACTGCTTATCCTTGATAATGTTGATGAGAACATTTACGTCATAAATTCCGCTGTCACCACGACCAGGGCCAAGGACATCCCTACAAACCTGCTTACATCAAATTTCATGGCCATTATTAAGTGTGTATGATATATATATATATATATATATATATTCTATCAAATAAGTAAACACATAATAACTAAGCTTCACCTGGAGAATTAATATAAGAGGAGTTTTGAGTCATAGGTGACTGTCTCTCAATTTACTGTCCCGTAAATTACTATGTCCACTTTTCTAGTAAACAGAAATGATCATATAAATCATGAACAGCAATTTTGCATACTGTGTTCTTCACTGTCTCTTGATGTGCATTCAGAGTTGCATAAAGCTGACTACCATGATTTGGCCTGCCTCACATTTGTTTGGTTATTATTATGGCATGACCATGATGGAAAATGCAGAAGTGAAGAAAGTAGACAACCAAGATCTCAGATCTGGATATTAAGGTGTTGGAACGAGTGGCTTACGGTCACATGTTAGAAATGTTAATTAAGCCACTTAATGCCGCACACGATAATACAACATATAAAGTATGGTGGAAAGAAAAAATAAGATATTGCATAAGTATTGTATCTTCATGTTACTTAGTTTCAAAACACCGGTTAACAGCTTTTGAGTGCATGTAAATACAGTATAATGTCCTTGTTTAGTCACAGTAGTAGCTCTTTACCTTATTAAAACTATTAGCATCTTCTGGTTTCTTCCTTTGCAATAAACTTCCCTTGCAAGAGAAATCTCAAAGCAAGCTATTTGTACCAAAAAATCTTAATTTTTTTACGGGTACAGTATTGCAGAAGCATGCAAATAGCTTGTGTTGGAAAAATCACACACTAAATGGTAAGATTTTGCTTTGAGAAATTGAAAAACATACAATCTGGCACACCAGGTTAATGCATACCATGAGTCCAGACAATGTGTCATCCCTCTTTCCTTTGACCCCTCTCTTTGTGATCACTGGACATATCATCTGCAGCCTAGCCTTTTCCTCCTCCACCTCCTCCTCCTCCACAACTCTCTGACCTTTGACCTCATACAGACATCATGTTGACCTCTGGCCCTCACCTCTTTATCCTTAGGCCTGCATTTTTGCCTATTCCTTTTTCACAAAAACACCACCAGTCTCACTGGGTTTTTTTTTTCTGTGATCAAAATTCCCTTCTCATTAGCTGTACACTCAGTGTCCCCTGCAGGAGGGAGGTGTTTCTGACCCTGTCACCTTCTGTCTCTGTCTCCTGTTTCCTCTCTCTGTCACTTTCTGCTGTCCTCCCTCTTTCTATTTTCCTGTTCTGTTTTTTTCCACCTACACACCCCCTGCTCTCCTTTCTTCTTTCCTGATGCGTGTATGCATGCACTTGAGGCCCATTGCTGTTTTGACTTCATCACTGCTTGTGCATGTAGAGGTTGAAGGCCAACCTCTGGAGTTTTTGTATTATTTTTGAAGGGCTCCGTCTGGGGACTTAATGACACATTTAGACTACTCATACTCCAACAAGATTGACACTCATAAGGCTTATATTTACATATACTATATGTAAGCCTGCAGACTGGAGACAAATGAAAGGAAAAGCCTGAATAACTAAGTGCAGAAATATAATAAATACAGATACTTCAAGCCAAGTGTATTTTAGGATACAATTAAGTAATTAATGTAATACCATTCTTTGTGGCATGTATGAAATGCTCTAAATGCCCAGCTGACCCTGAATTTGGATCACAAGGTATCAGTAAGCACGGCTGAACACTGAGGTCAAAATTCACACATTCAGTGGCCATGACATTCATGTATAAATGTAATATGTAAGGAAAAGACACTTTCTGTTGGTTCTTCCTTTAATTTGTCACCCGTCTGACTTTAATTTTCAATGGAGCAGTGTTTGCTGTGTAGTCTACGTAGACATGTGCACAAGCATTCACAAGAGTGTTGTGTCCTCTTCAGAACTGCTCTTTGTGTCCTCTCTATGTGTTTGTTCCTAAATTAACATGAGATTGCCCTTCAAATAATGTGCATTTTGGCATGCTGTATGTTTTGCATGTAGGGCTGAGCGGAGTTCGCCCAGCATGGCATGCAGTATACAGACTCAAAGTTCTTCTTCTGTTACTGCATTTAGATTAGAAAACAAAATGGCATTGTGGATTTATGTAATGCTTTTTGGTTACTGTACTGTACTGTGAAGTTCTTGTCTGTCCTTTATCTGTCCTTTAGCATCACCAAAGCCTTAATTATGTCCTTTTGTGTTTCCATGTTAGTAATAAATCTCTGTTAGTTTTTAATCATTGCTACTCCATTAGCAGTTTGTTTTGTTTGCATTAGTAACTGTCTGTTCTATATATGTGTATATGTTTGTGCTCAGTAATGAACCTTTCTGGGTGTTTGCAGTTCTGTGGCTGTGTTTAATGGATTCCAGTCTATTTATTTAAGTTGCTTTGTGTTTGTATGTGTATCTGTCCGTGTGTATCTGTTTATGCACAAGAAGCCCAAGTGTGTCCTCACTGTCACTACAGTCCTACATATGACATTACATAACATTTATTACACATTATAAGAATGTTGTTCATACTATATTTCCAGTTGGACAAAAACTAACATTATCTTCGTAAAATAGTATGTTGCATCGACATTGGAGAAATATTTATAAAAACCAAATGGTCCTGAAAAAACATTTTAATAACATAAAATTATTGTTATATAGGATACAATCTAGAGGACTGACAAACGCAGTGTAGATCATATACAGCAGTGTCTCTGGAGTGAGAATGTTGCCAGCTGGTGTCACTGATATCCCCTGCACACTCAGCATATTCCTAACTACCAACTGCATTACACTCATGTTCTGCTTTCAGATACTAAGGGACAAAAATACAGTCGTCCACCTTCGGACCTAACCACCCTCCCCTACCCCCACCCCACCTCCAAATCCCTCAACACACACACACACACACACATACACACACACATTCAGTTTATTCCAACATAAGTGTTTTTACCAGGTGAATTATCCGTTACAGTTAACAGTTTTTCATGCCAATATGTCAAACTGCTTTTTTTTGCTAAAGGCCACTTGATAAAATTCACTTTCAAAATACATCATAATGCAAAATAACAGTAACTGTGTTTATACATTGAGCTCATGTGAGGAAGTGTACTCTTCCACTGAATTCACATTCCAGGGCCATGTGGTACAAAACCTTGTGTTGTGTATTGGACAGTTTTATCAGCGCAAGGCCGTAAAACAGGTTGGGGGTACAGACTGGTCAAACACTTCAATTGCTTCTTCAGTATAACAACATTGCGTCGCCCAATATACAACATGCACTTTGTGTAATTATTTTAGAATGTGTATTATAAAATATTTTTGTATTTATTTTGTATTGAGAAGACTTTAGCAGAGTTTTATTTCACAGTATTAAAGATTTTATGCAGCTCATTTCAGTGCAGGAAAAGCCAAGAGTTTTTTCTTTAGAATATGAATGCCATAATGCAGTTGAGGTCAGGAGTTTACAAACAGTCGTCATGGACATGAATATCATGCCAGTATTTGGCTTTCAGCAATTTCTCTGAACTCTTTTTCTGGGGAAGAACAACAACATACATCTTTAATAGAAAAAAGCCCCAAGAACTTGGTGCACACTTATTTTGGGTTTTCAGAAACAAAGACATAAAGGGTCTTCAGAAATAAAGGGTCAAATATATACATACACCCACTTAGATTATTAACTAATTGGTGATATGTCTGAAATGTCTTTTAACTTGCCAAGGCCTCTTAACTTCCTGTTATTCAACATTATCGACTACAGCTGGTAGCTTCTCTGTGTACAGCATTTGCTTGTTTGGTACAAGTTAATGGTATCTAATGATAGTGGTTTTGCCAAGGTCTGGAAGAAGACCCCAACTGTTACCTTCAGCTGAGAGGAAAATAGTTTGGATGGTCAGGAACAACCCAGGAACCATCAAGGCACAGGCCTGAAATGAACTGCAAGCTGCTGGAACACGGTCTACAGTCAAGCAAGATGAGAATGGACATGACATGGACTGAGAAGCTGCTGTCCAAGAAAGAAAATCTCCAAAATCCACACCTTCAAGCTTGACTAAAGTTCGCCACTGACCAAATAGATAATGAAAAAGCCTTCTAGAGGAAAGATTTAATAGACCACAATGACCATAGGTACAAAGAGAGAGGCATTAAATTTGATTACATTTGATGTTTGTTTGGGAATGTTCATTGTCCTGTTAGAACAACCAATTGTGCCAAGATTCAACCATCTAGGTGATGATTTGAGGATATACTGAAGAATTCTGAGGATCTTCATTATTTCATCCACTTTCTGCAATGCACCAGTTCCACTGTAGGAACACTGTACTAACTGTTAAGCATGGTGGTGGTGATATCATGTTCTGGGGCTGTTTTACAGTCAGTGGAACTGGTGCTGGTTGGATCAAAGCTGGTTGTGGAATGGATAAAGCAGGCTTTAAGAATAAAATATTAAGTTTAAAACAAGTCTTGACCCCAAGCCTATTGAAAATATGTATACTGTGCTTAAAAGTCAGGTCACTGTCGAGTTAAATGAACTCTACCAATTCTGCCAAGAGTAGTGGTTCAAAAACCCAAAATAAATTAAAACTTGTGCGCTAATTCTTGTTTTTCTTTTTTCATTGAAATTGTATGCTGTACATTCTTCCCCAGAAAAAGGATAGTTCGAAGAAATCACTGAAATCCCAATATTGCCATGAAATTTATGTCCATGATGAATGCATGTAAACCTCTGACCTCATAGATATTGCTTATGATAGATATTGATCAATCATATGTATTTCAATGTTAACATCATTATTGCTTTCATATTGCTAATGTACTATCAAATGTCAAATGAGTATAACTTCAGTGATAAAGGCTAGTAAATAGCTATGTCAGATTTGAGTTTTCTTTTTAGCATTTTTGTTTGTTAATTAATGATGGTGGGTTTTTCTTTCATATAACCATTAGTTGCTCTTTGTCACTGAAGTTGTCAAAAAAAAAAAAGGTTAAAGAAAATTAAAAAGACTTACGTCCCTAAATTTGTACAGCATTTGTACAGTTCTAACCTACTGTATTGTGTGAAAAAAACAGACATGTAAACCTGAGTAAACCAAATTGCTTGCATGCATGCTCTGCAGCTTGACATTAATTACAAAGTATATGACTTGGAGAATAGGCGCATGACAGCATTATGCACGTATGTCTATCAGCAGGTGGTGTGTCCCAGATCCTAAAGGTCTGTAGGGGTGTCTTTGTTTCCTGGTTGTTAACAGAATTAATCCTCTGCCCTTTTTTCTGGTGGCAGTAACCTGTAACGTGTCAGACAGCGGAACAGCCTCAGTGTTTATTAGATAGTAACTTGTGTATTGGATGCTGTCCCCCCCACTGCCTGTACTCCTGCTGTTGGCTGGTATGGCTTGCAAGAACCTTCCCATCCTTTCCTTTCACGACTCCAGGATGCCCTTACCTTTCTCCCCTTGTGACCCTTCGTACCCCACCCTTCCCTGGTTCAGAGCACACCCCTCCTAGGGCCCTAAGGAGGGTATAGGGTGGGGAGGCGCATGTCAGTGTGCCTCTCTCTTTGTCACTCCAGGTTATGGACTGGTGGTTCAGGACGTGTTGGTTTCGCCAGCCTCCGTGCAGCACAGCTTGGCCTCGCCAATGGGTCTTGAGCCCTACTGGCAGGAAGTGTCTAGCATGGAGGGTGCTCCCATAGCCACCACTGAAGAAGATACACTTATGGAGATGTCCGAGGTGCAGGTGTGGCCATCAGGCAAAAGCCCATGTCTGGTGGCCGTGGAGGACTCCTCACTTGAGTGTAGCAATGCTGAGGACTCAGAGGGGATGTCCTATGGGAGTGTGGGCAGACCAGGCAGTGCCACACCAGGTACAGGACGTGGCCCCATTGGGCTGAGCGGGTCCATTGAGCTGCTGGAGGACCAGTCCATTGGGGCAGACTCAGAACACAGCGCAGCCACTCCTGGAACAAAGGTCAACATCAATGGGCTGGACAGAGGTCAAAGGTTGGAGATGGATGAGAAAGCAGTGGAGGTTGCAGTTGGTGCAGGCAGGAATGTTTCAGAAGGAGACAATGGAGTTTTGGGAGTAAGAGATGACACAGGCTTAGTGGAAGGCTTGTCTGTCATTGCAGGACAACAGAGAGTTTACGCTCGAATGTGTGAGTCTCCTGGGCTTAGCCGAGTGGCTGATCGCAACGGTGACAGGTGAGTTGGCACTGGTATAGATTTTATAATATCTTAAAGATTTTTTTTTCTTTCTGTTAATATTGAAAAGGCTTACATGTTGGGACACTTCCAAACTGACAACATTGTTCCTAGCAAAAGAGAAAAAGAAAAATGACTAGAAAAAATAATTCAATAATGATTAGAACAATTTCAGACTTCAAATTAAATTCTTCAGACAGTTCCAAAACAATTGATCGTTTATCATTTCTTTTATTAATTGTTTATTTTCCCTCCCAGGTCAAGTGGTAGTTCATTCCTGTCCTACCTCCAAGACCAGACTGGCTCTGGATGGCACCCCATAACAGATCCCACTCAGAACTGGGCAGGAACGTCACAGCCAGCCAATTTCAGACAGGCCAAGGAGTCCATGATGTCTTCAGTAAGGGCAGCAGTGGATGGAGATTTGAACCAGTCCCACCTGTCCCAGGAAGCTTTGCTCCAACCAGTACGAGATATGGGGCACTCAGAGATCCTGCGTGGGCATTTTTGGGGAACTCAGCCTTTTGAGAAGGGCCTAGGCTTCCCCCATAGAGTACCTGACCTTCGAGGATGGGAAGATATGCGCCTCAGAGGACAAGTAAGAGCTGGGGATTTGCTGGGAAGAGATCACTTACATAAGAATAGAGGGTTTGCGGAGCTTACCAGTATATTGATTAATTTCAAAGGTCCATATGCATAAAGTGCTTTGGCAGCTTATTTGAACCTTTTGGGTTTTGTTAGATCAGAAAATCTTTCCAAGGAAGAAGGGAATATTATGTTGTGCTACATTACCTGTGCCAGTAAGATGCACTCCAGTGGTCAGTAGAGCATACAGCACATGGATACATCTTTTGAATTGTCGTGATTGAGGCTTTTGTTAAGTACTGGTTTGACTTGAGGTGTAGCTAGTGTAATGCTGCTTTCATGGTGCCTTGTAAGTGGTACTTTGCAAGTTGCCATAGTTTTGTTCCCACCTTGGCATGTTCAATATGCAAAGTGAGAAAAACATGGACATCTCCACAAAAGCATGTCTTTTGTTTGCTCTGTCAGAGCACCTAAAGTACATAAAGTTACTTTAACCACACTTGAACAAACATTCATGCAACACTTTGAACTGATATTGCAGTTCAGTAGCAACAGTCAACAATAGTGAGTAGTGTTAGCAACAAGCTAGCCTCGAATGCAGCATAAGTATTGAAGCCTGACCACATTACATGCGGCAGTGCTTACCACTACACCACCGTCTAAATTACAACCATTGTCAAAGTTATTATTTTTCTTATGTCATTATTAAAGTTATTAGCCAGTTCGACTGGTCATTTGAATTGACTGGGTTTAATCCAAATCTCACTAATTTAAAAACAAGAATGTGCTATACAGGACCTAATGTGTTAGGCGATGGAAAGTTCGGGAATAAAAAAAACTATATGGCTGTAATAAATAGATAAAATATTATTGGGCTCATTTGAATAATGAGCCTAATATTTCAATTCTTTTGAAATTGTCTTTTGTTTGCAAAATAAACCTGTACTAAAGGGGTCAGTGAAAATTTTTTCACAGTTAAATTGGTCCCTGGCTGGAAAAGGTTTGAGAACACCTTATCTAAAGATGTTCTTTTCTTAAATGGATAACCATTTTTAGCTGATTGTTCACCCAACCACCCATGCATGCACACACACACACACACACACACACACACACACACACACACACACACACACAAAACCCAAGACGGACACAAGCAGTTGGTGCCAGATATAGCACCTGTCGTTTTTCCCCCCTCTCACCCTCATTATGGCCACTGCTGCTACTTTTGCTTTCGGGGGAGGGACTATGTAAGATATATTTGGATTTGAATAAATGGACAATAAGGTCATTGAATACAGTGACATTCAAAGAGAGTATAAACCTCATATAGTCAAAATTCTACATTAACATTGCAAATAGTCGGAACAAAGCCAAATGTAATATAATGGAACAACACTGGCCTTGTCCTAACTGGCTTTGCTTCAACCATGTCAAAAGAGGGAATTTGATGTTTGCCATTAATATGGAGTCCAGATTGTAAATTTGATATATACATGTAATTACTGCTTATGTCCTAAACATACTAACAGTTTTACTGAGCCATTCAGACATTGGTATTAAAAGTGTGACTGCTGCAGATCACATGCGCAACAGGAGACAGGGAGTTGGGTGTTTTTGGAAGAGAGAGAGAGAGAGAGAGAGAGAGAGAGAGAGAGAGAGAGAGATCATTTGTTCGTTACTGGTTAGACACTTCCCACCACCCAGCTGAGAGAGTTCAGAGGAAAAGAGAGGGGCATTAGACGACTGGGAGGGAGAGAGGGAATGGACTCTGACAAATGACCGCAGTAGCTCTTCAGATAAGAACAGTAATGAGGAAAAGGAAAAGTTAAGCAAATCCTGTGGCATCTCTGGGGTCGGAAGCAGTGTGACTTGAGCAACTTCATGTGTATGTGCCCGTGATTGTGCGAGACGTGATGTGGACCTTGGTTACAGAGCTGCTCTTCAGCTTTGTGCTGCTGGCTTTTCTGGTGCTCAGTTGCCAGAGTGTGTTGCACATTGCGAGTGGCACCGTGAGGTCAGTGCTCACCTACATTCACACGCAGCTCGACTGGGAGTTGGGGGAGGATGAGAGCATGCCAGACCAAGAGGAGAACGTAACCACTCGAGTGGTGCGCCGCAGAGTTATTCTGAAGGTATCCTAGAATGTGTGTGGAGGGGAATGATGGGGGAGGAGTGTTAAGCCAGCCTGACACTTGCATGAATTTTGGTCAAGAACAGGTCTGCATTGTGGCGTGCCAACACGTGCCAAAAAGGGGGCAAGGCACTGTTGTCATTACGACAAAGTTAAGCATAGTTTGCACCATGTCGTGCCATCTGTCACGCATAAGTTATGAACTAGGTGCACATCTGACACAAACAGGTGACACATCTGAGACACACAGTGGTATGCAATGGCAATAAATATTACGCCATAGTTGCGCCAAGGTCACAAAGAATTTGTGCATAAGTTGCAATGATGTCAAATCTGGCCACGCCTGTGCTCTCAGTGGCATGCATAATCACTCATTACATGCTATAGTTATGCATGTGTGAAGTCATCCTGCAGGAATTTGGGGTTTGACAGCCCATACCTTGCAACGCTATAGGGTTCGTTCGGCTATGGGTATTATGATTGTTGACCATCAGCAGAAAATAGAGGAGGTAGAGAGAAGAAGGAGAGAAGAAAGTGTCCCAGGCAGAACAAGCAAACCAAGAAGTGTGTGGCTCAGAGATTGGTTGACCAGGAGACATGAGTATAGACAATATGATCAGCTGTTGACTGAAATGATGGTGCTACCTTTGGTTAGCCACTGCGTGTTGTGCAGAAACTATGTTCAACACACGCAACAATGCAAGTATCTTCGTGCCATCACAGGGTGCAAGTGTCAGATAGGCTTTAGTTAAAGGTGGAGCTTATTGCCTATTCTAAAGGAAATACATCAGCTAACAGCTAACAGTAAATGTGGATCAACTAATACAGTAATATATGACCATTAACACCATTTCTAGTTGCTAGGACAGTTGCAGTGATGTTAAATTTTTTTTTTTAATGATCAAAGTGATATTCTATTAGCTCAAGTTTCTTTTCTCTCTCACCATTCCCAACAGTGTTTATTGTCACATTAATAATAAAAACAGACATTGTAGGAAGCCATTAATCACAGTGAAATCAGACCAACATCTCAATAAAATAAGATTAAACAAAAGTGTCAACTCAAGCCCCATTCTCTCCTGGGGTATTGTGTCAGGTGTGGTGTTGAAACCTCATTCAGCCACACGTGTGACACCGAAAAACCACTGAAAAACACTAAACTCACTATTATGGTGAAGTCTTGAGTAGATTTCATATTCTCAGGTAGAATTATAAGTGTTATGTTCTAATATATATTCCTGTATAGCAGTGTGAATTAGAAACTGAGGGACATTTCTACAGGACACTACTGAAATGATTAGCCACAAGGGAGTGCAGTTTATCAGTACAGTTTTTCTTAACCAGGGGTCCACTGATCTCTTCTGGTCTGTGGCATAATTACAGGGGTCCATGGGATTGTTTCTGAAAAATATTTAAATTATGTATGTGGTATCTACAGTTGTGGTCATAAGTTTACATATAGTCATCATGGACACGAATGTCATGGCAGATTTGGGGTTTTAATGATTACGTTGAACAGTTTTTTTTTCTGTGGAAGAATGATTGTACAATATACATCTTTAATAGAGTTTTAATTTATTTTGGGTTTTCTGAAATCAATACAGAATCAAAACTATACAAAATATATAACAATACAAATATAATACAAATATAAAAGTTTAAAAAATATCTTGAACTTGCCATGGCATCTTAACTTCCTGTTAGTCATCATGATTGATAGCTGGTGGCTTCTCTGTACACAACACAAAAAGGTTTGTTTGACAAGTTAACGGAAGTAATTTTGTAAAGGTCTAGAAGAAGACCTAAACGTGACCTTCAGCTGAGAGGAAAATGTTTTGGATGGTCAGGAACAATACAGGAACCATTAAGGTACAGGCCTACCATGAACTGCCATGGGCTAAGAGGCTACCAATACTTGAATGGTCTGTAAAAAAGCCCCTGCTCCAAAACCAACACCTTCAGGCCCGACTAAAGTTTGCAGCTGACTACATGGACAAAGAAAAAGCCTTGTGAAGAAAAGTTTTATGGTCAGATGAGACAAAGATTGCGCTGTTTGGCCACAATGACCAGAGGTACAGAGGAATGCATGGTAGTGGTAGCATCATGTTTTGCTGAAGGGACAGTGACCCCAAACAATCAAAGCTGGTTATGGAATGAATAAAGCAGGCTAACATCAAGCTTAAACAAGTCCTGACCTTAACCCTACCGAAAATATGTGGACTTTGCTAAAACGTCGGGTCCATGACAGGAAACACAAATTCAATTCAATTCAATTTAATTTTATTTGTATAGCGCTTTTAACAACAGACATTGGCACAAAGCAGCTTCACAGAAAGTATATGAATTCTGAATATAAACTTATGAATCTACACATTTATCTATATATATCCCTAATGAGCAAGCCTGTGGCGACGGCGGC
>JAQQZR010000014.1:3292789-3316939 GCA_030068235.1 Notoglanidium macrostoma | reverse complement strand
ATATGGTGCCATATTTAACAGGAGCAAGTGGTTTCCAAGTGATGACTCCAACCAGGAGTAGGACACCGGGATGGATCGGGCAGGCCCAGAAAGCAGAAGGGGTCAGGATCACTGGATTCTCAGGAGTACCATGTGCAGCTCGAAAGACAGACAGAGAGACAGAGAAGGAGAGAGAAGAGAAAAGGCAGATTGTTAGGTATGGTCATGGTCACCTGTCTGTAAAGAACAGAGTATATCATGTGCTGAGTGCAAGCAGGAACTCCGGCAGGGCTAGCTATGACAGCATAATTAAAAGTGAGAGCCAGCAGGTAACACAGACATGAGGGCGCCCTGGGACATAAAGCAGCCAGCCACTCCACCGTCAACAAATTCAATTGAACTCTACTCATTCTGCCAAGAAGAGTGGTCAAACATCCAACCAGAATTCTGCCAGAAGCTTGTTTTCAGAAAACCCAAAATAAATTAAAACTTGTGCACCAAATGTTTGGGTTACTTTTCTAGCAAAGATGTACAAGGTACAATCATTCTTCCCCCCAAAAAAAAGAACAGTTTAAAGAAATCATTGAAAGCCCAACATTACCATGATATTCATCTCCATGATGACTGTATGTAAACATCTGACCTCAAATGTATGTCTTAAATGGAATTTTGTTAAATATTTCAAAATGTATATGGAGTGAGGGATTGATGTGATGCTTTCGTTACCCATCCAAAGTAATCAGAGTTTCATTACAAAAAAATCTGGGATGCCATTTAAATGGATTAAATTAAGAGAACAGAAAGGGGCACATACTTAGAACACTTCGTGTAGTGTAAATGTATTTCAGACAGCTTGTGCTGCCACATTCATGCATTTTCCCAGTTTAGCCCAAATGTGTGTGAAACACTTCCACAAACATGTTAGAATAGTAGACTTGTCTTATTTGTCACCACTTCTCACTACTTCGTGGTTGCATGTAGAGTACAGCCAGTTAAAAAAACATTTAATGTTTTTAACCTGTCATATTTTCTTTCATGGCAAATGTTTAGTGCTCTAAATGAATCCAGTGATTAAGAACATGATGTGAAGCAAACAAGCATGATATATGCAGTTACAAATGACAAAAATACATTGTCAATGTCTCACTATTATGTGTTTGTATTCACTGACATATATTGGCTTTTGCATGTTCATTATATTATATTCATCATGAAATGACATAACTCATCAGCTGAGCTACCTTAAGCAAGACAGCATTGCATTTGGCAGATACTTGCTTGGGAACTGAAACATTCAGTAGCTTATCTCTCTCTTCTGATTTACTTCCCGAGGCTTTTTTTTATTTCTTTAGGCTTTTCTCACTGCTTTTATGCTGTCATATATTACATAGGGTGATGAAGCTGTGGATCTTCCTGGAGAGCAAGTGAGTGAAGAGCAGTTTACAGATGAGCATGGCAACATCGTCACCAAAAAGGTCAGCTTTCCCATCCTACCGCGTGTTGCTTGCAGCAAAGTCACTTCAACATTCATCAACTCAAATGAAATAATCATCTTTGAACAGCTGTTACAAAATGAGTATCGCAGTAATAATCATTTTGTTCACTGTTACTCTATTCTGTTCATCCGTGATTGCGTGACAATTTTATTAAGTCCAAATGTTGATGTGTGTCCTGGGTGACTATAATTACACATCTAATGCCTGGTCCACACCAAAATATTTATAAATGTTTAAAATGTGAGTGATCCCCGTTTACAATGACAGATTGTTGGCCCTGGAGCATGTATCACTCATCAAACCCCACAATAAAAACTCACCCCAAAATTCATATTATATTCACAAGATCCAATCAGTGATCCAGAAGAATTCTCCAACACTGCAGGACGCAGAGTCATACACTGAAGTTTAATATTTAAAATTTTAAGTCGGCGTGGCCATGACTGGATTCTCATCAGATTAGAAAGGTTGCATTTTTTCACACCACACACCACATGGTAATCTGGGAAGATCTTTTAAGACCAGCCTAAAAATCATGAGTCTCAAAAGTGTCGCAATTATCCACTAGTGTGGCACAGGCATTAAACAGCCTTGCAAAGGAGGACTGGCACTGATGGGCCATGTCATGTTTCAAATGTTTTGTTGCATTTGCCTTTTTTACTTTGCGATTTTTGACTAATCAGACATTGCAAAGATCAAGAATGATAGACAATCTATGCTGAGAATGCTCTTTTGAAACCTTTGCTGAAACACAGCACTCAGTTAATTTTCACTTCCTTTTTTCAAAGTATAAGATCTATTGTGAACAAGTGAGAGAGAGGTAAAGTGGAGAATGGGAGTATGGATAAAGCAATGAAGAAATGATCATTTTTAAATGATTTGAAAGTTAGTAAGAAGGGAACAGGAGGCTCCTGGCTAGAGTCCTCACATCCTCTTTTTAAACAAAGCTCTGTTACACTCATTTCTGTTACCATTCCCTTTTTTTCCTTTTCATTAAATTACACCCAACATAACATCTTCTCTCATAGTCTTCCTTTTTTATACTTTCATTATGTTTGTTTTTCATTGTTTAATGTCATCTCATCTATTTCTCTTGTTTGCTTCCTTTTTTTCCATTTTGACTCCATGGCTCTCATCGGGTGATGTAGGTCGTGAGGAAGGTGGTTCGGAGAGGAAAAGGTGAGGGTGAGGGTCAGGAGTTCATTATAGAAGGGCAACAGGAAGCTGATGAGTTGGATGCTGACACAGAGCAGTTCATGGGCTACGCTGTCCTGGGCCGGGAAAGCAAGGTGGGCTTCTGAGCAGGCCTGGAATTAGGCTTCTAATTATGGACTAAGCTTTACTGTCTTTTCTTAGTGCAAAGGGTGCTGTAGCTTAGCTGGACAAGTTGAAATGTGGCACAACAAATTGAGTCTTTATTTCATTTGAAAGAGAGATTAGCATTTCCTGCTTTGAACAGAACAATGTTTAGGTCAATTTGTAAGCAAAGTAAATACAAAATGTCCGAGTAAATGCTGTGTTTTAAATTTAAATTAAAATGGCAAATTATATGGGCTCTGTGCTATAAAACATGCCAATAGAAACATTAAAATACATGAATATACACTCACCGTGCATTTTATTATGAGCACCTGTACATCTGCACATGCACTTGCCGTACTCAGCCAATCACGAGTATAGCAGCATGTATAAACTCATGTAGTTACAAGTGCTGCAGTTTATGTTCACAGCGTCAATAATACACTTACAGTTAGTGTGTTACAACTAACATACTTCTGTAACTGTGTCACAGTGACTTTGACAGGCATGGTCTCTAGAGTTGACCAGTTGAAAAAAATTCCAGTGAGCGGAAATTCTGTGGGCAAAAACATCTTGTTGATGATAGAGGTCAGAGGAGAATGACCAGACTGTGTGCGTGGACAGGTGGGCTGTGTTACCTCAGATCACCACTCTTTACCAAGACAGAAAAGCAGCTCAGAATGCACAGCAAGACCACATCGGCTTCTGCTCCTGTCAGTCAAAAACAAGAATCTGAGGCTACAGTGTGTCACTCAAGGTTGGCAAAAAATAAATAAAAAAATAAAATCTGTAGCTTCAGGCTCCTGTTTTTCCTCCATGCTGATGTTTGCGAACATTAACTGAAACTCTTGATCTGAATCTGCATGCTTTTCTGCAGTTCACTGCTGCTATATGATTTCACTGATTAGATAGTTGAGTGGATGTACAGGTGTTCCTAATAAAGTGGACAGTGAGTGTAAACCATAATAAAAGGCTGACCTCACATGAAAGACGTATATTGCCAGTTATGTAACACTGTATGGTTTTTATGTTAATTATTTGGTTTCACAGTAGAATTATCAAATTAAAGATAATTTGAAGAAACATGGTGTCTTTCCTGTTAGAATGATGCTAAAACTAATTTATTAACACAGCATGTAATAATCAACAATACTGAGTTTCCATTGAGGTTCCTTATGATTATGTTACAAACATTAGGTTTGCAGCTTAACACTTTAAAGGGAATAAGGTCAAATGGAGCGATTTAATGATCTTAAAATAATTAACAACCCTCATTAACAGACAATTTAAATTCTACCACACATTGCTGGAGTAATACTTTAGCTTGTGTGAAGGATTCGCTAAATTCTGAGCCCCCTAACAGCAGCATTTAATTTGTTAATATGAGAGTTTGAATTTTCCCAAACTTCCCAAATGCATCATTGTTATGTTTTTCCCAGCATGTAAATGCTGTTTATTTTTTCATCACCTCATTTTCATTCTGTCCCAAAAGGAGGAACCAATGACAGTGAAAGCTCTTAACAAGAACATGTTCCAGTGGCACAATATCAGATATTTAGTTAGAATGTGGATTCACTCAGAAAATCGTGCATGTCGGTTATGAGTAAATCTACAGGCAAGACTGTTACTCAATAATAATTAGATGGCAAATATCATACTTAAATCTGCCTCCAATAAAGACAGTGAATCTGAGGTAATGACAACGATGACGTATTTTTTAGTCCATACATCATACATCATGCCTGCTGTGTACCAGTGCCGTCTGTTACTTGTTCTGGTTTCTAATCAATTCTGGTTCCTCTTTGTGGGGTATTTTTACGTGTATGTTTCATTAAAACTCTTTGTTCTGTAAACTATAAATGTGTTTGTCCTTCTGCGTGCAGCACTGCTTTTTTACCTGTAAACATTTCTGATGCTTCTCCTTTCTGTCTCTCCTATTTCCATGTCTTTCCCCCCCACACTGTCCATCTCACAATGGACTTCACCATCTCTCCACCTCTCACATATCCCCCTCTGACCTTAACTGTATCTTTTGGCTTCACCTCTGTTTCCTGATGCCTCTTTCTCTTTCCAATTCACATACTTCTCCATCAACTCTCCATTCTGCATTTATGCCACTTTTCCTTGACCTTCCCACTTTCTGGACTGTCTCATCTGCTGCTGTTGCTGCTACTCTGCTGCTCGTCACCCCACCTTCTCCTCTTCCTTGCTCTTGATAGCCGGATGTTGTGGATGTGAAGAAGGGTGGGGCTCAGATAGTGAAATGTGCCACTTTGCGGAGAGTAAAGCAGTGAGCAGCGCTCATTCGGCCGTCCAGGTACAGGCTAAAGGCATGCCACTGGCTCACTTAATCCTGCTAACCACTGGGATTAATTAGCCTTTTGAGTACAACAGTCTATGATGTATATACTTTTGGCTGCAAAATCACTGTTAGTGAGTAACATTTGAAGCTGAGTGCAAACTACATGACTTTCCAAAACTCAGAATTGCCATTTCTCACTATGATGTTAAACACTTGTGATCTGGTGTTTGGTGGATCTAGGGAAGTGCACACTACACGATCTCTCGCAAAGGAGGCTCTCATACTACACATCTTACATAATGGTGTTTTCTTGTGGATCGTTATTCCCACCAGCTGTCTCCTGATAGTTTGCGTTATCAGAATTCAAACTCACAACAGTAGGCAGAAGGCTTTTCTGTCGTTTGCATCCCCAAGTCCTGTTACTTCATGAAAATAAATACGAAAGCTGTCCAGCATGTGATATTGTCACTATTTTGTACATAAACAAGAAAAAAGTGAAATGTGTAGGTGGTTGTGGTTGTGGGCAGAGAAGAGTGTCAGTTCTGCAAAGCACAGGAATAGTGCAGAAAACATTTTTGATGCTGAGCGGCACCAGAAATCCTGTCATGTTTGTTTTTATTTTTGCTATTCCTAACACCCATTTGGGTATGATAGTCACTGAGCTCCAAAATTAATCAGTGACTGGAGCTAAAATCGTGTAGTGTGCACTAGGCTTTATGGGCCTGACCATAAGGATGAAGGCATAATATTTGAGTTAATGTGATATTTAGAGAAAACTACAGAAACTAATGCTAATACTAAACTAATGGGGGGTTGTATTTCTTGAACAAGTCTCCATCTTTAGAATGTTAAGGAGTATCATTATGCAATGAGGAAAGGTTAACATGCCTAATAATAAGAATGCTTAGTAGCATTATGGCTGCATGATTTAAAGGGGAAATAAGAGTGCACTATTGTCCTGTCAGAGCACACCATTTCATGTTCATACATGAGTTTTTATGGTTTTAATGCTGTTCATATCCCAGATATAATCTACAGTCTGGTATAAGGTATTAGGAAAACACAATTTCCGTTATTTTGCCTCTATACACCACCACAATGGATTTGAAATGAAGCCATCAGAAAGTGATTAAAGTACAGACTGTTTAGGAATTACAGACATTTTTACATACTCCCTCCGTTTTCACACTCAGAAGTAATTGGACAAATTAAGATAAGGATTGCTTTTAATATTTGGATGCAAATCCTTTGCAGTCAATGACTGCCTGAAGTCGACCCATGGACATCATAAAATGCTGAGTTTCCTCTCTTGAGATGTTTTGCCAGAACTTTCCTACAGCCTACTTCAGTTGCTGCTAGTTTGTGTTTTTCTTGTCTGCTTGTGTTTCTGCATTCAGTTTTGTTTTGTCTTCAGTAAGTGAAAAGAATGCTCAATTGGGTTGACTGACTCGGCCATTTAATTCAATTCAGTTGAATTTTAGTTGTATAGCTCTCTTAACAACGGGCATTGTCGCAAAGCAGCTTCACAGAAGTATATAAATTCTGAATATAAAATTATGAATCTATAAATTTATCTATATATATCCCTAATGAGCAAACGTGAGGTGACGGTGGAAAGGAAAAACTCCCTGAGGCGACAAGAGGAAGAAACCTTGAGATGAACCAGACTCAAAAGAGAACACGTCCTCATTTGGGTGACACTGTGACTGGGTGACGGTGTGTTATATGCTCAAAATGGTATATGGCCATTTAATAACATCTCTTTTCTTTGCTTTGGTTGCGTTCATGGGTCATTATCCATCTGCACTGTGAAGCATCGTCCCATCAGTTTTGCAGCTTTTGATTGAATCTGAGCAGAAAGTATAACTCTATATACTTCAGCATTCATCCTGCTACTTCTATCAGCAGTCACAACATCAATAAACACCTGTGACCCAGTTCCATTGGCAGTCATTATATGCCCACTGCCTCCACCATGTTTGACAGATGATGTGGTCTGCTTGGATCATGAATCCTTCCTTTCTTTCTCCATTCCCTTCTCTTCCTATCATTCTGATATGAATTCATCTTGGTTTCATCTGTCCAAAGAATCTTGTTCCTTGTCCTTGTATCTTACCAATTATTTTTCTCTTGAGGTACACTCTTTATTTACATTCATGAAGGTGTGTGTAAATTGTA
This sequence comes from Notoglanidium macrostoma, assembly GCA_030068235.1. Classification (NCBI taxonomy): domain Eukaryota; kingdom Metazoa; phylum Chordata; class Actinopteri; order Siluriformes; family Auchenoglanididae; genus Notoglanidium; species Notoglanidium macrostoma. Next base: position 3,309,685 of record JAQQZR010000014.1, on the reverse strand, counting down.
GATAATGACATGCCTACCTCCTCATGAGTGGTCTTGACTTGGATAGATATTGTGAAGGGGTTTTTCTCCATCAAGGAATGAATACTAGGATCATCCACCTTCTGTGGTCTTCCAGACCTTTTGATGTTGCTTCCATGGTCATTTAACTGCTTATCAGTCAATTGTCCAGTTACATTTGAGCCTGTGAATGTGGAGGAGCTGTGTATAAATGGCTGTAATTCTTATACTCCTTAATGCAATAAACCCCTTTTTTTGTGGGGTTTTAACTCCTTAAATTAAAGCTGAAAGTCTACACTTAAATAACATCTTGACTGTTTTATTTCAAATCCATTATGGTGGTATACAGAGGCAAAATTATGAAAATTATGCCCGTGTACAAATATATAGGGGCCCAACTGTAAATTTAACAACAAGAATAAGAACAATTTTACAAAATGAACCAGAAATACAGCATTAGCAAGCAAGCACCAATATTCTTATCATCAGGATGATGCTAGGATAATTATTACAAACACACAACCAACCATTTATAAATCCATTTATGTTTACTTTGTACTCTTAGATGTTTCATTTTCCAACTCTAGTACACTAATTGAAATGTGACTATTTCACATAAAAAAAATTAAACTTATGTACTTTTTTAAAGTTATTAATTGGTGATTCTTCTCTCCAGTGAATTTTAAAGGATGGCGAACACCATACCTCCTAAAATACAGTGAGGTCCAAAAGTCTGAGAGCACTATTGAAACTGCGTCACTTCTGCATTCTTTTCTGAATGCAAAACGTTTCATTGCAGATTATATTATTGACAACTATTACAGTGAAAAGGAGAATATTTACATGAGTTTCAGAGTTTCTTAGTATTTGGTTCGTCCCTTTTTTGCTTTAATGTCTGCGTGCGCTTGAGGTGGCACGGACTGCACAAGTGTGTGAAAAACCCTACGATTTTGGATCAAATCCATCGGCGTGTCGTCTAATCACACGCTTCAGTAGAAGAGATTAGACATGAGGGAAATCTGAGCTTTTGTACAAATAAGTTAACATGCTCAATATCACGTATTTGCTTACATTTAAATAGAGACCTAGAAATAGTGCAGAATCCTGGATATTAAATATTCAGAAATCCCAGATTTTCAATGTAGTCTCAGATTGTATTTTCATCTGCAAGTTGTGCACACAAGAAAAGATAAATAAAAAGATTTAAAGATAAAAAAGATAAAAGATTTTAAAAAAATATATCCTCCATAAAAAAATCATTCATTAATTTGGTCAAACCAAAAATTTTCATAAGGATGTTAAAATGAGGTGAAAAACTACAATGGTGATAAATGAATGTTTTATCATTTCTATAAGTAACAGGAATCATAAGGATTAATGCTTATGTTTATGCCTTATCTGAAATTAATCTTTCTCTCTTCACTCTAGGACTTGTCTCCCACACCCAAACCTTCTCTCATAGACACATGATGAGCATCAAGAACGGCAAGAAACTGGAAAACCAGGCAAAGGACATCCGTGCCAATAGATGGCTTTTAGGCTTCTTTTTAAAGCAAACCTACATTGAGAACTAGGCTAAAAGCATGATTTCATATAAAAAAAAATGAAAATGAAACCTAGGAGAAAAAAAAAAAACTTTCCAAAAAAAAGCATCCAAAAAGTGCTTCCTGTAATCCCTGTATCAGCATGCGAGAGTGCTGTCGCATGGCCTGCCTTTACATAAACCACAGAAAGCAAATGATTATGGGGCTCCTGGTGATATAAGGGGCATGAAATGAGGGTAGGGTTTGTGGATATTGGGTATAACTGAACCCAGAGCTCAGCCCCCAATATTGTATTTCAGAAAAGCTGTGGTTAATAACATATATGCAAAAGCCGACACACGCGTGTAGTCAAATGACGTAACGGTTCCCCCTCCACCTCTCACAAATTGAGTCTTCCAATATATTATTTGTTACGGTTTAATCTACAACTTTAAAATATGATCTCTCGACGCACCATTTTTCTTCCAGCACTGGTTTTGTGCATAATGCTGAATATGCACCAATATATTACATGTGTATGTGTGTTATGTCTGTATGTGTGGTTTATTTTACAGCCCAAAACAAGAATAGAAAAAACCTTAATGTATGCAAAGATACTGCTGCTGAAATACTTCTTTGCTCGTGTTTCTATTTACCCAGTACCACAGACAGCATTTATAATGTCAGTGTTAAAGCATTAGTGTCAGAGTAGATGGTTTTGTTTTTTCCTGTTGGTTTGGGGTTTTTTTTTTTTGTTTGTTTGTCTTTTCATTTTTCTCATTGTTATCTCTCCACTCATAGAAAAAACTTCTAGCTTTTGGCCTTTAATAGATATTTATTTTTGAACACAGTATTGCTTCTTATAAGTGTCATAAATTGTTTTTCTAGGAAACCTATGACTTAAGACTTACTGAGGTACTATTAATTGCTGGTGGAATAGTGAATGTGACAGAGTGCCAGCCATTTACCATTAAGCACACACACACACACTCACACACACACACACACACACACACACACACACACACTTGCCTGACTTTTACACTTGTGTTAAGTGCAAATGTAGCAACCAAGTCTTCCATTTCAAATGATATCAGTAGCTCAGGTTCAGTTGTGCTGTAAACGATGCTGTGTGTATTACGAGAGAAGGCAATATGAAGGAAAAATTATAAGTCAGGAGGCTGGAGCTAGTTTCTGCTTTACTTATTCACCTTTCATCATTAATTTATTTTGTGTGCCATACAAAAATTCGGACACCTTAACCTCTTCCAAGCCTCTATCGTCTCAAATGTGAAGCGTGGAAATATTCCGAATGAACACTAGGATGTGAGAGTTATAGTGTTGGTGTGACGAGAGAGAGCCGTTACCGGTAATCATGCACAGTCTAGTCTGGAGACAAGATCCCACATAAATACTGCAATAAGCAACACTATGAGAGCAATAGATATCAGTTTGCAGGTGTGCTTTTTTATATACACCTTTAATTAGTTTTTTCGTTCATTCTTACTACTTGTGCATGAATAGATATTATTTCACGAGAGTCCATCATCTGTAGATTAAGGAGTGGAATATCCAGGAATTCATTTAGGTGTGAAAAGCTTTAATTGTGACAAGATCGGAAGCTGACCTGAGTGTGACACGCTCTGGTATCACTGTTTCCACAATCATGTCATTTATTTACAGATTTTTTTTGTTTGTTTGCTTATTTACTTTTACTGTAATTTATTTTGCTATTTTAAAGACAAAATTCCAGAATGTTGTGTTGCCGAATTGAAATTAAAGAAGGACAATTGGCCCATTTGCTTTACTCACACTTGGAAAGTAATAGACACATGACAAAACGTGCATATGGCCATTTTTCTCCTGTAATGTTTTCTAGTTTTTCCTTTTTTTTGTTTGTTTTGCCGCATAGTTTGACCAGCCATTATTAAGGACGTTGAGTTTAGAGTCTGATGTGTGAATTTGCTACAGAATACCGGCAGATTTTGTGTAATCGTCTTTAGAGCTCAACAAGGGCAATTTGAAACACTGTGATTAGACTGTAGCACTGTCCAAGCAATTTTCCCACGTACACACAGATGCACATTACTGTTCACTTAGGCACAGTTAATACTGTAACCTTCAGACTGTATGTTTCAGGCCTAGACTATATCATGAGGTTATTTGTTTAAAGCAGGGGTTTTTGTTCTACAATGCCGTAGTTCTCACTGGCTGTACTTTTATGGTGTCATTATGAATGTGTAGATATATTGTTTCAATTGTTTCCATATTTCCTCAAGTTAATGTATACTGTGCAAACTGTAGCCACACATTTGCCTTGCTGTTGCAAGTTCACTGAAAATTTTCATTCATTTCAACAATAATCCCAGGAATTTATGACGTAAACAAAACATTGCTTAACCATTTCCGAGCCCCAAGATACAGATGCAGTTTAGCTCGATGGTCCTAACCCAGTCCTCAAAGTGTCTCAGCCATTTGTGTTGATATATTTGTGTTAATTCCAGTCAGTAATCATCGTCAGCCAAGTAACACAAGTGAACTAAATGAGACACAACGTACATGTGAAAGAATCGAATTAATAGAAATGTATAAAGTGAACACAACGTTTGTGTCTCCAAGAGTAAGTCATCTTAAAACTAATATAATCGTTACTCATTACACACAATAAAATGATAGTGTAGTGAGCTGTTAGAGAGAAATGTGGTATAATCATATCATTGTGTAAATATGAAATTAGTCAGTCCTCTGAAAATTATGCAAACAATCCAGTATTGTGTGTTATATTGTGTGTTATAATGTAGCATCTCCCAGAAACTTGATGATGTCAGAATATATAGACTGTCATTTGTTTTTTAGGATCATCCCTTAAATCACAGCGCAAATATTAACATATTACCTTTAGTTAAATGACATTGCGAGTGAGCTTACATTTTTGTGTGATTGCGTAACAGTTCGATTCACAGCACTTTAGTATTATAATAGTTTTGGAATTAGAAACACATTATAGAAAACAGAGGAGATGTCAAGATGCAGTACAGTCATGTGTTACTAAATGAAAATACACCAAAATCTACTGTTAAATATTTTAAAATACACAAACTCTATGTTTTGTATAATACCACTAACAGCTATGCCAAAAAAATACTGTTGAATAAAATTCATACGAATATAGGCATAATACAAATTTAACAGCACGGTTTCTTTGATTTGTTTTACATTAGAAAACCCAAGACAGTACCAAACAGAAAGTGTAAAAAAGAAATATTGGAATGATTCATTAAAACAGTTGTGAGATGCAGAGTAATCCTTATATGAAGTTACAATGAGCATTATCTCATACCATTTTAATAAGTAGTCTCTTTCTCTAGATCGGAAAGTTGTACATCATCCACATATATTCCAAAGCATTTCACTAACTTCAGTTGCAAAAGGTTCATTCTAAAATTTTAAAGAAACTGTCAAACCGGTGCTCAGAATACATCATTCTTGTCAAATCAACTGCATAAAGCAAGGCACATTCACTCTATTTAATTTTGGAAATGTTTTATTTTGATTTCTTATTATTTTTTATTTTTAAAGCTGATGTCTCAGATGAAAAGGCCATGAACCAGCAATGTGCAAAAATATGAGCCACTTTTGAGATTATTCACATTGTTCTTTTGTAACGTGGTAACATGGTATTTATTCTCAGTGTAACAGCCCATGGGCCTCTGTGGAGGATAAGATGAGAGTTTGGTAGCAGTGTTCAGCTGAGATGATTAGAAGCTAAAGAATTGTGCATCACCAAAAGCAACTCTAAACAGGGCTTTTGTTTTCTTGATGGATTCTAGGAAGTTAGTGGAACAGTGACCTGGGGTCTGAAACTAGCTGATGTGGCAGTGTAAGATTTGAAATATTTACTCCTTGTGTTCATACAAGACCTGTCTTTGAGTTAATTTCTCTGTAATTAAAAAAAAAGAAAATGAAAAGAAAAAAAGGCAGAGGCGCATGTGGACAAGTAGGACTTTTAGGAAAGTCCACTCCAGTGTAAGAGAGGGGGATTCCAAATAAACTACACAGTTGGTTGATGTCATTGCAGTGATGAAACGATTAAATACAAAAATGTAAACTGTTGCAAAAAACTAGAAACACTTATAATCTTAACTTCTAGAGAACGGATTAAAATTAGTCATTCAATAACATATTAACCTTGAAAGGAATGCGAACTGCACACATGCACAGCAAATGTTTTTGATATATACAAAGAAATATATATATAATATATATCCATATATATATATATTTAATTAGAATGCTTTGCAATTGCTAATGGGGATTTATAACTTACTATTGGGGATTACAGTTCTATTATGGATGCACTTATAGCAACTGAGACTTCAGACGTATGCCTGCAACCTGGGAAATAAAGAGGCCTTGTGGGTCTTTTGATTTATTTTATCTTATTTTTATTGCTGTTGAAATGGAAAAACAATAAAATGGTACCTATACACAGGTCTACGGTTCAGAACCGATCTGACCTGAGATATATGTATAGAAGACACACCCTGTACACCAGCTGAAAAAATGAATATTTACAGGATTAATAAAGAAATGGTTACTCACAAATGGCTTTGTATTGTCAATTATGTCTTACCTCAGTATGGCCCCTTACTGTTAGCAAGTCATTCAATTCATTCATTCCCTTCCCATCCTTTCCCCGTTGTTCCTGGTGGGTTCACTGGATACAAGGTGGAAATCGCTGGACACGATGCACGCACATTCACATACTGGTCTGATTTTGGGAGGTGGGAAGAAAACCAGAGAACCAAGAGGAAATCAGACATGGCGAGAACAAGCATACAAACTCCACACAGATAGTAACCTCAGATCAGGAATGAATCAGGGACCCTGGAGCTGAACACTTAGTAACTGGAGGCCAGGTATGACATTCTCACAACATACTTCTGGGTTACATGATAATTAGTTTGTGGCCTCAAGACGTTATTTTTTGGGCAAATCTTATTAAAAAATGAATGACAATGTTATCTTATGTGCTCGGTAGTATTGTAAAGGAATAAATACTCTTGAATATGAAGGTTACAAATTAAACAGATTGTGTTTGGAGTTCTAAGGTGCTCTTTTTTATTTACGTACAATGAAGTCAATTCAAGTTTATTCGTATAGCACTTTTACAATGGCTGTTGTTAAAAAGCAGGTATACATGTTCAGATATAGATTTAGATGTATCGCTCATGAGCAAGACAGAGGCAAGAGTGGCAATGAAAAACTCCCTGAGACCACATGAGGATGAAACGAGAGGAACCAGACTCAAAAGGAAAGCCATCCTCTCCTGGGTGACACTCCAGATAGTGTGATTATGAGTCATTACTGTTTCACAATTGTAAACTACAGAGTCAAACAGGGCTAAGTGTGTTGAAAGGATCTTTGTTACGAGCATCAGGGTCATTGAAGTCCAAAATGAAGGGCCAGATACTCTGCCAGTATTCACAATTTCAGTAAGTTAAACTGGTAAATTGCCCACTGCTCTCACACATGGTCTATTACTGCGCAAAGTAGCTCCTGTTTGTCACTTTCTGAAACAACCTTCTCTCAGACCACCCAACTGAAATAATAACCACTTTCTACCATGTGATGATTCTCACACCTCCAGATACCACCCATTCTTCAAATGCTGCTAACACCCATCTCCCAGTCTCCTCCTGCCTTCCCCAATTAACAAACGCTCCCACCGCTATTGTCTCAAGGCTGAGTCATTTTGTCAGGAATCGCACTTGGCTCTGCAATCCTAATCCCTGAGGCTGTGCTATATTAAGACTACTTTATTCTTTTTTTTCTTTTCTTTTTCTTTTTGAACAGTCCGTCAAGTTTCAAAAAGCGTTCCTGTAGCAGTTTAAATCTCAGATCATAAAATAGTAGACTTGGCACTGCAACAACAAAAATTTCTGTTAACAAAATGTTTTTAATACACAATTTGTGTTTTTTAACTAAGTTTTAAAGTACTGATTTTTTTTTGTGCGACGTAAAAAGCCATCATGAATTCAGAAATATTTCAAAGAGTTTATTATTCATTTGTCACTTTGTTATTTGCCACATCAGTTTGTAGGCAATTTTATTTCACTGACTTGACCTTTGGTTTCATGGAAGCTATTAATCTTTAACTCCGGTGTTTAACAGGGCTACAGCTGACTGAGTCAGAAGGGCCAGTCAACGTGTTAATCAGACATTCATAACAGATTTATAGCCATGGTCTTGCAGAAGCAGGCACTGGAGTCGTATTGGTTCCAGTATTTAATCATCTGATTTATTTCCCTGATTGTTGTATAAACCACAGCTTTAGAATTTCTTTGGCCTCCTCAGCTCCAATAGTTTAGAGTGCAAACAAATCCTTCGTACAACTAAATTAGAATTCCAAAAGTGTAAAAGTAGAGAAACATTTACTGGAGATGAGGACGAAGCAGGCTTATTTACAGGGATTGCAAAAATTGTGATGCTTTCCTCATTATATTTAAGTACATGAACAATAAATATTTGTATATAAGGAGACTGTTTGAGCTCGGGTTACTGTCTGTGTGGATGAATTCTGCCGCCTTGCACCCTGACCAGGTTAAACCACTTACTGAAGATGAATGAAAGGAGAATGATGCTGTGTGAAATACTTAATAAAGATTCAAAAATTATTCAAACACTGTTAAGTGTTTATTAAACAAAGATAAGTGAAAATGGGATGTTGATTGAACTTCATGCTCTGATAGCTAAATGCTGTCTGAGACAGAGGTGTTTGGCCAGACCTGTCTGATGGAGAGCTGATAAAGCAGCTGTTACTGCTGTGTGGGAGGGGTTGTGCAGTCCAGCACTTTGTGTAGCTGCTCTAGTTTGGGACATGGTTTGGGACACGGTTTTTCCACCCTGTCAGTGCAGGAAGCTCTCCTCATTGCAATGTGATTTCTAAAAGCCTCTCACAGGTCAGTGTCAGGTGAGACATTCAAAGCCATTTTATATCAGTAATAAAAGTGAGGTCAGTTGACACAGGGGCAGGCGAGGAAAAGCCCCACTATTTATATCAGCCACTCAACAAATTCAAGTCCTTATTCACAGTTCCTTATATTTTAAATCCTGTTGAAATACTAATTAACTAATTATTCCTACTATTACATAATGTTAATTATTCTTTAGAGTGACAATTAGTCAAACATCTTTTTAAAACTGTTGCTATTTGACAGGTGGCTGTTTTTGCTGATTTGCTCGGTTTTCTAGATTTATTGTTTGTTGTGAAAACAAAGGGCAGCATACTTAGCTTATTACTACTGCAGGCAATGTTCATTATGGGACCAGCATCAAGCATGAGTAGAGGTCTATTGGGGCAGGAATCGTGCTTTCTAAAGGTGCAGGGAGCAGGAGGAGTAGCAGACAGGACAGTTCATTGCAGGCTTGTCAGATTGGGCTAGTTTACCAAAATCCCACAGTTACTGAAATCTTAGGTTATTAAAAAAAACAATATAAATTCAATTTCCCAAAATGACAACGTATAAGTACAGACAGTGTGTATATGATGCATAGAGTGATATCTATAATAAGATATATTGAAAGGTTTAGGAGGGGGAAAGGGGGATTAAAGAGTGCATAATGCCCTTACACAGGATGAGAAAAAGATGCTTATCTGAGACCAATTGTTTTGGCTAGTTTCAGGTCTTTTGTGTGGTTTTTGAAAACTAGTTTGGCTGGAAATTTTGCTGAAACCTTGGTGTTAATGATGTTATCTTGAACACAGTTGAACAATGGTACATTTTAAACTGCTCAAAACAAGGTGCTAGATAACTGTATGTTGTACAATCTTGTAACTGAGTTAGTCTAAAATGTACCAGAAAGCCTACAGCCTGGGTTGATTGTGATAGCCTCTCGGTTTAATTTTGTATGAGGCTATGTCATTATTAATGTTGTCATGCACCACAGAATTCATGGTCATGACCTGCTGCTGAGTGAGACATCAGAAAAATGTAAATAAGCAGTTAGCGACTGAGCTACACAACCAGAGATAAAGCCAACTTATATGTGAGTCAAATGGCTTTGTGTCGGTTTAGTTGGTACCAATTTATAAACGGTTTTCATATCAAGTCTCAGTATCTCAATGTTTTATGTATTGATTTGTGGATTGACAAATTTTAATTCACTGAAATAATTTATTCACAAAAGAAATATGTAATCGTGCCTTGTACAGACAGTATATATATAATAGATTTTGATAACAAAAATATAAAAGATTAAAACACATTTACAAAGCAAATATTTTGTATTAAAAATATATTTTCTAAGCGTGAACTACTCATATATATATATATACATTTTGTACACATAGAAATAATTAGAAATGATTCTACTTTCTAAATTACATATTAAACATTCTGTTTAAATATTAAATATTTAAATTCTCTCAGTAAACTAGTGGCTTTCGGCATCGGAGCCACTGAATCACCGGGTTTACTCCATTCAGTTACTCGTCACAAATACAGGTATCATTGTGTCATCAAGGCCAAAGTGTTCAAAGTTTGAAGAGTAAGTCAAAAAGTGTCTTCATGATCCTGGAACAACGTCACTGGCAGCCGCACTCTTCTACGATCATGTCCTCGTGGTGACGCAGCACCACGTCATCGCCTTCGTAATACAGCATGGAGAGCGAGCTGAGGCGCGTGGGCGCGCACGACGCACAGGTAACGCGCTCTGGATGGTAAAACTTCAGCAGACTCTGTTACACCAAAAAAATAACAACAAAAGTCACATTTGAACATTCAGTGACCCCTTCCACTTTAATGCATGCGAAGGATTTCGTTTAATTTCGTACTAATATAATACTGAGTAAAAGTCTCTTTGCTGTGCACTTAACGAACTGCAAACTGGTCATGCATGCTGGCTCGTGCCAATTCTTGTGCAAATGCATTATTAGCAGAGCAAGACTAAGTCCCTGTCTTACCTGCATGTAGGCATGATTCGTTGGCTTGAAAGATTCGTCCAGCGGTACTGGACACTCTCCTTCACATCTGTACGCATTGTAGCGTTTTGGATGCACAATCCACTCATTCCATCCAATCTGGTCAAAATCCACCCACATGTCCACGCGCCTGCACAGCGGTCTCCGCTCGGACTCTGTGACTGACCCAGTTATGGTAACATTTTCACCCGCCACCTCCCGAACATGTCCCGGCTCCATCCGGTTCCTCTTGCGTCTCCTTGCGTTAGCAGGTCGATCCAGGACCACGTACTTGGAGTGCTGTACTGTCTGCATTAAGGTAGCGCTGCTCTGCTGACCCTGAGTCGACACGCTCTTCAGGAACACCACAATCATCACTCGGCTTGTGGTGAGATGTTGAATTTTGCGGTGTGGAGATGGTTCAGTCTCAGCATGACCGCTGCCTTCTTCCACAACGCTCAGCATGTCATTTTCGACCGCTGACTCGTTTGCAGGCCACTGCTCCTCGCCCCCTTGACGCAGCCAGTGCGTGAGGAGATCAGTTACGTTGAACACCCTCCAGGAGGAGGAGGCGAGTCCCGGAGTAACCTTGATGCTGCCGAGGAAGACGCGTTCTTCGGGTGCGCCGTTACGCGCGTGATAGAGCTCCACCACGGACGCGGAAAAGGCGGGCACGCGCAAGCGGAGCTCGGAAAGCCGGATTTCTTGGCTGCCGGAAAGCGAGGACATGTCGAAAGTGACCTTCCACCTCTCTCCGACCTGAAGACAATCTGGTGGGGGAAAATCATGCAGCCGCCGTTAAAGTAAGAAAAAGCAATCAAACCAGTAACTCAGAGAAAGCAAGATGCAGGTGCAATAAACATAAGTGCAGCTGATGGCCTACAGCTTGAACAGGAGCAAAGCGCCAGCCAAATGTGACCAAAAGAAGGTGGAGGGAGAGCCGGGGAGGGATGTGTATTGAACGTCTGATGGGCTAATACACACACCCATGCACATAAAACAGAGCGACCCTTTAAAGTCGAATAAGCACTGACACTAGTGAGTTGTTAAAAGGGGAGGATCAGACAACAGCCGATAACATGTGAGCGAGGAGCTGCACGATACGCGCCTCAAGTTTCTGCTACAGGCTTTAGGCCACCAGATACCTAAAGGGTTAATAGCCTTGAAAGTATCCATAACTCCGAGCACACATTCATTTCACATTAACCCAGCCCTGATCATTTTATTACTTTAATTTTAAGCTTGCTTCGGCTCAGAACCTGTGATTTAGCTTGAATAAATACTGAGAGTCTGAATTAATGAACGAAGAAAAGTCTCCAATGCTGAATCAGCACCTATATAAGGAAGACTGCAAGACTGAGTAAAACACTGAAGGTGTTAAATCAATGTCCCTGGTTTTTATACAGCACTGGATTTAAACATCTCCATGCAGTCTATAAATGCATCCAAAGTAACGTCCTATCATGTGCTATGACATTAGCCTATTACCAAAAAAAAAGAAAGGAGAAAAAAAATCACTTTCCTACCTTTGGCCACCAAACTCAGTACGGAGTCAGTCTGATGTAAGGCATCACGGTTCTCACTGGCAGCTGTCTTCCTCACGTCCACTGCTCTGTAGTCTCGGTAGAGCTGCATCATGTACAGTGGGTATCTGTGAGGATGGTACACTCCAGCACTGGAGCCGTGTTCACTGGGATGCTCTGCATGAGGTCTCGCCCTTTGCAGTCTGTGCTGTTTCATCCCCAGGCAGCTCAGGCTCGCTAGAGCAAGTACCAAAGCGAGTGGAAGTGGTCGCATGGTTGAAATGTGTTATATAAGCTGATTCTTTGCAGAGAGAAAGTTTGCTGCTGTCCGAACAGACCGGCGACGAGCTCTTCTCAGCACTGCGGAGTCCAGGCCTTACACGGGGCTTTTAAAGGGTCCAGGTGGCCTTTGATGACCCCTGTCATCCTGCAACATCCGAGGAATCCCTCTGATCCTTGAAGCAGATCTGAGGAGGAACAAGAGACGAGCTGTCAAGTTCACTGTCTCTCGAAACCGCGCAGGCTTTAATATGCGCGAGGCGCGAGCTCCACCGACGCTGCTGGATGCAGTGAGGACTCCCTTTGAAACGCGGCCACCCAAAGACAAAGCAGAGCCATTCTGCTACCAAAACAACCCCGAGTGTCATTAAACAAACCGGACGAATTGCTGCACAGTTAGCATGCAAAGTTCAAAGAAGCTATTGGGTGAATTCAGATATGTTGTTTTTTTATAGAATAAAATAAAATCCATCATGATTTATTTCTAACAATGTACATATGAATGGGGAAATAGAGTGAAATCAGGTAAATGAAGACAGTTTAACTAAACCCTGTGTAACTGTCTTACAGAATAATGGATTAATTCATCTGCTATCATATAAGGGGATGTAGTCTGCATCAAGCAGGAAGTTGACCCCAAATATCTTGAGATGAGAAAATGACATATGCTTCGGATATACTTGTTTTTCATAAAGTTATAAAATTGTCATGATCATTTTATTCCATATGTTTATGATGCATATATCTATATCTATCTATCTAAATGGTTACAATCATGTAGCCTACAACACTGTTAGATGTTTTGGTCATTTGAGACAGCGTGGTTCAGCTTATGTGGGACGCTCAGCAGAGAGAGGAAAACATGAAAGGAAATAATGAATGGATGCATGAAACACCGTCCAGGTTACATTATGACTTGATGGTTTTTATGTCCATAAATGGTGTTTACGAAGCAGGTAAAAAAGGCAGACTTGGAAATATAGTACTTTGCTTAGATCTATATTACTCTATATACACAGATATTTAGTTAGTGCTGTGTTTATACAGGCCTAATTATAAAGATTGGTGCTGCTACTACATGAAATAAATCATAAAATGTAACTGACCTTTTAGTGGTGTTTTCTACAGTGACCTTTACTTAATCTGTAAAATTCTAGTGAATTTTAGGAAAGATGAAGGAGTTTGTTGTTATTGCTGTAATAAATGGAATATAGAATCCATCCATCCATCCATCCTCTTCCGCTTATCCGAGATCGGGTTGCGGGGGCAGCAGCTTAAGCAGAGAAACCCAGACTTCCCTCTTCTCCCTTCCCACTTCCCACTAGCTCTTCCGGGGGAATCCCGAGGCGTTCCCAGGCCAGTCGAGAGACATAGTCCCTCCAGCATGTCCTGGGTCTTCCCCGGGGCCTCCTCCCGGTTAGACGTGCCTGGAACACCTCACAAGGGAGGCGTCCAGGAGGCATCCTAATCAGATGCCCGAGTCACCTCACCTGACTCCTCTCGATGCAGAGGAGCAGTGGCTCTACTCTGAGCCCCTCACTGATGACTGAGCTTCTCACCCTATCTTTAACGGAAAGCCCAGACACCCTGCGGAGGAAACTCATTTCAGCCGCTCGTATTCGCGATCTCATTCTTTCGGTCACTACCCATAGCCCATGACCATAGGTGAGGGTAGGAACATAGATCGACTGGTAAATTGAGAGCTTTGACTTACGGCTCAGCCAAGAGTATGGGGTACCGGACCCCCTGATAAGGGCTGTGTCAGAGCTTGGTCCGCATTGCCGGCAGTAAGTCGAACTCGTTTCCAGTGAGAGTTGGACTCCGCCAGGGCTGCCCTTTGTCACTGATTCTGTTCATAACTTTTATGGACAGAATTTCTAGGCGCAGCCAGGGCGTTGAGGGGGTCCGGTTTGGTGGACTCAGGATTGGGTCACTGCTTTTTGCAGATGATGTTGTCCTGTTTGCTTCATCAGGTCGTGATCTTCAGCTCTCTCTGGACCGGTTCGCAGCCGAGTGTGAAGCGGCTGGGATGGGAATCAGTACCTCCAAATCCGAGACCATGGTCCTCGGCCGAAAAAGGGTGGAGTGCCCTCTCAGGGTCGGGGGTGAGATCCTGCCCCAAGTGGAGGAGTTTAAATATCTCAGTATATAGAATACAGAATGAAAATTTAATAATCTGTTGTTCAGTCAATAACAGAATATGTTGAAGAATTTTTTTAAATTCTGTTGCTAAAATGTAAAATGATGATGTCATGTCACTGCAAATAAATAACGTTGTAAACGTATCATTGAGGATTAAACCAAAGGCCCAAATCAACGGAAATATAAATACGGATTTCTGTTATTGTCCTCAGAAAATAATATAATCATTTATTATGTGTTGTGGGATTTCAGTTTGGTTATGGCTGTTACGTTATCACTATACTGGGTAAATATCAGGTAAGTATGAACTAAAAGAAATAGAAGGAGACCAGGATCACGTTCACATGTTTTACTCTCAAAGAACCCGGAAGTAGCAACGGTGTCCCATTCAAATGGGTCCGTGAAACAACATCAATATAGCTCAACTATATTCTTTACAGAACAATGGCAAGAAAGCTTAGAGGAGATTCACAAACTGTCCTGATAAAACCTATCTGAATTCAGCCTACATAAAAAAGCAGAGTAAAGAATAGCAGATAATGCTAGTGTGTAGGGATAAAGTGTTAAACAAAAAAAAGGAACAGAAAACAATTCAAAATTGGTTTAAATTGCGTTTGCGACGTTAGTGTGTAATTTGGTCTGTTTACACATCTGTTTACGCATCTGATTGGCTGCTGCAGCCATCATCAGATGTTTCCGGTTCCGCCCTGTTCACGCTCACTGAGAGACGCAGCCCGGCTCAGCTGTCACTGAACACTGCCGCGATCACAGCAACGCTCACACACCCTCTCTGCTGAAAGCTGCATGATGTCTGCAGCACCTGCTGTCTGCCTCTTCATCCTGGCCTGCGTGCTGTCCTCCGGTAAGACATTCTGCATACGGTCTGTTGTTGTGATCACACTAGCGCGTGACACCCAAATACCGAATAATTATACACAATTAGTGAAGAAAACGCGCTGGCAGCTATTAGTGTTAAGTAAAAATCTCAGCAATTATTCCACCAAAAATACATCTTAAACGGATGATCTTCAGTTTCTTTTCTCCTTTGTTATTTGATTCCTCTCTGGACTCCTCCCATGCTGATGGAGGATGCACTGAACATCAAGCTTTAATATTTTATTTATTTTATTGTGTTTATATACAGATATAATATATAATAATATACAGATGTTAAAGGCAAGTTTTCCTCATTAACATCATGTGAGTGAAGTATAAAGTTTGTAAATGTGCATGTTTCCATTTAATGAGGTTAACGTAAACCTGCCATTATTCACCTACTTACTTTTTGTTGAATGCACATATTTTAGTTTTGCCTTTAATTTAAATACACTGGTGATACGCAGATTTTTTTTCTTAATGCAGCCTCAAAAAACTATTAAATGCTGGCCACGAGTTATTTCATGACTGAATAATCCATTGAAGAATGCTTGAAGAACCACCGAGGAACCTTTGACTTTTGTTTCATTACAGGACATGCAGGAATCGCCGGGCCGTACTCTCCACCCCTGAAAACCTCCAGCCTTTCAACGGTAAGTGATTTTTGATATTTCAACTCTCTTGTTAGTAAACCGGACCATGAATATTACTTTAAATAAGTAATAAAATAAATAAATCACTGTTTGTTGAATAAAGTATGGTATAAATGACCTATTCATCAGATGAGTGTGTAAAAACAGGATTCAAAGGCTTTGCAAAGTATGATTTTAGTGTTAATAAATTAGTGTTACTGCTGTTAGTAACGTAATGTTAAGTTACTGAATTCATGTGTGTTAACATGTAAGAATTAAAAACACTGGTGTTGATTTTCTCGGAGAAATAAAATCGTGTAAAGAAGACCTGAAACCTTAATCGTGCTACACTGCTGTCACACTTCTACATTATTTCTGGACCTGAAAAAAGGTTGTGAAACCTTGCTGACGTTGTTATTATTGTAAACATGTACTGAAGAGTACAAGTATATTTCTGGTTGTTAATGACACATTTGCGTTTACTCTGAGTGAAACACCTACATTACAGTGGTCAGCCCAAACGGGGATCAAACCTAGGGAGTGTTTCACTCTGTGTAGTCACCTCACACAACTATCACTGACAGGCTGCGGGAATCTACACGTCTGGCCTATAAAGAAATCAGGTCCAGTCTTGCTTCTTCACACTTGTGAATTGTTTCATGACCATTGGTAGTCATAAAAATTAAGACCGTTCTTAACAGCAAATCATCTGATATGGATGTAAAAACGATTATACCGATGGCACTTAGCACATTTCTGCCAGCTGAATAGGCTGTTTATTAGTGACACCGCTGTGACTATTACCAAAGACCGGAAAACTGGCACATATTGGGACAAAAATACCGCGGTAGACACGGAGTTGCCAGTTTATTATTTACCTGACTGATGTACACTACCGGTCAAAAGTTTGGACACGCCTTCTAATTCAATTATTTCTTTATTTTTATGACTTTAAAAGAGAC
>JAQQZR010000014.1:3245160-3263353 GCA_030068235.1 Notoglanidium macrostoma | reverse complement strand
TATAACATATGGCTAATATGGGAAGACATGTCTAGTCTCTTAAGTAGAGCTTACTTTGTTATTATTTGCACATAATGTAAGATCAAAATGTAAGGAAGAATAGTGTGCTTCATTTGAACAGTGACTGCAAGTTGTTATGTTTGTACAATGTCAGAGTACACACACACAAAGCTGTGTTTTGTGGGTTCTGATTTCCACCATTGCATTCTGGACTAACTGGAGCTTGTTTCTGCATCTACTGCAATATCCAGACAGGAAGGAATTACAATAATCTAACCTAGCAGTAACAAGCATGAGCTAGCATTTTCTGCATCATGCAATAACATTATATATTTTTTTTAATCTTAGCAATATTTCTGAGATGAAAGAAGGCTATTATAGTAATATTATCTACATGATCTTCAAATGACAGACTGGAGTTGGTAACTTATCATGAGTTACTATGTAATCAGAAAGCTTACTTCTAGCTGCATGTGGTCCTAATGCTAGTAATACAAAACTGATGTCTCTCATCTTGCTTTGCTGAAACATACTATGTGTCATCAGCATAACAGTGGAAGCTAATACAATGTTTACGAATAATATTACCCAGAGGTATATAAAGAAAAAAGCACAGGGCCTAAATCAGAACCATGTGGAACACCAAACTTTATCTTAGTATGTGTAAAGAAGTCACCATTTATATCTACAAACTGATAACAATCAGTTGAATAAGACCTGAGGGAGGAGAGGGCTGTTCCCTTAACTATAACAACACTTTCTAGACTATCGTGAAGAATAGTATGATCAATGGTGTGCTGCACTAAGGTCAAGCTACATGTGGAAGGACACACAACCCTGATCCAGGCCAGTAATAGATCATTTACCACATTAACCAGTGCTGTCTTTGTATTATGATGGGGCTTAAATCCCGACTGTTAGATATCATGAATGTTATTCCTATGCAGGTATGAGCATAACTGCTGTGCTACAGCCAGAGTGAATGAGGAGGTTTGATATTGGCCTATAGTCGGACACCTGACTGGGGTCGAGGTCAGGTTTTTTAATCTTGGGGTTTGATAACTGCTAGTTCAAAAGATTTAGGTACATAGCTAGTGCTAAGGTAAGAACTGATTATTTTTAGAAGAGGTTTGATTGTTTTTGGTAATCTCTGTTTGAAGAAACATGTAGGTAAGGGATCTAACATGATCAAGTTGATGATTTTGATGAGGAAATGAGTGAAAAAAAACATTTAAAAAATGTAAAATTTTCCCTAAAAAATAATAAAATAGCATAATATTACTCATATGTTGAGAAAAGTATAGCCATCTTTTTAAGCTTTAGTGAGATTTTGCTATTCCAGTGGTTAGTACTTGAATCTTGAATTTTAGATTCTAACACCAAATCCCTGTGCTAAAAAAACTAGGTTCTGCAGGTAACATGGTAAGTCTAGTATTTTAGGGAGCAGAGACAACAAAGAATTTGAACAATCAGAGGTTCTTCATGCTTTCTGTTGACTAATGTGTCCCTCTAGTGGTGGTGTTTCAATTAGAAATTGAAGTTACTGTGCAACACTACACATGCAAACAGGTGTTATAGAAAACCCTGGAATTCCATGGTGCCCTGTTATGGACAAGTGTCTCATCCAGGGTCCATCACAGAGCACCCTGCACACATTCACACCTTAGAATGATTTAGTGTTACCAATCCACCTACGGGTATATTTTTGGTGGACAGTGGTAACCAGAGAACCTAGAGGGAATCCACACAAACACGGGGAGAACATGCACAGAAACTTTGCACGGACAGATCAGATTCGAACTAGGGACTCAGTAGCTGTGATCCTGCAACACCATGATGTCCGCTTATAGCTTCTGCTAACTAGTAAGTGGCATAAGCCTGCTTAGGACCGGCAGCTTCGAGGGGATCCCACACCAAATATTAGACTATGACTATGTTGTTAATAAAGTTTAAAAACAAATTTCAGGGCCTATCAATGCCTGTGTTGCTCTGCATTTGTTTGTAATCTTGCACAGTTGGTCAGGGCGCAATAAATATGGCTCCAGGTGTGATGAAAATATAATGAAATAAATGGTGGAAGTTGGCAACATGGCAAAAAGTATTTGATACCGATTAGCCTTTTTTTGAAGTGTCCACATTGTGCATATTTTTCCCAACATTAATAAAAAAAATGTGTTATTAACTGAATTGCATACGTAAGTGATTACATATGTAAAAGTCCTCTAGGTGAAAATATTTAAAGTATTTGATGCAAGTGCACAAGGAAGTGCTACAGCTGCAGAAACAGATTTAACAGAGTTGCTAATAATGTTTACATATCTTAGGACAAAATGGAAAAGGAAATTGTTCATAAGCCATTTTTCTTGTTCTCGCCTCATGCTTTGAATTATTTCTTGTTGCAGGATATACCCACATTTTATTTTTAAAACATTTTAGCCTTTTCCTCATAAACTGCAGTTAAATTGTAAATACATTTAAAAATATGTGTAAATTTTTTTCTTTCCTTTTTTAAAAAAAAATAATAATAAAATTTCTCCAGCATGTCCTGGGTCTGGTCCACGGACTCCTCCTGGTTGGACATACCAAGAACACCTCACATAGGAGGTGTCCAAGCCCCTCACCCTCTCTCAAAGGGTTCTCCCAGACACCCTTCGGAGGAAGCTCATTTCCACCACTTGTATGAAGATCTTGTTCTTTTGGACACTACCCACAGCTCATGACCAAAGGTGAGGTCCTCCAGTGAGTCCCTGTACTCTGCTTTCTCTATGGAGGATGTGTCAGTGGGATTCAGGAGATCCTCAAAGTATTCCTTCGACTACCGGACTATGTTCTCATTTGAGGTTATCCTCACTGTGTACAGTATGAGAAAAGCACCGTTCCCCCTCCTGAGTTGTCTGAAAGTTTGCTAGAACCTACTTGAGGCTGACCAGAAGTCATGCTACATGGCCTCACCAAACTTCTTCCACACCTTAGTTACTGCTTCGTAACTGCCAAAGCCACACTCTGTTTGATGTGCCAGTATCTATCATTTGTCTCCAGAGACCCAGAAGGTAAATAAGCTTGATAGGACTTCTTCAGCTTGACAGCCACCTCAGCAATGGAGATGCAGAACATGGCCCATTCAGACTAAATATACCCAGCCTTCCTCGGAATGCAATAGAAGTTCTGCCATAGGTAGGATTTGAAGGTCTGCTGGTCAGGAGCCTCTGACAAATGTACCAAGCCCACCCTTACTATTTGTTTGGGTGCAGTGGGCCTCTCTGGTTCGCCCATCGTCTGATCCCACTGACCACCAGGTGGTAATCAATCATCCACCTATGGCCTAGTGTGTCCTGGTGCCAAGTGAACCCTTATGCTTTATAAGTAAGCTCACACCTGCCTCTGCCACCTTCACTCATGGTAGTTCCAGACTGGAATAGAGTGCAGCCCATCTAGGAGATTGGGTCCAGAACCCCTGTTGTGCATTGAGGTGAGCCTAGCTATATATAGCCCATACAAGTTCAGGGTCCTTCCCCGCCAGAACAGTAACATTCCATGTTCCAAAATTCAGTTTCATCAGCTGGGGATCAAACCTCCAAGGCCCCTTTATTTGACTGCTGCCCGATGCACCAGACCCCAGTGACTTCTCCTGCAGGTAACGGGCCCACAGGAAGGTGGATCCACATGGGTATTTCAAGCTGAGCTCTCCAGGGAACCATGGGTAAAGGTCCAACCTCTAGACACTCACTGACAAGCCCCTTCCCCCAGGCCTGTCTCCAGGGCAGGGACCCGGTATGTTTATTCCAGGCAAGGTATCATGATGCCCTGCTTTTCTTCTTCTCATAGAAGTCTTTGGAGTCACATTTAGTCTGGCCCCTCACCTAGGACCAATTTGCCCTGGGAGACCCCAACAACATAGCTCTTAGGATCACTCAGGCACCCAAACCCCTCCACCAAGATTAGGTGATGATTCACGGTTACAATTGTATTGGATGAAGGCATCTGTTACCGCTTAATCAGTATTATTGTATAATGTAATAATTTAAATCATAAATGAAAAAAATGCTTAATAAAACCAATGAAATACTATTGCCTGTAGTTAATCAAGTATTTTTTTTGTCAAAGTATACACAATTGTGCGTGGGTAGGAGGGATTTATGTACAGATCCTTTAATCAAGTTAATTAGTGCTCAATTCTGATTAGTCAGGTGTTGATTAATTTTCTATAACACTATCTCTACTCATATTTGGCTGCATCACACCACCTCATCACTGATTATTATTTTCCTATAACAGCAGACCCAAAGAGTATTATTCCTTACTTTTCAAATTTTCATTCTGATGTGGAGATTTAGCTTTTTTTTATCTTACTTACAGCTCCCAAAATTCTAGAGCTGACCCTTTGCCCATCAGCACATTCACTGCCACACATTTGCAAGGTGAAATTGCACTGCATCTTGATGAAAGTACTTGGAGATCAGCCACTGCTTCCTTACATTTGACAATACAAGGACTAGAAAGATTTCACACTGACAAGGATTTATTTTCTTATGGATACTAGTGTTCAACAACATCGGCCAAATGGCTTCCATCACAAACTAACTTTCATAAATTAAATATACTAATTTAGAAAGTACTCTTAAATCATACTTTCAATTAAATCTAAAATAAGGTCAATTATACAATACATTACAGAATAAATAGGATCTGGTTTAACAAAATACATCAGGTAAGATATACAATTAGATATTTAAAAAAAGAAATACAAGGGTGAGTCAGATGAAAATCATAAAAGTGCAACAGAATTTAGAACTGAATAGTTTTTTTAGAGAAATCTGGATAATCATTGCAATTAACAGTGCAAAATAAAAAATGATTTTATTTGACTCATCCTCATAAAAATAAAAGCATTTATGTTTTTTATTTAATTTAAATGAAAGCCTGCCTATTTATAATGCCTTCAAGACACTGGCCAGCAGAATGACACTCTGCATATAGTACATATAATGCAATAAAAATATAAATTAATACACATATACATACATACATATACATCACATTATATAAACACAATATTTTCTTTTTTGGCATTGATTGTCAGTTCTATCCACATAGATAAATGATTTCCTTTGAGACTGACTCCCTGGCTTATCTCAGGGACAGCTATTCTGCAGACATAAAAAGATCTAAACCTGACCCTTAATCGTTATCCTGACCCAAAGCTCTCTAACCACAAAACTGATGACTGTAGGACTATAAGTAACTTACGGACCCTAAGAAATTGATTTTGTCATGTAAATAAGAAAGAAAGAAAGAAAGAAAGATTTGAGAAGCATGGCTGTATATGTATAACTCTCAGCTTATAATAATTCAATAAATACAGGCTGTATAAATATATCCTGCTTTCCTTGGATTTGGTTAGCATCCAATAACAGAAACATCATTACAGCAATGATTATTTTACACCTTTCTGTAAAAAATATTTCCAATCCAAAAATGTTCTGCAGCTCTCAGGAGGATTTTGTAAAAGTTTTAAAAAGCTACAAATATGATTTTAAATCCGAGTAAATCTGACAAGCACCGTTACCATGCAGCTGCCTCTACTTTTAACTAGGGCAGAGGTATCCATCAAACAGGCCGTAGGCTAGGGCCTGCCCAGCAATGGTTGTAATCCAGTGCTCCAAATGAATTTACAACTTTTATCGTAAATTACATTTGTGTCCAAAAAATTGTGGGATGTAACTGTATTGGAAGATTTGAGAAAAACTTTAGTTATTCCACTAGGGGGCAAAATAGAGGAATAAGCTCAGGGCTATAAAATCAGCACTGACAAAATTTGCAAATAATGTAATTCTTCATTAGCAAGCTAGAAAATTTGACACTCTAACTATGTCTCTTTCCAAAAGTATTCATTTAGCGGTTTCACTGCAATTTGCTCACTTTTTATTGGTCTACTAAAGCAATTTTTTTTTTTATGTTTTTGGAAAGTGTAAATAGGTTTGACGAATCTAACTAGAGTATATCACTATTCTGTGAGGATGACTTTGATTATTTTGCTTTTTCAAATATATTTTGTAGTAGTTCAAAATTGAAAAATATAAAAGCGCAAAACCACATAAAACACTTTGATCCTCATCCTTTATCTAACCTTAAAGTTTAAGGGTTGTTTAGAGCTTTGCACAGCTTTGAATTCTGTTTTTTCACATTGCTGCAGTATTAAAAGGAATCTGACAGCACAATCTGTTTGCATGACATACAGTCACACACATATGAACACATAAATACATACACACTCTTACACTTATGTAGCACACTGTGTAAAATAGTACTCCTGGTCCTAAATGGTGCACTGAGATTCACCAGCTACTGAACTACAGCTACTGAAAACAGCACTGCGTACAGCTAATGGACCTATGGAACTAGAGAGACAGAGAGACAGAGAGAGAGAGAGGAGATCTTCGCCACACTGGACAAATCCTACAAAATACCAGACAACACAATCACAGAATCCTCACAGTTATAGTTACAGCAGTGATGTAATACTGCATGATACTTAAGATCAAGATCAAATCTAACCAGGCACTAAAACTTTTATGACATTCTTCCACACATCTAACGAGATTAACTTGAATATTGTTGTATGATTTATTCACAAGGTATGACTATGCACTTGCTAATGCGTTTGTGTTTTCCAGCCATCTCACAAATTTCTTCTCAACATGGTTCCCTATTGTCCTGTCTATCGTGTCTATATTAAGCTTACGTTTACGCAGTGCCCTGAAATTAGCAAGTGACATCACATTTCTGTTCGCATTATATTCTTAAGAAAAGGGGAAGAACATGACCTTGGAATTTTCTGTCAAGGTTTGATTTTCAGACATAATTCCAGTGATTCCAGGAAATTCACATGGGAGAGTCAACGGGTGCACATAAGGCCCTGTATCACATTTAACAGAATCATGTTCTGCTATCTGTACATGGTTGCCATAATGGAAAAAATCTGGATCCACCTCTCCTGACATACAGCATATGATGCTTAGCTGATGAAAAAGCAGGTCCCTAGACTGATAGTAAATGACAAAATGTCTTGCAAATACAAGAATCAAATGCCCCAGACGAGTCCTGACAGTTTAGTGATAGAAAGCAGAAAGAAATTTCAAAAACTGGCTGATGTGTGTTATCACCACAGCTCTTATCATTAGTGCAGTGGTCAGCAAAGCATTTTAATCAGCAAAAGAAACCTGCAACCCTGGCAGTTTCTCAAACACTTTGGAAAGACTGGGATGCCCTCAACAAACAGCACTGCAGAGTGTGTACCTACATTGGAAAACTGCACAGGCTAAACCCTCATTATGTATGATTTTAAAATATGGAACTATTGTGCTTTGTGGTGTTTCTTAAAATCCCAGAATTTAACCATTCTGTTTGTAGCTGAATAAATAGGGGAAAAGAATAAGTGGAGAATGATATATGGCATGAATTCAAGTTACTGTGAAACAGACAAACACTTTAATTCAGTTCACCTTCCTAACTCCTAGGAGAGAGCTACTAAAGGCCTAACTCTGTATACGACTCCAAGTAACAAACAATGTCACAATACAGCACGAGTGAGAATCCTCCTGCTCCCAGTGCACCAGCTCCAGCATCTCAGTGTGCTCATTTAGGGCACTTGTGGCGTGGCACTGTTTTTCCCTGAGTTTGAGTCTCGATCATCCGAGGAGTCATTCGTTTTAACGGGGCTGCCGCCTTTTGAGCTGGAAGTTGAATGGGTTGAGTCGTGTCTGGAGCGGGGTTTGCGGGAGTTTCCCTCTTGGCCAGTGGGTGTGACGCTACGGCTACTGCTGCTGCTGTTGCTGCCCTTCTTAACCTCATCCTCGGAGGTAAAATCTGAGCTGTCAGAGGGACTGAGACCTGCTGTGCTGGATGAGGGCAACTGAATCTGCAGAAGCAGTAAAAGGGCACATCAAAACACCATGGTAAGGTTTGTCTGTGAGGATTTTCAGTTATCCAAGTTACTTTAAAAGTCTAGTAAGGTAAGTCAAGGTGATATAATCATTTTCTAAATTTATCAAAATGACCCAGTTCAGTTCTTAGATGAATGGTGATGATTTCTATATAATTTATGTTACTGTCATGTGAGATTATGAACCAGTCAACAATTGAACAGAAACTAAATGAAGTCAACATTTAATTATAAATAAAATGTAAGAATTATTTATAAGTAATTAACTATACAGGATGTTAGCATATGGACACCTGACTATCACACCTATATGTAGTTCTTCCCCATCTGTTGCTGCAAAGTTTGAAGTTGTCTAGAATGTCTTTGCACGCTGTAGCATAACAGTTTCCCTTCACTGGAACTAAGAGGCCCAAACCTGTTCCAGCATCACAATGTCCCTGTGCACAAATCAAGCTCCACGAAGACCTGGTTTGCCAAGATTGGAGTGGAAGAACTCGAGTGTCCTGCACAGAGCCCTAACCTTAGCCCCACTGAACACCTTCGGGATGAACCGACTGCACCCCAGTCCTTCTCACCCAGCATCAGTCCACACTCCAAAATCTAGTGGAAAGCCTCTCATAAAAGTGGAAGTTATTATAAAACAGCTAAAAGGAGGACTAAATCTGAGTTGGGGTGTTCAACAAGCATATATGGGTGTGACTGTCAGGTGTCCACAAACTTTTGGCATTATACCACTGCATGTTGCTGTGGCTCAGTGGGAGCAAACAGCCTACAGCCAATTCTGCCTGCAATATACTTTGACACTTCAACTTCAAGAAACCATAAATATATTTGATCAAACAGATAAGGAAAGGTTTTTATTTACATTTATGTCATTTGGCAGACGCCCTTATCCAGAGCGACTTACATATATCTCATTTATACAACTGAGCAGTTGAGGGTTAAGGGCCTTGCTAAAGGGCCGATCAGCGATAACTTGGCAGTGCTGGGATTTGAACTCACAGCCTTCCAATCACTAGTCCAATGTCTTAACCACTGAGCTTCTACTGCCTCTAGCATTAATATTTATTCACAAATATTTATTTATTTATTTATTTATTTAGTTTCACAAACCCAGTGGTAAAAAAAAAAGCTAAGTGTGATTTCCTCTTTTAATAGGTTTTTAAATAGCTGCCTGCATGCCATAGCGCTAGAAACATAAACCTAAACAACTCAGTCTGTAATGACATACCAGCTGTCAAAATGCCCACAATGCACCTGCACTGGAGTCAGAGTAAAATCTTTAAATGCAACTTCCTCCTGTTTAAAACTTGAGGGAAACTGGATTTAAAATGCTTACATTAAACTTTATTTCTGGTTCAGATACATACAGTTTTCAGAATTTCAGAAATTTCACCATGATAACGAGGCATCGGTTCTGCATAAATAATATTTACTGTCATAATGCTTTTAAAGAACTCATTTCTACTTACTAAACATATTGATACCTCATTTTCTATGTTTTATAAATCAGAATTACATAAAAGATTTTTAATAGCAGTTTCGTGTTAAGTAAGAATAGTTACCTGGAATGGCTCAGTAACACCAACAACAGAGTTCATATTGTTGCTATAGTAACCCAAAATGTAGTCACCAGACTCCTTAGGTAACTCCTCCTCTGCAAAGGAAACCTGCACAGCAGGAATTTAAAACACTTGATCAGTTATTGCTGCATCTTGATTCTTCACTGAAACTAAGATCTCCTTCATGTTGGTATGCATTTAATGCTGCAAGTCTTACATGGTGCTCCTGTCTCAGGTAATCTGATTCCTCCTGTTTAGCCCAGGTGTAACCCACATAGTCTTTATGATGTTTAAATCCAACCTGGAAAAATAGATTGCATAAAATGCAATGCATATAAATGCAATCGATTGCTTATATTTTACTTTTCATTGCTTATTCACTGGATGAATAATAAACATTACATTATAAACCATTTGGCCAATTTACCAAACCCTACTTTACCATCATTTAATTATGATTGGTTGGCTTATGTCATTAATTTTGCCTTCCCATGTGTTGTCACTGATATCCAACTGGAAAATATCTTGTTTAAAGCTGAGAAAGCATTCTCAAGATAATATTATCACATAATGGATCCATGGAAATAATAAAGTATGTGCTTGTCATTCTAACTTCTAATTCAGCTCTATTTACACAGAACATTTCCCAGTTAAGTCTGTCCTAAGGCAGCTTCAAAAAGGTGTAAAAACAGAAATGACTCTTTTTTTTATTTACAAACTGATATAAGCATGGAGAAATAATTTCCTATTAAGACAAAGTACCTTGTAAAGTCCAATCCAGTCCCAGGAACTTCTGGAGTAATTGGGCGCCACCTTAAATTTGGCCACAGCATCAGTCACTTCCCTCCATTCATCCTCTACAATGAGCATCACCAAAGGGATGTCCACCTTATATGGGAACTGTGGAGACCAGCGTATAATACAGTGACACACAGTTCTGAACCTCAGCTTTACCCATAGACCTCAGGCATGAATTTACCTGCAGAGTGAAGATGGAGGAGACGGGCTTGTGGTCGCTGACAGTGTACTCCATGTGACTGCGGTAGGAGTGCTGTGTAACTCGAGTGCCACTGGTGAGGCCTGACATTGAGCTACGCTTGGACACATTGCTAGCTGGAGCCATTGGCCTCATACGCCACAGAATGCGATCAGTCCATGCTGGCTTACGCTTTTTCCCACTAAGAAATAAATATGAATGAAGGACTTATGAGAAGATGATTTCAGGAGAAATGACTCAGGTATGAAGCTGCATAAAATGCATAAAAATAAAATAGGTTAATTTGATATTCTGCCCATTTATCTGAAGTGCCAACCAAAGCAAACTTCTAAAATCTTGGAACATTTTCTAAGATGGAAGGTTCTTAGATATTTGCAGCCTGTTTGTCAAACAAGAGGTTTGTGTAGAATGACAGCAAGTCAAGAACAGTGGAGCACAGTTCTGTTTAGTTCAATCCAATTTTGCTTGTATAGTGCTTTTAAGAACAGACACCCTCACAAAGCAGAAATCTGCATGTAGGACTTGATCACTTATGAGCTAGCCAGCAGCGACAGTGACAAGGAAAAACTCCCTGACATGACATGAGGAAAAAACCTTGAGGGAAAACAGACTCAAAAGAAAAGCCATCATCCTCTTCTGGGTGACAACAGTGCGGTATAAATCATTACTCTTCAGTCAAACAGTATTTAATGTGTTGACAGGATGTTCTGTATGAACCTTTTGTGAATAACAGTCCTGGGATGAGCACAGGACAGTGTTTATGATTACAGCAGCAGTTCTTAGAAGGTGCAAGTCTACACTATCCAGGTGGGAATAAACTGATTTTGGGAAGTACAAATTTTTAGGATGTTCTTCCATCTTTCATTTACAAACCACAGACACAGTAAGACATTGTGAAAAATATAAGTTATTTGAATAATTGTCATGATCCGCTCCTCGCAACACACACAACGCGCTTTGAGGACTCGGCCGTGCGCGCTGTGTTTCCCTCATCTCCGTCGCGCTCAAAGCGGAAGCACGTCCACGTTCTAACGGAGACCACACGGACTACAGTTAGCGTGAGCATTCCTTCACGGACAATTAGCCGTGCTTCATAAGAACGCTCATATGCGCTCATGCTTGTCGAAGCATTAGTCTAGCCTACTGCAGAGCATTTACTACCCGTGTTTGATTTATGGTTTTTGGACTCTCTGTTTCTGAATATTGGATTACTGATTATTGCCTAACCTGTGATATTCTGTTTGCTGATCGTTCGACCTCTGCCTGTTTATTGGACTACTCTTTCTGCTTGTTGTCATTGTACCTCTGCCTGGTGTGTGTTAATAAACACTACAGCTTTTACCTCCGTCTTCTATCCTCCATTTGTGTCCGCCATGCCTTGTCGGCAGGAACGCCGTGGCAATAATACTTCTACATTATTAAGTCTAAGAGACCTAGACCATACAGTCTTATTTCAAGTAGAACTAAGATTGGAACAGATTGGAACACTGCAAAACATTAAGGTTAATCAGCTTAACAAACAGTTCACTGAAAAATTAAGTGGCACTTCAAACTCTTTGGTTTTGATTCTTTTAGTTTGCTCATAATTTGTTCTAACAGATTTGATAATCTGTACCTGGTATCATACGTGTCAGTTCCCACATCAAACTTGTAGGTAGGATGGAATTTCAGAGGTCCTTCCTGGAAGCCTTCCAGTACAGTCTCAGTGTCTTTGGCCATGTTCAGCTGTAAGACGCAAAAAATTAAACAAGCTAAAAATGTAAACATATCCACATGCACATGCCTCTACCGTGAGATTAAGCATATATGGTAGCACTAATGGGCATAACTTGCCATAAAACCTTTACCTAAATCAAAAAGTTACCTTTTTTTATTGTTCTTTGATTACAGTCTACTTTGTGTCTTAATGCACTGCTTTTCAAGCTGAGAGCTGCTAAAGATTAAAAAGCAGCATTATACTAGAGCAGTTTCTATAGTAACAACTCACACAGGGACTTGTATGGTGAAATTCTGCATAATAAAATGTGCCTAATGGTGCGTTGTATAGGTGAAGGGGTTTTTTGTGAGGAGACAGGGTTTTTTTTGTAACAGTCAGAGGTAAACCTGTAATTTACACTTTCTTACATGATAAAACGAAGGCCGGCTTTGTGCTTTTGATTTTCTCTGTAACACGACAAGCTGCATGTTTGATTCCTTACTTCAGATATTATTATGATGTCTATATTTAGCAAAAAGTAGGTTAACGATTATTTTCATCAGAAAGGTTTGCTTGGCTAATGCTACTAGTGGTTGAGTGGTACACGTAAATGAAACATTTAGTTAAATGTAGTACATGAGGTCAGGTCTTTGTGAAGCCTTCTGTAGACCTGTTTTCTCATAACCAGTGCTCACACCCAGGGTTTCTAGGATAAAAAAATCCCTGACCAGTATAAAGTGGTTACTGAAGATTAATTAATGAATTAATTAATTAATTACAACTGTAATTTCACTTTTAAAAAGTCAGGTCAGCTCCATCATGTTGTGGGAGTTGGAAAAAGAAGTTGTGAATATCGTCAAGAGAGAAAAAAAGCGAGACATTTTCATTTTTACTTGAATGTCTCTTACCTGGTCTTTTTCCCACAGCAAGGAAAGTTTGTTATTATCAATTGCTGCCTTAACCACGTGCATCTCCAAGTCTTCAATACGGAAGTTCAGATCTCCAAACCAGAAGACAACGCTGTAATAAGGAAAACTGACATTTAAAACTGAATTTAGAAAGTCAAAATTTTCATCCTCAAAAAATTCACTTCTAAAAGTTTAATGACTTTAAAGGTAGAGTCATGGACTCTGGAGAAAGATTGTTGATGTTTGAACTCATGCACACTTCCCTTCAGTGCTCCTTCAGAAGCTCCGCCCCAAATTCATGGACGTACATTACCCCAATTTGATGACACTGCTCACGACACCCACATCAACACCCCCCACCCCACCCCTGGCCCACTGATTGGCTGTAATACACCCCTGTTACTGATTGGCTAGAATAGTGTTATATGGAATAGTGTTGTCCAAGACCCTGTTTGTTTCCTCATTTACAGAGCCAGGGCTGTGTACGAGCACGGGATTTCTTTTCAGTGCACACACAATACGGACAGCTAGCAGACTGTGAGGAGATATTTGTTGAATTTGACAAAAAGTGTGTTGGATAATGACTGCACCTATAAAGACGAATCCAAATAATGTATAATAGTGTGCACATTCATATTAACACTGAGCTTTGTTGCCAAATGTACAATGGAGAGCACAATTAAGACTGAATCATTTAAACTTTGGGCCATTATGTGTGTGTGTGTCTCACTCATGATCCAGGACTCCCATGGCGGCTTGACCTTCAAACTGCTGCTGCTGCAGAATGCTCTCAAAATCCTCCATGCGCTTCTCCGAGTTCTCCATGTGTGCTGGCAAGTGGCAGTTCAGGAAGCATACTGCGTGGCCAAACACATTCATCCGAGCACTTACTCCACCCTTATTTCCCTGGAAGGAAGAACATGGACAAGTTCACACAGGAGAAAGTAAATAACATAAAAGCTATGACAAAGACAGGAAAAACTTAGGACATCACATTCACTATAACAATCTAACTTTTACACATCACCTGCAGCTGGTATTGTTTTAATCAGGTAGTTCATTAAGGCAACATGCTCAGCAAATGATCCATGTTTTATATGGATTCTACATATCAGGTCAATATAATATAAACATGACATACTCCAGGACAATATAAACCACTTAAGGATACTATACAGTTATTAGCTACAACTGAGGTGGCAATCTAATCTATGCCGTGTACCGTCTCTGGCCATGAGGAATCCAAGTGCAATTCATGGGGCAAGGTACATTTCCATTTATCATAGCAATATAATTAATAATATCATAATTTATTCATGATGTTGTAGGTGTATCACTGTGACGTACCCAGATTCCCCCCAGCCCGGTGCGTGTGTTTTCTGTCTGAATGCCTCTGATAAAAGGCAGGTGGTAGTACTTCGCAAACACCAGCAGCAGTACACCCTGCATTCTCTGTGATGTGACCTGTGAACAGAAAAAAGGGAGGAAACTGTACTGTGCTTAGACATGAAGCCAATTTTCATTCTCCGAGCGAAAATTTCAGGCTTGCTGTATATCATGATAGTTACAGAACTTTTCTTAAAATATGGTCATTCTGCCTAAGACATGACTTACTCAAAAAAGGAATGCTCCGGAAACAGTTTGCGTCTCTGAAGCATTGGTTTCGATGGAGATTCACTGGACTGAAATCGATGCTATGAAAGCCACTGTGTACAGACTAATGTAATACAAATATGAAGAAAAACTCCACCTCTCTACTACAGCACATACGGTATACTCACTCAGTGCTAACTGGTTTGTGTCAATTACTCACATTCACATCCTCCATCCACAGAACTTGTTAATTCCATAAAATGTTATATGTACTTCTGTCTCAAATCAGAAACAGGCAGCTGCACTATCATGTCCCTCTAAGAATAAAAATATGAACAAAATGCTCTCACTATAATTCTGTAAGCTAGTCCAGAATGATTAAAGCCCTAATCTTCACGGTGAAAGTTTGCGGAAACAAAATACTTCATCCTCCCTGACTGGTAGCTCTTTTGTGATAGGAGAGAGAGAATGAAAATAATAATAATAATATAAATACATATATATATATATATATATTTACTTATTGTGTATACTTACTGCATACACAGTGTCGCTAAATATGTGTTCATGCATATAAAAGGTGCTAGGTGTGTGAGGTAAGTGTGGACATTGTGTTCAAAAAAGGAATTACTTAAGTTAATATAAAAAATGTATATATTTTGGATTTTTTTAATTCAACTCCAAGACTTTGAGTTGTTTAAAAAGAGAGAATAGATGTAAGGAGCTGATGTAGGGATCTGAGAAATGTCTGGAAATGATTACTAATTGGAAATGTCTTATGCTAACCATACAGTAGAAGATGGGAAAGACTTTTATAAGACTTTTAAATGACTAAAGTCTGACACACTCTCAAATCTAAAGAGAATGTGTCATTAGTCACAAAGTTTTTAGTCACAGACTATGATTTTACGAAGACGGAGGATCTTGCTGGGTCACTATAGTATAGTGGACACTGTAACCTGTAAAGACTCCACACAGATCATCACTTCATGCTCTGATTCCTGCCACATAGCGCTTGATCACTTTAATTAGGCACTACAACACAACAAATGTGTCTCACAAATTAGACAAGCACTGCCTCAGGGTCTTTTATATACAGGCTTAACTGCTTCACCTTCCAGGTGCACCTGCCTTTAATAAAGCACTCGTTTAGAGTCCCATTAGAGTCTGAGATAATAAGCTCTTAAATAGGTCCTTCATGGAGCACTTTTTTCCCACTTCCATAATATTCTTCCTTCTTTAAATGAAACTCAGTACATTTTTATTTTCTGTAAGACTAATTGTTCTTTAAGTAAGATGGGGTCTGTGGTAGCTCAGTGGTTAAGACGTTGGACTAGTGATCGGAAAGTCGTGAGTTCAAATCCCAGCACTGCCAAGCTGCCACTGTTGGGCCCTTGAGCAAGACCCTTAACCTTCACTGCTCACTTGTATGAAATAAGATGTATGTAAGTCGCTCTGGATAAGGGCGTCTGCCAAATGACATAAATGTATGTAATGTAAGGAATAAAACATGGCGATGTAATGTTTTATGTCTTTTCCACATTAATTTCCCAACAATAACTTTTTTTTATCAAATGGCATTAGATTTGGTTAATAGTTTAATTATAGTCTCAGTTTATACTTACATTTGTATGTGCTGTGTGACACGGCAGCTATAAATAGTCATTCACTCTCTTTCTCTTGAAGTTAATAAGAACAAAATGCAGTTTCTTGTTACAGGGAAACCACAAAGGCCTCCATTCTAAAGACTTTCCCATGTTGGAGAACTTGGTTACAGCTTTGCCTCGTCCCAACAGTGCTAAATGTGCAGGTTGTTACTATAAAAACAATCTTTAAACAGACTTGACCTATTGGCAGGTCATTTTGCTTCTTTATAGAACTAAATCAGTAGCATTAGAACAAGACCGTTTCAAGCTATAAGTTAGGGAAAATGCATACAAAATAGTTCTAATAGAATCTTATATTTGTAATCTTATAACAGGAAATACTAGATACATTTTACACTTGATGTTTTCACCTGATACGATGACAGATGCAGTATTAGCAGGAATGTGTTAATATAAACCTGTGATTTGTCTTACAGTCAGAACTCCTGTACTGTTCTAGAACGCTGATCGACACCACCTGACCAATCAAATAAACCGTAAATGTAAATTACCCAGTGGTATAAACAGTAACTAAAAATAAGACATGCCAGGGGTTCATAAAATTATATTTCCTAATGTCATTATTTGCAACATGTTTGCACCAAGGTGGTGCAGTGTTTAATGCTGTCGCCTCACAGCTGGAAGGTTCTGGGTTTGAACCTGCTGGCCGGCTGGGGCCTATTTGCGTGGAGTTTGCATGTTCTCCCTGTGCCTGTGTGGGTTTTCTCTGGGTGTCTGGTTTCTGCCCAAAGACATGCAGATTAAGTCATCTGGCTACTCTAAATTGCCCATAGGTGTGAATGTGAGTGTGAATGGTTGTTTGCCCCCAAGTCCCTTTGATAGATTGGCGACCTGTCCAAGGTGTCCTGGCTCCAGCTTCCCTGCAACCCTGATGGATGACCGGTATAGACAAAGGATGGATAAAGATATAAACCAAGCTGATGGTTTATTACGTTATTAGACATTACTATTGTACAAAACATGAAGCTTCAAATTTTGCCCAGCTGTGACAATTGCTTTCATTTCATCAAAGGCTGATTACATACGTAAATACGCAGCCTAAAGCCTGTTATTGCAAATGTTATCTATTTCTAGGCTATTCATAAACATGCCAGAAACAGTCCCATCAAACCCTCTACAATTTACATCCATTTAAAGGTATGATGGTATATAAAAACTACTTTGTTTGAAACTATAATTACAGTGTGTGAAATAAAAGCATGCACACAGACTTGCGCACACACAGTGAGAGAAAGAAATGCTTTCTGTAAAGGCAAATGAGAGTAAATACACTTCTGGGTGAAGGAAAGCGAAAGAAAAAAATTAATCAATAACTATGTATTATCAGGTTGCACAATTGTCCCTGCTGGGCAATAAACTGAATTTCTTTTGGTGTGTGACCATTGGGGGGAATAGATCAAAGTCCATTCCCTTATTACCATATCCTGAAAGAATATGTACGTGCACACACACACGCACGCACGCACGCACGCACACATACACACACACTGCCATTGATCTAAAGGCTAGGATTGATGCTGAAATTTGTCAAACAACATTAACAGAACATGACTGAAAGGACATCAATCCTGTTTTAAATGTGGGATTGATCTAAAACCCAGTGTTATAAACATATATTCTCCCCAATTTCCTCCCCAGTGATGACTCGAGCCCACCTTGTCTAGCGTTCATGTTTTGCTCAAAAAGTCGTCTGTTAATGTATAATGCTTTAACGATGTGTAAACAGCAGTAAGAGCCATAGACACATAATGTAGCCAGTGTGTGTGTGTGTGTGTGTGTGTGTGTGTGTGTGTGTGTGTGTGTGTGTGTGTGTGTGTGTGTGTGTGTG
>JAQQZR010000014.1:3227911-3245060 GCA_030068235.1 Notoglanidium macrostoma | reverse complement strand
GGGACACTTTTGTGTGTGTGTGTGTGTGTGTGTGTGTGTGTGTGTGTGTGTGTGTGTGTGTTGCTGTTGCTGACCAACACGTATCCAAAGCGGCTGAGTGTGTCCATGCAGACTTCACTCCACTGGTCAGTGAAAAGGACATCCTTCAGGCGCTTATTGATCATGGAGTTCACTTCCTGTAATCTGATATGAGGAACAGAGGGAGTCATGAAAGAGGAAAAAAACAAGTAAATTAAGAGACACTCTTTGATGACTGTGACAGTAATGATGTAACTCAAACTATTTATACAGGTCTCACACTTAAGAACACGATGTTACATTCTGAGCGTAGCATGAGTGATTTTCTTAAAGCAAGGTTGTTGTGATAGTTGGATTATCTAATATACTATATCTCTTTTATTTGTTGTGCCAAGCACATAAGACACAACAGGCTACCTTAAAGTATACACGGATACAATGAACCACTCATAAACTCTGTGTGACTATCAAAATAGTTTACCCTCCTTATTTGCATTGTGCTTTGCATTATTTGCTTATTCACCTTTACCAAGTTGATGCCCAAGATTAGCAAGTTCAAAATATCTGGCAGAGCAGCTCTTACCCTACAATATACATGTCAGTATTTCCATCGCCTATGTTCAGCCCCAACAAGGAAGTGATGTCATCGGGGGGCATGGCTGAGCCCACGTTCCATGTGATTATGTGCACTCTGTTGGCAAAGTGAGAAATCGGAGTAAAAAAAACAGCAACAGAACAGGAGACAATAACGGACAGCTATATAATAGATAATTGGCGGTGTGTGTTTGAGTGTGTGAGCATTAGACTTGTCGTCTATTTCAAAACCCCATCACTTGATGCCTTCAGTTAATGCTCTAGAGGTGATCGAGTTTCCCTTTTGATAGTCTATAATTTTGTTCCATGATTTCCCACTGCATGTTCTCAGTCCATTAACTATAATCACTAATCAGCAGCTAGAGACGTCCTCTCATTCTCAAACACTTGGGTGGAGAGCAGGAAAGAAAGAAAGGAAGGGGGAAGCGAGTTGTGTGCACATGGAGGAGAGGCACAGACAAATGGAAAGATCCATAAATATCTCCTCTTTTCTGCAGGGCTCCTCTGAGACACATCTTAGTTTACAGGAGGCTGTGACTTAATGGACGTTGAAAAATAAAGGTTTAATGAGAAACACTAACATTATATTCTGTACAATATGTGTGAGCTCATAGGCATGAAAATACAACAGACACAATGTTCCAGAAATAACGCAAACATTCAATGAGACACTATAAATAGTTTGTTAAACGTGTAATGAAAAAATGTACACACAAAAACAATGAGTTGTGCATGTTGGCACGGTGTATCTGATGTAGAGGCTATTAATGGAGGGCAAAGTAAAATGGGTCATGAATAAAAGATAAAGTAACTGGTACAGATTAAACACTCTTTGGAGTGTCCCTGTGTATTCTGTTACTATAGGAACGCTAACGAATTAGGAAGAGTGCATTTAGGTAAAGCTTGTAGCCACTGTTATAAAAAAAATTAATTAATTAATCAACACCGTAAACACCAATCACCATCATGCTCGCTACAGTTCAGCGCTGAGGTATGAAAAAGAGTACAGAAGGCCGGGTCCATTAGATTACATCAATCACAAGATGTAAACGCTAGATTACTGTATTTAGTATAGTTTCCTCCATACTTTCAGAACAGTCTGATTCAGAAACGTTTAACAGTCATGCCATTAGCATTAATCACACTCACTCACGTTCAGTAAACACTTCATCCAGTGACTCCACACTGGGAGTGAGGTGGGAATACACCCAGGATGGGATGCCAGTACACAACAGGTCACCATGTACACACACATTCACACACTCATTCACACCTATTTATCTTATTATTTATGGATTTATCTTAGCCAATCCATCTGCTGGCAAGTTTGCAGAAGGAAACCCATGTGGACACGGGAAGAACATGATAATATTAATATGCTGATTACAGTAGAACGTGGCTTGTTTTTACCTGAAATCCTCGTCGGTCTGAGGCTTCGTATCAGCTGTTCCGGCTACAGAGAGCGCCCTCTGAGGGTGAACGGTGGGATCTGTGAGTTGCAGATTATAGGCTGGTGCCTGAGGAAGCGAGGCTGCTCTCACTGAGATGTGGCTCCTCGCTGCAGCAGAATGTCCAGCCAAAGTGGATGCTATACAATGTTGGTCACCATGGAGCTGCTGGGCTGGACCTGAGGGTTGGCTGGCACTGTAGGGAGCAGAAGAGTCAGGTTTCTCCTGGCTCAATTTATGACAGTCTGGGACCTCAGGCTTTAATATGTCAAAGGATTCTTCTATACGAGGGGATCTCTGGGGCCTCTTTGGCCTAGTCGGCGCTACAGGTGGTGTGCTGGGTGCAGACGAACAGCTCTCCGATCCTGGAAGAATAGCGGAGTCCTCTGTAGATGCTTTCAGTTCTTCTGAAGATGATTGGACATCAGGATTTCTCTGGTTGTGCTGCTCCATTCTTGTCTATAACAAAGTAATACATAGAGAAGGTACTGCTTATTAGCTCAGAATCTTGATAAAGCAACAAGTGTTTGCACATCTGAACATGACAATATGGTGGAACCCCCTGAAGTCTGCAGTTTGAAGTGAATCATCACAACAAGGTCTAGTTGTGTCCTCTGAAGTCATGCCTCCTGAGGAGGTACTTTTATCTTTTTCCTTATATCTAATTAAGCAATATTGCACAAGCAAGACTGGGACAAGCAGGGCTGTTGAATCACAGGGGCACGCGCGCACTGTACTGTTGGACATTATATTAAAAAAAAATAAATCACACAAATCATACAACTGTTTCATACGACGTTTCAGACACAATACGGCCAAAATATTTATTTTTGTTCCGTCAACAAAAATAGTTCCCAAAAAATGTCACAGCTGGATAGAGTGTTGCCATGGCAACAAACAGACTGCCTGACAGAGTGTTGTCATGCCAACAGACAGACTGACTGACAGACCGTAGTAAGTGTAGTAACAGTATCATCATAAAAATTATTGTTAGAACTGGATATTAGTGTAGCAATCACGGGCAGGTAGAGTGATAACAGTGAAATGTCCCAGTGCTGTTATACTAAACATCAGGACTCTCGGAACACCGCTCGTCCAATCAAATTACTGGAACTAACCGTTGTATAATTGACTATATATAAATCTATTCACAGCCCCTGTGGCTGAAGGAGTCTTAGAGGAAGAACAACTGCAGGCCTCCTCTGTGTTAATTAGGGTCCATTAATACTCAATCTTAACTGTCTGGTTTCTTTTAAACTTGTCTTATTGTTAGACAGTATGTGCCCCTGGCGAAGTTCTCCAGTTTAACATTCTGCTTATTATAAATATAGGCTGCACATTTGTGTTGTGAAGAGTTAGGCAAAATGTCATGCAAATGTTACATGTGCACATACACACCACTTTAATAGGAACACTTGGACACCTGCTTTTATCCAATCATTTGTCCAGTCGGCACAAAAAGAAAACTGATTGGGGTCTGTGGTAGCTCAGTAGTTAAGCTGTCGGGCAAGTGCTCGGAAGGTCGTAAGTTCAAATCCCAGCACCGCCAAGCTGCCACTGCTGGGCCTGTGAGCATATTTCTTATAAAATAAGATGTATGTAAGTCTCTCTGGATAAGGGCATCTGCCTAATGACATAAATGTAAATGACAATTTCTCTTTTTTTAAATCACAGATATTGCACAGGTCTGCTCCATTAGCTTTAGCACAGAACTTCTAATATTTGAATTTAACATGCATGTTAAATTGTTTTAAAGGCCTAGTTTGAAACGCATCGGTCATACAGTTACCTTGTTTTTTTTTTTTAAATTCAGAATTAGAGCGTCTCTTAGATTAGGTTTCCCTTTTTCTAAATTATGTTATGTTTCCATGGAAGCTAAACTGTGTGGCTTTGAAAAAACTTTGTCATTTGGCCAGTGTCATGGCAAGGATGTATAACTGTGGGACATTTATGACAAAAAAAATCACATTAAGTGACGGATCAACAATAATAAATATTCAAACATTTCTATTTAACGTTTATAGAAAGAATTTAATTTTATAATATAGTAATTACTTTTTATGCATTTTTATTTCATAATTGCTCATGAATTTTTTAAAAGTGTGGGGCTTTAACAAAATCACCATTTTCACATAAAATATGCTGCATGACCCAATAACGTTAAGTATTTGTTTTGTATGTGAAAAAATACTGACACTAATAAAAATTTTTCTGTGCTTTCTACATATATCTAATATGAATGCACGCATACACATGCACACAGCAACCTCTCAGTCAGCCTTTCATCACAGATTCAACCTGGGTTAAAGAACTCACTGCGGTGGATGAGAAGATCATATTCAGTGGTGGAAAAAACAGGAGTCAGAAACACAGCTAGGGCTTCAGAGAGTCAGACGAATTTGAAAATACAATATAACAATTAACTCGGAAGGTGTTTAATATTTGCGGAAGGGTCACTGATATGTACACTACGAGACTAAATCTGGCTATTAGCAGCAGTCAAACCTGTGCAGTAAATCACGGACATGTGCATTCGGACGAAACTGAAATGATTCGGGTTTGGAGAAAATCTGTAGGTATTTTGGCCTGAAAATTTCTCAGTAATTTCCTACTTCTCTTATGTAAACGTGATCCTGGCTTAATAAAAAGCCCAGGTGTCTGGGCTTGTCGCCTTGTTTCAGCCAATGTTTTGTTGCATTCTAACGCACAGCTTTATTTTCATTATGAAAGAATCACACAAACACTGCATCGTTATAAACCCCTAAAAGGTAAATATATTATATATTAATATGTAGTGTTTTCCAATACATTGCAACATTTTACACAAGAAGCAGCATTTAGATCATATCAGGAATCTGGAGTCTACAGCTGACTGTGTTAAATGAGAGAGAAGCTGCAAAAAAGGTGATGAGCTGAAAAAAAAATCTTAATCATGGCAGCGTTTTATAGGGTGTATAGAAAATCACTAATTCTGCTTAGGATAACAAGCTAAATTTTGTACCACTGAATTTCTTATGATTGCCATTTCACACCATGATCATTACTATTCCCGTGTGAGAGGACGCAGGGACAGTTAATCATGAGATTAAAAAATGATGTAGGTTCTGCACTTAAGTGCAATCCGGACACTTCATTGACTAAAGGACTGCACAAAACTGTGTGATCTAATGGAACATTACATGAAAAATTCATGGAAACTGGATGACTAATGGAAAGATTATAAAGATTTCCATTTTCCTCAGTCAATAGCACAAATACATTTTAGAATACAATGCTATTGTTCACAAGCCCCAGCAAACCAAAGCCGCAGTTACTATATAACACTGATCGCCTTGAAAAACCCCAAAACATTCATCTCCTTTGTGACATTCAATTACTCCACAACCTTGACAGGCCAGGAGCCGCAGTCCACACAGATAATGGTGGAAGTGAATGACCCTCCACAATACTGAACATCAAGCCCACACAGGGCTAAATTAAGCTTGCGGTTATTTATGAATGCTACACATGCTCCATGCTAACGGCTTAAAGCTGCTTTATGACAATGAGCAGATGAATACTAATTCAGTACAAACAGAAACAAACAGAACAGACACCACTGAGAAACAATTCACTGAACAGTTTATAACTTTAAAGTGAGATAAGATTCATACCTCCAGCCATTGCTTCGCTAGTCTCTGATGACCACCAGCACGCAAACACCAGCAAATGTGGGCTTATTTATACTCAGCCTCAGACACAAAGTCTTACCATACCAGTCTGAGCCTTCTCTGATTACTGTTTGTTTGTAAACTAAGCTATGCTTTAACCTAGATTCTGCTTACCATGGATAATATTTGCTGTGTTCAGGCCAACGCCTGACTGACCTTGTCTTAATGCCTGCCTGTGCGCTGTAACCTTACTCCGTAATACTCTGTAACCTTTACCTTCACTCTAATACTATGTTAGCTTTACCTTCACACTCTATAATTCCACACTGAAGACATCAAGTCAACCATTAACGTAACGAATCTATCCGTGTTGGCTGTTCAAGGGAACATATAAGACAGAAGTGGCCACCTTGAGCACTACTATGGAACCATTTATAACACCTCCTGAACTGACACACGCACATGCGCAACACCGAGTCACCCGGCTCAGCAAAATATACAACACTATACAGATAAAAAATGTAAAAACATTTTAATATTAATATTATATATCTATAATATATTTAATATTATTAATAATAACCCCATCACCTGAGGGGTTTGTTTAT
Source organism: Notoglanidium macrostoma (assembly GCA_030068235.1). Taxonomy (NCBI): domain Eukaryota; kingdom Metazoa; phylum Chordata; class Actinopteri; order Siluriformes; family Auchenoglanididae; genus Notoglanidium; species Notoglanidium macrostoma. The sequence goes on along the minus strand of JAQQZR010000014.1, from coordinate 3,238,742 downwards.
GGCTATATCCTCTGTTTATACAGCAACACTTCTTTTGTCATAATTGAATGAGTTTTATTTGTCTTAATTTATGGATTTGTGTTGGCTCGCTTTCTTTATTTTTCATGTTGTTTCCTTAATAATATACTGTAAAGCCACTGGATTTCACGAAATGTTCTCAGCGATACTCTTAGTCCCTGTTCTAGTGATCTAGCATGAAGATGTGTTTCTGTTCCAAAACACTTCTATAAGTCACTCAGGATCTGCTAAAAATATTAGCCATTTATACTCGACAGTATATTCAATATAAGTGTAGCAATCCATGCAAATGATATAAATTGAATTCAATCAAATTGAGGTTTACATTTGTTAGTCTTCTTATGTGTAAATGTACACACACACCCGAGCACAAGCAGGACCCTTATTCAGAAGAACACAAGGTTCTGCTTGAGTAAGAGTTCCTTTCTGAGTCTGGTTCCTCTTAAAGTTTCTTCCTCGTGGAGTTTCAGGGAGTTTCTCTTTGCCATCTGGCTTGCTCTAAATTTACATCCATTTCTTACATCCATTTGTGATATAAAATGAATTGAATTGAATGGATCAGACCTTATCAGTCAATCATATCAACGACAAATTAGAATACGGACTAGAGCCAACACATTTTTTAAAAGTCTGGAATCAGAGTCTAAGCTCCAGTTATCATCTAAGGACTAAAGGTGAAGTGGAAAGAATTAACCGGGGCTTTTTGTGGTTCTTAGTGACAGCAGGTGCAGACAGGGTTAAGTGTGCAGAAAATTCCCTCCACTGCTCATCCACTGGAGTAGACTGACCCAACTAATTTTTGTTCCTAGAGGATCCCAAACTGTCCTTGAGCCCTTAACAGTCCAGGGGGTCTGACACTGAAGCCAACTGCCAGCCGAGCAGGAACACGTGAAGAAGCATACTCTCCCGGTTCCAGTTATTGCAGATTTCTGGAAGAACAAACGTGTTCCCAAAGATCTCACCAAAAAAACGTCTCGTGATATAGGTGTCCTCATGCTAATCATTCTTATTAGCCAAACAGCAGTTGCCATTTCATTACCACGTTTCAGCTAGTTTGTTGTCAACTCCAAAATGTTGACATGTTAGCACTTCCTGATGAACATGAGGGCTGCATTCTGTCCTCAAACACTGGGAAGGTTCAATACAAAACAATAACTTCCATCACCACACCCAAGCCACCAATCCTTCAAGCTTAACAATACGAGTAACTGTCACCCTGAGAGCCTGCACTATGAGTTATTAAAATCCTTTATCAATGTTGTAAAAGGACCACATCACTTTTCTTCTGTACTGACAGGGTGCCTGAAGCCACAGTGGTGACCTTTGCTCAGAAGAAGATGCACTGATAGCTCCCCCACTCACAAATCATACACTAATTGTAGCCGATTCCTACACAGCAGAGTCTCCCCTGTCAGTCAACATCTCTTTGAACACATGAAGCAAGGCACTTACCAAAATGCTGCTCGTATATCATCGAGCTGAACTCGCTTAGAGGAGAGCATTAACTGCCGGCATCTGTATACATGATCTCACAGATGGTTATAATGTCTAGTCTCGCTCTAATCCACAAGGGACAGAAATACCATCCTATTTACCCAGAGAGCACTGCTTATTATGTGCTCCCAGACTCCCGGCCATGGATGTCATTGGTGTCGTCAGGAATCTGATAACTGTTCTTGATTGTTTTGACACAGTCGCACACGATTAAAGCTTTGCAAGAAACATACACATGCAAACTGAAAGCTCATTCTGCTTCAAAATTTCACATAATGTCAGCTTTTACAAAATACAAAGTAATGCAAAATCTATCAGATTTTTATTTCTAGGTTCAGTGTTTAGCTGAGGGCATGTACTGTGCAATGTTTCTCTGACAGGTCCTTGAACTAGCTGTCAGTGACATTAAGCTGTTTTGTGCGTGACGGCCACTGTCGGGCACACAGCTGCATGCGTCTCTTAAGTGCACATCTTTCTAAATAGCACAGGAAACATTAGACTAAAGGACACAAGTAAGCAGGCAAGGGGAGAAAATGGAAAATACATCCTGATAAAAAATGTAATCATGTCTCTTCATGCTTATTCTGAATATAATGACATCATAGCATGATATTCCTTGGCTTAGATAACTGTCTAATGTTTTTAAGTGTCTGTCTCACCATCTGCATCTTGTCAGAGAGTTCTTACGATTTAAGAATTAATCACAGCCAGTATTATAAAATTAAATTCGCATTAAAGTTGAATTGCATTATACTTATGCAGGAGATATTAGACGACAAGACAAGCCACATACCAACTAGAAAGATGTGAATTAAATGTCATCGACTGGTACACACTAAGCTGCGAGGATAACGAAAATTGCTCCTGCTGATTATGTCCTGAGCCGCGTATTGCTTATTTGGTTGAATCTCAGAGATGCTGAATTTGCAAGGCTGGAAAATTAGCCATGCTTAATGAGATCAGCACAGTTAAATCAGAGTTTACGTTTAAACCCTCCAGACTATCGGAGTGAATACAGTCTTCATGCACACACACCAGCAAAATGACCTTCAGGAGTTTTCCATTTCCCTTATTTTTAGAGCAGGACTCAAAGGCACAGATTGTTAAATTCTTTTGTTGCCTGAACACATGATCTGCCTTTCCCTAGACTGCAATGGAGCTCAACAAATTCTAGGAAGTGAAAGATTTCATTCTGTAGGTCTTGTACTTCTGTATGTAGTGATTATTATAAGGCCAGTGACAGCAGATGACTGTGCTAAATGTGATGGAATACTGTGATAAGAAAAACAGAAATGTTTCTATAGTGACTGTTAGATGATGCATGATTGCATAAAACATTATTCCCACATATGGTGATATATCGTGGTCTTGGAATACATATAGAGAACGGGAAAACCATGTTTGTATATTGTTTCTGATCTTCCTAGAGGATAATCCAAACAGACGAATACTTGCATTTCTCTTGCTGTGTCATGCTTTTTAAAGTCATCAGCTATAAAAATGCAAACTTGTAAGCAGATACACAGAGAACCGTGATACTGAGTTACTCAGTTATCATACCGGGAATCTTCCCTGCTTTCCACCTCAGTGTCAGTGCTTCCTGCTGATCAAGAATAACAGCAGTGACTACGTGTAACAGGCTATAATCTGTATGTCTAGGGAGGCTAAATACAGAAGATGTGCAGATACAGTGCAGTGTACCTTCACTGCTGTTGTGTAGGATGCATATATGAAAGCAGCACGTGCAGTGGGAATTAAAAGTGTGTGTCATATTTTAAGAGATCTTTGGGTGTAGGTGTAATTGTGCAATAAAAAATACAATGCAACAGGCAAACAGATAAACATCTAGCAGTTTTGTGTTTGTTTATAAAGCTTCCTTCTTTCGAACAGGTCTGAGTGCTGGAATCAAGCTTACCGGGTCCTGTCACGGTGTAGGATGCCAACTAATGCAAAATGTATCCTTGTAGCAAGAAAAAAAAAATCCTGTTTAATAACGTGCCACTCAACAAATCATTTGAATCATTTGAGTCTGCAAATGATCTGAACGCTGAGAAGGAAATGGTGCAATTAAAGAGACATTTCTGTCAACCTGCCACTTCCTTTTCTATTCCACATTAACGCACCCGAGTCCTAAAAAAGCAGAAAAGGCTCAGCGAATGAAACCAAATGAAGACCCGAGGATCTGCAGTGTGAAAACGCCGACCACGGAGGTGCTTTAAAGCTCCACCTGCGTGCTTCAGCAGCGCGCGCGCGGAGGATCAGCACCGCTCTGTCACTGCTGCGGTTCACCGCGCGCGCTCCGCTTCTGCCTCGCTGCTCGGTCCTGCAGCAGGCTGTCGAGCCCAGAACGCGTGCGAACACGTCAACACGCAAACACACTCGGCTACACGTTCAGATACCAGAGCCTTTCCGTACTACAGACCGAGCCTCGGCTTTCCGTCAGATGTTATCGGCGCTGACGTCACGCTCACCTTCTGGTCACGTGCTACAGCTACAGACGTCGCGCCTCTAATCAAATCGCGCATTCCAAAGGATGTGGCATGAAAAGCAGGTCATTTGTGTATTCGGTCAAAACCAACTTAAACATAGCTAAATGCATTCATAGCAAAGACATCTGCTGCTGGTGACTTGGTTTAATAGGGATGGATCTCATCTGAATCAAGGCTGATTTGTATATTTCTGAAACTGCTGATCTCCTGAGATGTTCAAGCACAACAGTCTCTAGCGTTTAATAAGAATGGTGTGATTAAAAAAAACCATCCAGTGAGCAGCAGTTCTGTGGACGGAAATGCCTTGTTGATGAGAGAGGTCAACAGAGAACACGCCAGACTGATAGAAAGGCTACAGTGACTCAGATAAGCACTCTGTACAAATGTGGTGAGCAGAAAAGCAGCCCAGAGAACACGTGACACATCGAACCTCGAGGCAGACTGTTGTGTATATGCTAACTACTGAATACAAGCTTGTAGCTTAAGGATGAGTGAATTGACATATATTTGATAAATACACTATTGTAACTTCCATCTAACTCGTTTTTTTAGATCACAGTTCAGTAGTATTACCTTTTGGAGTTATGTTAGTATCTAATTATTATTATTATCATTAATATTATTATTATTATTAGTAGTAGTAGTAGTACTAGTAGTAGTAGTAGTAGTAGTAGTTTTTAAAGGGTTAGCCTGGTAGAAGATACAATATATCCAGAAAACAAATAAGAGAAAACATTATTTCCACATTGTGTTGACAAACTACTTAAGTAGTAGAATGATCCTATCCTGATCGTAGAACAATGCCTAATCAGATAAACTCATATTTGCACTTCTGCTCATCATTTATTGTCCACTTTGTAAACATGAAGCAGACAGACACAATTTCATTCTTGATTTACACATGTTTATAAATGTGTTTATTACTACATTGATTTGCTATACAAATGCTCAGGTAAAGCTTGCTGTGTGTTCAGGAGCAGGCTGTTCATCAAAGTCTCTGTGTTTTATGACACTTAAGACACTTGTTTGTTGTTGTTATATAAGCTAATTCAGACACTGGTCAGAAAAAACTATTTCTCCAGGCAGCATTTCACACTCGGGTGCACATCTCCAGCTGCAGCTACACAGAAATCTCTACAGGGACATGTAGTACATGAGCATGTCTTATGGACAAAACAGTTATTCTTTGGAATTGAGCTTGAATATGAAAATGATCATTATAAATAATGATAAATAATGTCAACACTGTGAATTACTCTAATAAAAAATACTAAATATACAAACATATTAATTCTACAATGACTTACTACTTGGTTAATTTTGAGATATTCTGAACTTTTAAAACATAGATTTTAGAAACAGGATGGGACAAAGCTGGGTCTGAACCAGCCCGATACTGGCACAATGGCACAGCAGGTGGTGTTGCTGCCTCACAGCTCCAGGGTTCCTGCTTCATAATGGTGCTTTGCCTCACTGCCAGTGTGGAGATTTGCTTGTTCTTGTTTGGGTTTCCCCCAATTCAAAAACATCCGGATGGATTAGTAACTCTAAATTACCCCCAAGTGTGAATGAGTGTGTGAATGTGTGTGTATCGGATCCAGGGAATATTCCTGCCTCAACCACCCAGGCTTTGATCCACCAAACTGTGATTAAGTGGCTGCAGAAAATGAACGAATGAAAAACACTGTCCTTGTTAAAGTTAATTCAAATGTTCTGATGTACTGATAAAAGGAAGCTTGCAAAAATATAAGACATTGAAACAGGAAAAATTGCACTAATGTAAATGTAAACACTTCTATTTCAATCTGTGAAAAGCCCCTGAAGGCCTGTTTGCTCACAGATTCAGATTGGTATATTCAGTGATACCAACCGGCCACCCCAAGTCCCACCCTCCTCCACCCCTCCCAACAACAAAAACTTGACCACCAATCAAATAATTTAAAAGTCTCAGCTCATATGAACTATTTATTTATTGTCATTGCCTCATTTTAATGCTCAAGATAATTTTAGGCCATTTAATAACATGTTATTACTTGGATATAATGGAATGTATTGCTTCTGTCATGGAGGCTGACAGATGACTCAATGTGCAGTTGTATTTTCCTCTTTGGTTTGATGCTTGTATTATTTGTTTCGCATTGCATCTTGCCCGGTTTTTGAACATGGGCCGAGTTATTGCCTTCTCTTGGTTACCTGGCCTCTTGGTTTGTTTGTATGTGTTTTTTTCAATGTAGAACCCTAAACTGCACTTGAATCCTTTGCTCTGCAAGACAGAAGATTTCACTGCAGGTATGGAAGCAGATTCCAACACGTCATCACAGCTCAGAACCCAGTTGTTGGTGAACACGAGCAGCAGATCACTGCTATCTACACCATGCGAGGATGTCTTATTTATCAGCTCCAACAGATTCCAGCCCTATAACACCAACTCCAGCACCTCACAGTCATCTCCTCATTACTCAAACCGATAAGTATGACAGAGATTATTCCAAATGCCAAGGTTGTTTGTTTCAGTGTTCACTGTATTTCTTTTCTCAGAATCTCACACCTGACTTGTTTCATTGCTAAAAAGCAAGGAGATACATTGGCTAAATGTGGGTGAAGGTTGCACAATCACAAGAACACTTTTTAACCACGCTCTTCTGACCGTCAAGCATGGCAATGGAAATCACTTTGGAATTTTGAATTGGAATAAAACAATTGGAAAAATTGGAATTAAACTGGAAGAAGTTATGTAGTCACTGAACTGGCCTGTAGAGATGATAACACGTCTGGAGTCTGGAGTGTTTCAATATCTATTCATGGAAGAAACGCCTGTCCCCAGTCAAGCTTCACGCACCACAAAGATTGAGCTCCCATCTTCTGACAAGCCTCCCACATAACCAGTGCTAATTTCTGCTGTGGCCAACAATTCAAACACTACATTCTCCCTTTCAGCTCTTGACAGTTTGTGATGGCAAAGAGTACCTTCTGAAGACAGATAAAAAGTTAAACTCACAGAGACACAGTTGACTAACAGGTTTATTGTCATTCACGGCTGGGGAGAAGAATCCACTGACCTACTGTATACATGCCATTAAATAGGTCCCTACTGAGGTAGTGTTTCACGATTGGTTGGAGGTAAACAATGAACTTGATGCTTATTAGTCAAATAAAGATAAAATGAAAATGAATGATCATGAATGATTTCATAATTAATAGAAACAGAAATACTTATACGGTGGAAAAATGATGTAATGTGAGAATTACTTCACATTACCCCCCAGGGCTGTGTGCTCAGTCCACTACTAACGATACATTTCTCATGAATACAAGCTCTGACTTAAACTATGAACGTTTGTCTGACGAAGATGAAAAGGGAAGCCAAATTTCCCAGAAGCACCTTTAATGGGAATGAACAAAAATCATTGTGATCTAGCTGGCCAGCTAGCATCAGTGCGTGTCTTCTTTGGGATCTATTTTCATTAGTCGGATCAAAAATAAACAAAACGTTTTGACCATATTGTGTCTGAAATGTCAGTCAATTGATATAAATGTTTATTAATAAAAGTGTTGTATAGAAACAATATAACACTCACAGTCATGCTTTTATACTGAACATCAGCATGACATTCCATTCCAAAACAATGGGCATTAACATGGAGTTCCTCCTTTGCTGCTATAACAGCCTGCATTCTTCTAGGAAGACTTTCTACAAGATTTTGGATCGCGTCTGTTTTTTTCCCATTCAGTCAAACGAGGATTAGTGAGGTCATGTTGTACGAGACCTGGCTCACAATCGACGTTACAGTTCATCACGAAGGTGTTCAGCAGGGTGGAGGTCAGGGCTCTGTGCAGGCTACTGAAGTTCCTCCACACCAAACTTATCAAACCGTGTCTTTAAGAACCTCGCTTTGCGCACAGGAAAATTACCCTTCACTAAAACTAAGGGCCCAAATCCTGAAAAACAGCCCCAGACCATTATCCCTCCTATGCATCTTATGACAGTTCCATTTAAAGTCACCGAGCTCTTCAGTACATTCAGCTGACAGCGTTTGTCTACAGAGATTGTATGGCTATGTGCTTGATTTTATGCCCCTATTAACAATGGGTGTGGCTGAAACATCTGAACTCAATAATTAGGAGGGTCGTCTACATACGGCTGGCCATATAGTGTATATCTGAAGCTTGTCCTCTGAGTGCGTACGTAAAAGAAGTACGTCATAGCCCTGGCAGTGGATAAGCGGAATAGATAATGGATGGATGGACTTCTACATTATCGGGTCAGTACATAAACATTTTAGCTTTCCAAACATTACTTTTCTAAAATTTATTTGTATTAGAGAAACAACTGTATGTCAGTAACAATAGAAGCATATTCCATAACAGTTCTGAAGGAGAGACTGACTGTCACGCTTGCTTCCATATTTTTGCAGCAAAACCTAAGAACCTTCATTATGTTTATGAAAAGTGGTTTCTTATGTAACATGTAGCTTTCCCCATTTACTCACTCTAAAAGCTTTACAAAACATCAAACATAAAGTTTATTCACTCATTCATTCACCTTCAGTAACCACTTTTATCCTGGTAAAGGGATGTAGTGGATCTGCAGCCTTTCCCAGGAACACTGGGCACAAAGAGGGAAAAAATCAATCAAACTACTCATCTATTTGTTGTATTAGGTGTTCAGAACCCATTATTCCTTTCATAATATATTTATACAGTCCAACAAGTCTGCTCCGTCATAGAAAAGGGAAGGAAAGCAATTCATTCTGAGTTATACAGGAGTTTAGAAACACCGTTCATCTCACCATCACAGTATGCAGCTCATTAATTTTCCATAGATGGCTGATAGACTTTTTGCCATTCAGGAAATGTCATGCAGTGCCGTTGTGTTTCCTGTGTTTCCTTAATTACTGCTGATCTGGAATGATGTTTTTCACTCACCTGTAGCACCACAATAAGCCCTTCTGCACACACTGTATTAACTATGGACAAATAATCAAGTTCCTTACACTGAACAACGTAACACATCTAGATAGACCTTCACACACACACACACATACACACACACACACATACACACACACACAAATGGAAAAGAGTATTTTCATTTCTTTATATTCCTGGATTTCTGTCTGATTCAGTATTCAGCCAGGAAGTGGTCTGAAATGATATAAAACACATTTAATTAGCATGGTGTTACTATGAAGTTTAAAGGACCTACCCAGAATTTGCCCCACAAATGTACTAAGTGTCATGAAAAACAACCCAGTAAGCAGCATTGTTCCAAAAGATATTGATAATGATCAACTGATGTTCAATGTGATGAGTGTGAAGGTGAAAGTATGTGATTTACACTATTTTCATCCTCATCAGACCTTTCAGTGAGCCCTTGTGTCCTGTGAATGGGGACAGAGGAGACACCTAGCATCAGTATGTTTTATGGGTTTGCATAATTAAGGTAAATGCTGAAAAAGACCTCAGATGTTACAGATACTAACCTTTTACAACACAGGCAACAAGAATTCTTTATTTGAAATCCTTACAATCCTCAAGCACCCTGTCTCCCTCCAGAGGACAATTTTATGAAGCAGTCAACAAAGATCGCATCATTTTAAGCCTTTTAGTATGATTGTGTTTGTTGTGAGAGTGAATTATGTATATTGTCTAAGCACTAATAAAACAGAATACCCAGCACACAATACATTTCTGAAATCCTCAATGTGAATACATGTGAAGGACAGATGTTTTTAGCATATTTTGAAGAAGCATGGGTTATCTCTAGAGGTTTAGTATATGCCTTGTATAACTATTTAGGTAACATTTAGCTAACGTTAGCTTGCTGAAAAACTAAGTTGGTGTCTGGAACATTTAGCTACAGAACATCCCTGAAAGCTCGGTGCATTTTCATCATTAAATTAAAATGCAGTGAGTAGGACTAGCCAGTTCTCACGCAGTCTCTGATTTAGCCCAGGGGTATCAAACCCAGGCCTCAAGGGCCACACAGCCATAGAGATTTGTGTTTACTTCTACCACATTCATCCCACAAATGTCTTGGGAATTAGTAGATGAGTGGAGTCAGGTGTGTTAAATCAGGTAGAAATCTGCCATGCATTCAATAACAAAAATGTTTGCAAACATTGGGGAACTAAACGAGAGTTTTCCCTATTGAACGTGAACGTTTTGGCCAATCGCAAAAGTTCTTCGGACATAGCTCACGGAGCGAATCAAAATGGCGGACTGAGGTACTGAAATTCCAGTTGTATCGTTTAACTTTTACTAATTACTTGAAAATGTTGTCAAATAAAATCTTTTTATTTTTTCAGAATAGTTTTGTACGTGAAGTAACAATGACATAGTTAAATGGTTACCTTACGTATTGGTTTATCTCAAAGAAATGTTAAGTTTTATAGTTGTTAACAGTTGAAGCCCACAGCATTATGCACAATTTCATCTACAACACGTTTTTGGTGAATTTTTCTAGCAGTAAAACAATAAGCACACTCCTGGCTGCCATCTTTAAAGCGTTATTCACTAACGGCACGTTCAATAACATCTACCTTGAGCAAATAACTACTTGTGAAAAAACGCTTGTGCATGGCTGAAGTTTACTGAAGTGTACTGCCTTCCATGGTTGGAGTTTAGGCTGTTAACGGCCAACGATTGTTAGCAAGTTAATGTTAGCATAGCCTAACTAGCTAGAATAATATCCACATAAGTTACGGTTGGCATATAGTAAGCATTGAGTATTTAACATCACTGTACTAGTACAAAGTTTGGGCAACCTTGTTAATCTTCATGATTTTCCTGTATAAATCGTTGGTTGTGACGATAAAAAAATTTCAGTT
>JAQQZR010000014.1:3209703-3225347 GCA_030068235.1 Notoglanidium macrostoma | reverse complement strand
ACTGAAATTTTTTTATCGTCACAACCAACGATTTATACAGGAAAATCATGAAGATTAACAAGGTTGCCCAAACTTTCACATCCCACTGTATAACACTGTACCAGCTAAAGTAGCCATAACATCTAAAGCTGCAGATGCACTGTAGGACATTCCAGTATATCTTCCATTTTTTCCCTCTCTACACTTTACTCTGTGATCACAGCGCGAGCATGACAGAAGACGGTGGTTAGCTAAATGCTAAATGATTTATGAGAAATGGCTAAATTGGCTAAATGATTTGGTCAGACGAAAGTCTTTACTTTGATTCACCTTTGACCTAAAAATAAAATTTGTGTTTTACAAGCTCCATAAGCACAACATATAATATTATATTGTTAAACAGAGGGTAGAATAAAAGTTCACTGTACTGAAATGTTTTCGATTTGAAAACTGATAATGAAATATTTGAAAATCGAAAAAGTCGGCTCTTATTGCTCAGACCATCACTAATCTGCCGCAGAGATAGACTGCGCATGCGTGTAACCAGCCAATAAGCTTTCAGATTTGAAATTACGCTCTCCTAGTTCCGCCTCCTTAAAGAGGAAGCTTCAGAGCCGCATACTACCGTACTAAACAGCGCGTGAGAGAGAATAGTACACATCACACTGCTGGACATACTTTTTAGTGCGCTAGTAAGCAGTTTTGAGTGGAGAGACGCTTTACGTGGCAAAGAGTCCGGATGTGACATCTTCATCTGAGGAATTTAAGTTTTCTTCCCTCCTGTAATAACGAGTGTAGCTCAGTAGTCAGTCTGAAGTGAGGCTCACAGCTCAGGAGTTTCTCCCTGCTGTCATGTCGAGCATCTGGGCGGTTTTATGGGCTGCGTTTCTTCCAGCCATCATCCTGGCTTATGAAGTGGACTGGAAAAAGCTGGACGGTCTCGCCAGAGCAAAAGTGGAGGTGAGGGAGTAAAGCCTTTCTACAATCAGTGCAACCCGACAGCAGTGCGAGGAATGTGTGTGTTTTGTAAGGACCGAGATGAGGTTAGTTAGATAGTCAGTTACACTGCAGCAGTGTGATCCTGAGAGGGTTAGGCTTGCTGGAAGATGCATGTTTGTTCCCCGGTATTTTCAGTTCCTTTTCCAAAGTCTTATGTATATTTTTCTCCAAACAACATTGCATATCTGTAAGGATCTGTAAAACAAACACTGCCTTCAGATGTCATGTATCTAATGAGGCTGATTTAAATATAACCAGAAGTTTCCATTTTTAGAGCTTTTACTGGAAAGCAACAACTGGAAAGCGATGGGTTGATGCCGAGGGTTGCCAGATCGATACTTTCACAGCTTACAGGCTGTGAAGTGTGATCTATAGTGTGTGTGTGTTGTTGTTTTTTTACACTTGTTACAGTGGTAGAAATCACAACCCACTATTAGCAAAGTCATCATGTTTATTACTGAGTTTTTACAGTTATGAGCCTGTTTGACTGGTCACCTGAATTAAATGGGTTTCATTTAAAACCTTAACTTAAAAATCTATAAATAAAACTCATATAAACAATGTCAACTTGGATCTAATGATTTCTGTCAGTGGGAAGTTCAGGAATAAAAGCTCGGTTCCTAAACTACATCTCTACAGAGAGTGTCGCTGGTCTTCATTTGACAGTCAAATGGGTGCCTGGCTACAAATAATTTAAGAACCCTGCAATCATTCATCTCGAACAGATGGAAACCCAATTATACCATATACGATACCATTTTCCATGCCAGCGTGATTAGCCCAATTTGATAAAATGAAGCTAATCTGGCAACACCAGTGATGAAACCTCTTTTAAAAGACAAAACAGCTGATATTATCTGTATCACCTGCAGGAACTGACTTTGCATGTGTGACCTAGTTTATTCTGAAAAAGTCTTTGTGTATGTTAGAAAATACTAACGTAATGTGACACCTAACAATGGTATTCAGCAGAAACTGTACAGTTTAGCATTGGAGACTGGCATTATTCTCATCATCATTAAACACAGATTTGAGAGTGTAAAACTGATTAATATCCATCAATCCATCCATCGATCCATCAATCCACCCTTCCCTCGGTAAGCATTTTATTCCGGTCAGGGTCGCAGTGGATCCAGTACCCTGTGAACACTGGGCATGAGGAGGGAATACACCCTGTGTGGGTCATCATTCACACACGGGGCTAATTTAGCGTGGTCTCGCCACCTACTGGCAGGTTTATGGGAGTCACGACTCTGCTAGAACGTGTGAAACTCCTCAGAGACAGTAACGTGAGCTCAGGGTTGAACTGGGAGCTGTGAGGTGGACCATCATGGTGTCCTGATTATGTTCTTATTGTCAGTAATAATTTCAGTTTGATTACAGACAATAAAATGATCAAATTATATCCAGACTTAAAACATCTGTATGATGAGCTTCTGTATAAAGCTTTCTACTTTTCTATGAATATATCCTCTATAGAGAAATCGTAATAAAGAAATATTTATGTAACTCTTTGCATATTGACCATATTCTATATTATATCTGTATTTATTTCCAGAGCTGTGGAGGATGACAGCTGAATAGACTGAGGGAGGTAAGCTCACAATACTTTAACATCATTACTGCATTCTGATGCATGGACGGCTCCTACAGTAATTGACACGTACACCTCAATGGTACATACACTCATTGGCCGATTTATCAAGTAAACGTCTCATTTCGGTCACTTTGTAAGTGTACAAGTACTCATCTGTTGCTGTACAGGTTACAGGGTGACCAAAGCCAGCTCAGTGGAGGATTATGAATATTTTTGTATTGCTTCAATAAACAAGTCATTATTGTTTTTCCTGAAGATTACTGTGAATCATTGTAATTCATTTTTGTCAGTTTTTTCCTTTTTTTTTGTTCTCAGGTCAAGGCTTTCGTGACCCAAGACATCCCTCTGTTGTATCCTTCATCCAGTTCATAATTTACTTGAACTTTAATCATGATTATCTTCAGAATTGTGTTGGTCTTTGCACATTGAGTGTCTATCATGCCAAAATGTTTATATTATTATTCATTCATCCATTTTCAGTAACTGATTTACTTTAATCAGGGTCATGGTGGATCCGTATCCGATCCCAGGAACCCTGAGTGTGAGGCAGGAATACATCCTGGACAGAACACCAGTCTGTGGCAGGGCATCACACACACACATTCACACACTCCTTCACGTTAAGAGGCAATTTAGTGCAACCAGTCTGCCTACAGGCATGTTTTTGGAGGTGGGAGGAAACCAGGGAACGCAAAGGAAACCCACACGGACACTGGGAGAACCTGCACAGAAACTTCACACAATAGTAACAACAGCATATCATTTAGCAAAGACTGTTAACTGGAAGTCTAATGATCAAAGGAAGGATTTGGTGAGGAATCAAATTTACACACCTCCCTAATAATCAATCAGCCATTGATCGGTATCTAGTTTTGCACTGGAGCTATAAATTCCTAAATAAATAAACAGACGTGTATCTGCTGCTCAGGATTATACCATGTGATTTCATTCAAATTAAAACTCTGTTGAATACCAGGGAAAGTCCATATTTACAAACTGAATTTTGAGCTACTGTATATTATCAGCAGCAGAACTTCCAGCTTTCTATTACAGCTCCACTTTCATACTGCTGGAGGGGTGCGTGGTGAGACTAGTCTAAATACAAGCGCCAAGTAGCTGATCATGGGATCGGATGGTACATTCAATTAGCTTCTTCGCTGCAGCCACTGCTGGCTTACTGTGTGTCTGAGTTTAAACTCTCCCAGCTCTTTCTCTTCCTGATCCTGATTGTTCCTGACCGCTGTCTCTGTGTTTATAGATTATAAACACTCTGAAGATCTGGACATGAATGGCAGACTTTCATGACTTTTCTTTACATGGTGTATATTTGCCCCAACGGTCCAGTGCAAAACTAAAGAGGCAAATCTCTATTATGAGAAAAATGATGTAAATTAGAGTTGTCCCTGACTTACCCCTTTAAAGAGCAAAGGGACGGAAGGAAAACTGCGATTCAAGGTCCGTCTATGATCAACAGTCAGTTGCTTTCAGTCAGAAAGTAATTTCTGAGGTCTTCTCTGCTTTTGTATCTCCACTCTACACCAACATCATATTTTAAATTAAACTCATTTATTCAGCGGTAATGTAGCACCATTGTATTTAATGCGACTTATTTGATACATTAAAATCTAGTCAGGTTGTCCAGATGATCCAGATTATATCCAATCCAAGACTTTGACATGTCCTGAGTTCATTTCTTGCCTGCACTGTTCAGAGTGTATGGTCCTTGATTTTACCTTGTTCTCAGTCATAACTTGGTGATGAAGCACATCCCTGGTGCAGACCCTGAGCTCGTCCTCCTGAACCACTACTACGAGGAGCTGGATGTAAGTACAAAATCCTACCATGGCGCTGTTGAATTCTCGATTCTGATTGGTTGAAAAAAGGATAAATTTTCTCTAACAGAAGCTCAGACAAATAATTACAGGTTTATGTTAATGTTCGAATACATCGTTGTTTATGGTGGATGCTGCACATGAGGCTAATAATAAATAAAACCGTATAATCCTTGATGTGATCGTTTATTTAACATGCTGAAACAGGAAAGTCTGAAGGAGAGAGGGCGTCTCAGTAACAAACTGAGGGGGGAAAAATTCAACTCGGTCTTATTTGTGAAGTCCTTTCAGCAGTACACATGATCATAAAGCACTTTGACAGAAATCCAGATGAAGATTTATAGAAAAACTCCCCGAACGGAAGAAACCTCGAGAGGAACCAGACTCAAAAGGGAACGTGTAGTTGTTTATTGTAGCCCTGAATAAACAGTAGTGCTGTACATTAGGAATGAGCAACATCACAACACAATCCCCTTTCCTCAGATTATTGTGTGCTATTTCTTTAATACTGACTCCATCGTTAAAGTGATGAGTACAGGACTGGACCAATTTTTGTACTAATTGGTCTTCTCCTTTCATGTTTTATATGTATATAAATAAGTAATTGAAAGTTGTTTTTTTTTTTTTTTTTAAAGCTGTCTTTATGAAGAATGTACTGTGCGTTAGTAGTACAAGGGAAGACTAACCTATAGTATGTAAGTCCCTCAGGAGCTGACAAACCACAGCAGTGTTAACAATGCTAAGAGCAGGAACTGTGACAGACATTTTTTCCCATCTTACCCAGAATTTGAAACGTCCTTAAGGTCGTAAAGCCATTAATTACACTGTCTGAAGCCTTCAAAATGCTGGGGTTAGTCTGTTGCCATATTTAGACAGAGAAGTTAGTATTTAGTCATCTTTGTGTGCCAGTAATCAGGTTTAAAAGCTTTTTCAGCTGTTTTGAAAAGGAAATTGCCCCAGATCATATGACTTCCAGGCTGACACATGGCTGAGTAACTAACGTGACTGTGGATCATTAAGTAATGGTGCCCTCTTTAAGAGGTTAACAGATATGTGGGTCTTTCTGCAAAAGTACTTCACACTTCCTTTCACATTTTAGGGAATCATTTTGCAAGACTTATGTACTTGACTGCTGGTGCTTCCACGACAACCCTATTGCATGGACGTGTTTGATGTAACAGAATACAGCGTGTCCGGTGTTCTCATGTTGTTAGGATTTTACAAAATCAGTATGGAATCTGTTTAACATCTGAGCTCATTTCCAAGTCTGAATGCCAGGTCTTAGGGGTGTAACTACATCGTGCCATGATGCATCACGATGCAAGAATGTGAAGATGTGCATCATGGAACTGTGGAATACCAGCATTTGTTAATTATGCATGTAATGCAGTTGCACTGTTTGATCACTAGATGTCCAAGTCTGTAGAGTTAAAATATAGAGAGCACACTGGTCACATGACTCTGCATTCTCTCATTACTAAGATGGAGATCAGCTGCACTTGTGAAATGACCGTAAGCCCAATAGCTTTGGAAGTAGCATGCATTATATGTTATATGGTTACACGACTACAGTATAATGGTTAAAAAGAGCTTTTTATTAGCCTTCAAACTGCACCATCCCCACACTTCTGTGGAAAACGGACATTTTAACCCACTTTGGAGCTCTATTTCTGATACACAGCTTATGTTTCTGTCGAACGTTTTCAGGCCCAGGTCAAACTCTTAGTTCATAGCTAAAAAAAATGTTCATTTATTTAGTTTTATACAGACCAAATTGCATCATTTATTATACAGAATGAGAATCGAATCAAATTGTGACGGGCATGTATCTGTACACCCTTCTCAGAGCTCCACTGCAAGAAGATTCATTCTACAGGATTCTCCTAAAATAAAAATGTCTACCTTCTACTAGACCCTAGCGTAGCACTTTTTCTTATATTCTGATGTAAGCTGAGAAAATCTGCAGTTTTACACTGGTCCATGGAATTCCCTAGTATTTTTCAGGCATTTTGAAGGTACGCAGGCCGTACTTGTACTTTATTCTGACATGACTGTCTTCTTCACGCTATTGCTTTTCCTTTGCAGCGCATTCCGCTGTCACACATGAGCCGTACCGAAATCAACAGTCTTCTGGCGGAGTTGGGCTTCTATAAAAAAGCACAAGCTGAAGATGAAGTGCCGGAGGAGTTTCGCTTCTCACCAGCTAAAGACAGCCCTTTCAAAGAGCATCACACTGGAGCACCAGCAAACAGTGATCTCCCAAAGGAGCCCGAGCCTGAGAAAGTGTCACCACATAAAGACTTATAGTCTTTATAAGGATCAAAATGGCAGGCAGGCACGCACACACAGGAGTACAGGTGTGTAGGGCTGACAGTAATGAGCTGCTATGGAGTCCAGTTTCTGCCCAGATGAGAAATAAATGATGCCCCAAACTGTAAAATCATCTGATTGGTTTAGGGCTGATGATCTACGTTCTTGCTGGTGTAAGCTGGTCTCCATAGAGCGCTGCATAATGATACCATGGAGATAAAATTAATAAATAAATATTTTTAATTGGAATACAGCACTTGGGTGTTTTAATATTTCAATAGTCGATAAGCAAACAAGTGGTTTCTTAAAAGGTTTTAATATCATACTTCGTTTGCAGTGTACAGCATGAACAGTATTCCTTGGTGCAAATATGTAAAACAAAAACAAATCATAGCCGATGAACTATTTTTCTACACCTATACATCGTGTTTTAGAGCTAATCTATGCTGTGGAATACAGGTACTAGTTTAGAACATCAGCTGCTGTTATTCTTAAGAAGCTCATCAGGAATAACACTGTTTAGTGAAAAAGGTGCTGCTCGTGGGACGGTCCTGTTAGGGAGGGAAAGATGGCACCATTTCTCTCCTCTCTGCTTCACAATTAAGTAGAACAGAGAGCCAGCTATGAGAGAAAATAACAGTTTAGACAGAATTCACACCACATTAGAGTCCCGCTCCTCCATGTTAACAATTTACAGCTTGATGTTTTGAGTAAATTACTCCCAAAAAAAAAAAAAAAAAAAAAAAGAGAATGACGAATAACTGTGTTATAACCATCAGTATGGTGTTTTAATGCTTTTTTTTTTTTTCCAACTAGTTAACAGGCAGCTTACTTGCACATTAAACGAATCCTCAGCTGCATAAAATTAACGTCGTTAACTCGGTCCTGTAATTCCGTGCAATTTGTTAAATAAAATTATTCGCAGCTCAGTAATCAAGCCAATAGTTACAAACTTGCTCAAATATTATATATATATATAAATATATATAAAAACAGCTTTACACACTCCTGGTAAGCATAAATCATCTTATCTTAAGTTAAAAAAAACAAAAACAAAAAGGGATCGCTGGACCCGGGGTACACATGGCTGGAACATTTCCCCTTGTGTCTCTACAACCAGGGTGAAAACTTGTGTGTGATGAGCCATTTATCATTTTTTTGCAAATTATCTCCTTCAAAGCATATTTTAGGAATATCAACAGAGTAAAGCCAATAAAATTTAATTCACAAGTATAAATTACAGGGACACGTTGCTGTCCGTGCACGTGAGTGAGTGAGTGGGCGTCGCTGTGGTGCGTCGCGTGGTCCCCGTGCTGAAACAGTTCCTCTCCTACTATGGAGTGGAAGCCAGAACTCGGATCATTCAACATTTTACTGGAGAGTCTGCTTTAAATCAGCTGGAGGAAGACCGACCTGAGCGAGGATAAACTCGTCTGTTGAAGCGTGGTTAGTAAATCGGGTCCGGTTGAGTATCGTTACTGTTTCAGCATGGGGAGGCGCTGTGAAATACAAAGCAGTGAGAAATCGCATCTGCGCGTTACGCCAGACTTCAGTCTCATGTGCCCTACGATCTAAAGGAGTTCAAAAGGAAATTCAAGTAAACAGATGGTGAAGCGTGCAGATCAGACTCCTCTATCAGCTACAGTACCACAGAATAAAGTTACAAGGCATTAAAACGTTACATAAGAAATAAAATAAGCATCATGGCAGGACTTTTTTTTTTTTTTTAAAGGAATCTTTTTTTTTTTGCTAAAACATGTTCATAGCTGATTTTTAAATAAACCATCGTTTTTTTTTTTTATTATCTAAACAAAGCATTACAGCAACGCTTGTGATCTTGCGCAATATTTTAGTTTGTTGCAGGTGAAGCGTGAGATACGGTCAGAAGAAATGCAAATAAAAGCAAACAGTTCGATGTTCTACCAAAAAACATGGTGGCGTCGGGCTTCGGGGTGGAAGTAAAGAGCTCAGTGATCCGAGCGCGCTCGACACACCATCTCGTATCTGCGAAGGTGATTGACCAGCGACTGCACGTAGGTGAAGACGCACTTGGAGTCGGGCTTCTTGCCCATTATCATCATGTCCTCCACTTCCAACAGGGGCATACAATTAGCAAAGGTCCTGATGGATTGAGGAGATTGGCAAAATTAATCATCGGATCATAAAAAAAAAAAAAAAAAAAAAAAAAAAAAAAAACCACACATCTTAGTGTCTGTATATTATAGTAGCAACAAATAAATCAGCAGATGTAAAAAATATTTACAGGTAGCTCATAAATGGCTCCGCTTGAGTGTAACCAAGCAACAGGAGGTTAAGTGGTACACAGCACTGCGTCTGCTCCACACAAAGTTACATTACTGGATTTATGGCAAAGCCTGTAACGAACTGTAAATCAGCAGACTTATTACTGCAGACTATCTATTAATGACCACTACACAGGGAAATTAATTAGCCTTTCAGCTTGCCTGTCAGAGAAATACAAGCCAAGCCATGCTAAAATGCTCTGAAGCTGACGAATGAACAAAGATATATGGGGTTTTTTTAAATAGTGTTTGGTTTCTAAAACAGTAGCTAAGGCAGATAAAGCAGACATGGATCTTTGATGCAGGAGCTCTCCCTCTCCCTCTCTCGCGCTCACCACCCAAACCAAGACCATGTTTGGACGTCGGATCTTGGAGCGGCGCTCGCTTTTACAAACACCGAGTGGTGGTGAACGTGGCCAGACCCTTGATATGACGTTATGTTGTTCACCGAAACTGACAAACAAAACTTTGATAAAGATCATCGCAGTGGTCTGTACAAGCTGAATGCATACACATCACGGCCCTGATTAACAGTGCCATGCCTTTTAAGTTCCCTATTTCTGGTGTAACTGTAACCTTTCAAATCCTGTTTGATCAACCTGCCTAAATATAACCAGTCAGGAATGCCTTCTGTACATATGCTGAAGCTCTTGGGTCATTACGTCTTTAGTAAAGTAACAGCTGACGGGTCCTCAGGCTCAGATTAAAACTAAGGGCGTTAACGGGATTCAAATCCTGACATCACTAGTCGTCCAGGGAGAAAATAATTAGAAAGAAAAGCCACATCTGGCAGCGTGCTGATGCAGAGAGCAGGTGTGCAGGCGCGCGGCCACGCGTATCCTGCTCTCATTCAGATTAACGTCAGGTCTACGCACGCTGCATAGCTGTATAGCACGAATTCTCAGCCAAAAGCTTCCAAAGCAATGTCACTCGCATCGAAGCATTAACTAGTGCCTACATCCGATTGACACTTATAAATATATAGCCTTGCACTTTATAGTCACATGAGCCACTGAAAATAAATTCATGATACAATGATGTGATCATATCATAGGAAAAGAAACCTGGCAGAAACTCTAATGGTATGATCACAGAAGAGACATGTTACTACAGATACCTGAGGAACTACTGATGCGTTCAGAAAGATTTTTAACAGACTGATTTCAAAAAGTGAAGGAGAATGTCCTGCATGATGCGCAAGGTGAAAACTGTATTCTCTACACTTTACAGATATTTCAAATACAGCTCAGGTGATATTGCGTACACTTGGGGCAATGTTACTCGGGAACACTTAATAAAAGCCACAGAAGAAGAGGCGTTTGCAGGTGTGTAACCATGTGCAGCTTTACAAGGTTTTGGACTGGCTTCAAAATTCATTTCTTCCCCAAGACATTCCCACCCATCTTTATTCCCATTAGACGCTACATAACATTTAATTATAACATTCACTGACTGACTTGTGCGCTCAATCACATGTACTAGTGGCAGAATCCAAACCTTGT
This sequence comes from Notoglanidium macrostoma, assembly GCA_030068235.1. Lineage (NCBI taxonomy): Eukaryota > Metazoa > Chordata > Actinopteri > Siluriformes > Auchenoglanididae > Notoglanidium > Notoglanidium macrostoma. The sequence goes on along the minus strand of JAQQZR010000014.1, from coordinate 3,214,825 downwards.
TGCTTATTAAACAAAAAAAAAAAAAAAAAGAAGAAGAATCCTTTCCATCACCACTGGTCAGGGCTTTCGTGAAAGGTTTCATTGCCGCTCTCACCGTTTTGGATCAGTTTGGCCCTTAGAGGGAGTTTTTGGTTTTGACCAAGCCTTTCTGCACCAGGCCTCTGTAGAACTCCTGCAGGTACGTATACACACACTTCCAGTCAGGCTCCCGCAGCCGCACCATGTCGTCCACATCCAAAAGCTGGGGACAGTCAGCAAGTTTCCTACTCGCAAATCCCATCGCCGGAAACAGCACACGAAATATGTGGGAAAAGAAGGAATGACAGGAAGACAGAAAAGAGAAAAAGAGGTACGTGGGAGCCGTGAGCAGCCAACATTCAGGGTGAGACAGGAGACAGTCAGGAGAGATGAGGAGGAAAAAACACACACACACACACACAAAAACAGAACAAACATTACACCCGTGTTGACTTACATTTTGATGTGCTTTCATGCTTTATGTTCGTACTCACACACACACACACACACACACCAAAAAAAGTCAAATGGAGCAGCAGTTTACACCCATTTAACTGTGTTGGTTATTTGAGGTGTGCTCTTTCAGGACACAGAGATGCAGAAACGTGACTTTCACACCCTTTAAACCTCTTTGTGCAAGATGTGACTCAACGTGTTCAGGAAGCAAAATGCAACATGAGAAGGAAAGGTATCCAACGAGCAACTCATTTCATGTTTGCGTCTATCGGATTCTCAAACTGTGGGGTTGAAAGCACAGGACCGAGCCATGCAGCAGCAGGACCGAACAGGAGCGGCTGGTGAACGTGACTGCGGCTGCTTGGAGAAGTCAAGCGACAGAAGAGAGCAGGATTAACGAGAGATCTAATAAAAGAGCAGAAAGCTTGAGGGGGATCTGATGAGCCGGTCACTCAACCAAGAGATCCGCTAAACGTTGCCAAGTAATGCTTATCTGGTGTTATTCATTAGAGTCCAGCTGGACGTGTCTGGTTTAGTAAAGAGCTTGTTGCCGCTCTGCGTAGAGGGGCAGCGAGAAACAGAGACAAATCAGCAGAAATAAATGATTGGCCGTTTATTAGCGTCCCTGCAGCATGAGGAACTGGCGTGAGGAGTTATGATGGCGGAGAGGGAAGTATTCATTCAGTCCTTATAGAGACATATCATTAGATCATTAAAAGGGCTGGAATAGCAGGAGATTATTATAGGTTAGTGCCATCAGGAAACGGTTTCTCTTTAGAACCCTGCAGACACCAACAAGCACACAGGCACACACACTGATCACGGAGATGCAGGAGATCATCACTTCTGCACGGAGGTCTGGGAAAACCTGCTGCGTGTCGCTCTGGCCGAACAAATAAAAGAATTAAATCAGAATTTGGCCAAAATAGGATTTTTTTTGCCTATAGCATTCTTTACACCTTTCATTTCAGAACGTCGTCCATTTTTTATATAGCCAATGGTTTAAACAGGTTATGTTTAACATAACACACTCACTCTGAACCCCGCCACATGCTGCACCACACACATCAGCTGGGGCGAGATCCGCCTGTGCACTTAACTAGCTCACCGCACGTTACTTTTATGTTAGCGATCACGTTTTTGTTTGCCTAGTGGGATCAGAACATAAAATGTGGCGACACACTGGAGCGCTTACTTGCCCTGTGTCGTTTAGGATTTGTCCACCGCTGAAATGCCAGCCTCCGATCAAGCGGTCAGTAGATTTCACAACTATACGTCGCAGAAAATATCATCATGTGAAGGGTTTTCCCAGGCCTCCACACACACACACACACACACACACACATACACATACACATACACAGTAAAGATGTTTTGTTGCCAGCTTACTCATTAATCAATATTTACTTTTCTTTTTTACATGCAGTAGTGCTTAGAGAATGCTCATCAGTCACCTCTACATGTTTGGCTTTCTCTGTTCTGCAGAGTACACTGCAAACACGCCTGTGTGCGCACCTGTTCATTTCTATACTCACTCTGCGGTTTTAAAGGCCACCTCAAAGTTCTGCCTGCGATTGCTAGAGCTGAGGCTGGAGTAGTCAAACGCCTCGGGGAAGAAGTTGTGCACCAGAGCACAGAAGGCCATCCCGTCACTCCAGCTGGAGGAGAAGTTCTGAATATCCACGTTCTGAGATGACGGAGGAGAAAAAATAAAGCATAAAAGCGAGCGCGAGTGAGAGAGTTTAGAGAGTCATGTCCACAAAACTATTTAGTTCCTGTTGTCACATGCATTATAGCAGCTTCACAAACCTCAGCAGACGCTCTCAGGTCTGCCCCTTACGAAATGCAGATTGACGTTACCAAGAAACCCGGAAAGCAGAAAGTGCGGTGGCAGAACAAACGTACTGACTGTTACATAGCACTGACACTGGAGACTCCTTCCGCAAGTGTAAAATCAACATCTCCTTAATAAACATCATATCAGTGTTTATCATTAGTCTTCATTTATCTGGAATGCCCATCCCTTTGATTTGGCTGTTACTATAGAAACAAGAGGGTCTTTAAGCACTAATTTTTAAGTGTTTATGGCAGCATAAAGTTACTCGACTCCGTCTGACCAATTACATGATAACATTCAGCGGCGCTGTGGTATAAAGCAGCTTTACCAAACCACTGCAGACGAAAAGTCTTAGTAAAGCGCTTGAGAACATTTAGGAGTTCCTCACATCGTAGTCGCGAGTCTTCGCTCTGCACCAGTCCAGCAGCATCTGTTTAATGGAGTTGGCATTGGGAACACCGAAGCTGGTGGAGCGCTGGACCTTCACCTGTGCGACTGGCGAGTTGCTGCTGAGAGACACCAAATAAAAAATAGAACTAGTTACAACTTTAGGTAGCAAACAGAAACAAATTACGGTGAACTACACAAAATGCATGTCTTTACTGGGTCTTTAATACAATTTCACAATGACGTCAAATAATTTACATACCGGTGTTTTTTTAAATAGGTTTAATATACTTCAGAGAGGTATATAAAAAAAATAATAATAAAAAAAAAGGCAGCTCACCCTCCGCCATCCCTCTCCAGCTTCTCGATCATGGCTTTCCGGGCCTGCGAGGCGGAGGTTTTAGGCATCGTCTGCGCCCTCATGAGTTCCTTTTTACGCTCCGCTTGTCTGCGCTCCAGTGCTGCCAAGCTGCCTCCACTGCGCGACGTGTCGTCCTCGCGATCAAACACGCTGAGGGAAACACGTCATTCACCATCACTCACTTTGACTGAAACAGAATTAGCGCAGATGTAAACGTTCGGATGGATTTGAGGTTTTCGCCGACCTTCCGATCTTCTTGTTTGTACTGGAGGAGGATGAGGAGTAGCTGTAGGATTTCGTCTGCATGGTTCCCCCTGAAACACAAAAAAACAAACAAACCGCAGACATGTGAAAGGGTTTCAGGATCAGGAGATTGACTGAAGGCTGAAAAAAGTCACAGTACAGATAGAAACCAATAACTCACGGTCAGACTTCTGTGTGTAAGTGGTCTCTGTGATGCTGCTGTGGGTCATCCTGCCGGCATTGTCTACACACACAGATTACAACAGATTTATAAACCAGATCATCATCATATTAAGCATTATTATTATAGACCACACTAGACATGGTTCTTATACGTCAAATATTATTTTGTTTCTGCTGGAAATCGTCTATAAGTGTAGAAAACACTCGTAACGGGGCCTTCCTCAGCCCGGCCCAGAATTAATCCTGCGTACGGACGGACACTTGTGTGTGAAAACACCCTATACTATTTTGTAACACTGGAACTTAGCCAGCTGTCATTATGCCGATGAACCTGATCGTGCGAAGCGGTTGGTCTTGGTGATCTCGCTGACGGTGGAGCCATCGGCTGACTTCTCGATTTTCTTCACCACCAGCTCTCCTGCGCCGGGCCGATTCTTCTGAGCTCGCTCATCTCTCTGTTGCCTCACTTCCTGCAGACGCAGATCCCTCTCCTTCTCCCTTTGGTCTGAGCGCAAGAAAGCATGCAGACAGGGGAGAGAGACAAGAGAGGAAGATTACACTGACGCAGAAGAAATATATTAATATGTAATCAGAGGCGTGTTCGCTGGACTGTTTTTCTGTTCCATCACTTGACCTGAAACCTCGACAGCGTGAGTCAAAACATTCACATGCTATCATATCAAGGGCATGAGGCAGAACTGAAACACAGCTCTAATGCAGGTAATATCTTGGCGAAACTGAAACAATCATAAAGGAATACTACAATCAAAATAAGCATCTGTTATAAACGGGTCTGCTAGTGACAGCAGGTTTCCTCGGTGACTCGTCTTACAGACCAAAGAAATGAAAAAAGGCAACAGTCCATGTTCGACTGTGGTGAAGAGATAGCACGACTGCTTCAAGGGAAGCTGAGAAACACTCATTCATTATTGAGATTATAAAAAAATCCAGGCAGTTTGAGACATTTATCCATCAAATACATCAACAGAACCGCAGCACTTTTTATATTTAATTCTCAAATCTGATTGGTCAAAAGGTGTTGAAGCTGATGGTGCTAATGAAGGAATGACTGTTCATAGCTGCTATAATGGAGACTACAACAGAACTAACTGGTCTTGAAGATTGCTGTGGGGGAAAAGGAATAAAACAGGGATGTGGTGTCATATGAAAATAGTCAGGTAACAAGCTTGACGGTGACCCTCCATCACATCTGGCCACATCACAGCACTCCTTTACTGATTATGTTCCTATAACAGCACATCCCCAACAGGTTTAGTCCTTTTAAGTTCTGTGAGATTTCAAATTCTGAGACCACACAGCTACTTTAGTAGTCTGACAGAATTCGGTCACTGTGTGCACACACACACACACACACACACACACCGTGTTCAGTAAACACTCAGAAACGTCTGTATGATAATACACTGGTCATGCAGATGCAATTTTAACAGCATTGCTAAACTGTTTAAACACAGATGCCAAATGAGTGAACACACTGCAGGCACATGCACACAATAACAAACCCCCCACACAAACTCAGGCAAAAGGCACACGCGGGCCGTGATCCTACCGAGCTCCTCCTGTGAACATCCCAACCTGGCCTCTACAGGCAGAAAAAGGAAACGAATGATGGAGAA
>JAQQZR010000014.1:3189703-3207203 GCA_030068235.1 Notoglanidium macrostoma | reverse complement strand
ATATCGTTTACACTATAAATGGTTCTACACAATATTACACAAGAGCCTAAACAATTCTCAGCGTGTGTGTGTGTGTGTGTGTGTGTGTGTGTGTGTGTGTGTGTGTGTGTGTGTGTGAGAGTGTGAGAGAGAGAGATGAAGAGAAAGGAACTGGGATATGGTGAGTGTCTTAGGTGCTGACAAGTGAACAGGAAGACGGAGACCAGCTATAAACAGAACAGATATTCTTTCCACAAGCACACGTGCTATAGCATATTCATTCCAATTTATTTAAAGTGGTCAAAAGGTCAGTAAGGCTCTGCACTAGTACTGGCTGTTTTTTTTTTTACAGGGTGCTGTGAAACATTACCAGCCTACAGGATGTGTTGGGTTTTTTTTGTTCTGTGCTATAGCAGATTTATTCTAGTCTCAGTGGACGCACGTCCAACAATGACACAATGGCATGATGACAGGTCCGAACAACAAAGTAAAAATAGCCCGAGTCTTACTGTAGAAAAAGCTTAAATACAAAGTCTTGGCAAAGACAAAACAAGCTTTTAGCTGAATGAAGTGTCTGCGTGGAGACACCCGGACATGTAATGTAAGAGTTGGCTGTTTAAAACGGCACTTGTGGTTACTTATGTTCACCGTCAATTCATACCAGTGAAGTTGGGTCTATTCTTCTCTTATATCCAGTAGGCCTTGATAACGATCAAAGCAGCATATAACGAGAACTTTTCACTTAATTGCGCGAGTGTCTGCGGTATAATAAAAGGTTCATTACCACCTTTAAATAGGGCTTCTTTTCTTGAAAATCTGCTCACGAATTAATGTTTAAGAAAAATACTTTGCCTGTGCTCAGTGGACAGTTTTCCATCTCTCTGGACTGGTTAGAAAGCTGAATGGGTTGCAGGCAGAAGTCATCTAACAGCTTCAGGACCAGAGGAGTGCGCTTGTCTACAAAACTGGCTACATGTTGATCACGAAACCCAATGATTAACTTCTGTTGTATGCTATACAGTCAAATACATTCAGAAATCGCTTTATGGTGGAGTAAATATTTTAACGCAGAATGCAAGCAGCGACACTAATTTACTTTCCGTTTTGAGATTATCGTTCATGGTAAAGACAAAAACGTGCACCGTTTGTCCACAGTGTTTAGGCCAAGTGATATTTTGTTTTAGTTTTGTTGAGTGCTAGAAACCAGTTACACGTACTGCTAATGGTCAATACCGCAAACTACCACAAAAATACAAGTGCTTTAATACTCAGGCCACTGGCTGGCCAGCAATCCTTTTGGTGCTGAATTGGGCATTGGCGCCGAATAGGGCATGCTGGCCGCAGTTCCGATTAAAGGACTATGCAGGATGAAGCTGTAGACTGTGTTGGTATGAAATTGGACAGCAAAAGCAATATGCATGAAAAGAGGGCGCAGAGGTTAACCCTCGCTGTGACAGCTGCTCTTATCTAGGGATAGCACTCAATCTTTTTTTGGACTATGCGGTTAGTGTGAATGCACGGTTCCTAAACCACACAAGTACACTAGATTGCATTGTTACTTGAAAAGTGGCCTGATCAGCGTTACCTTTGTAGAAACATAAGCATCAAGCCAAAAATTCCACTCATTCATTGAAAAAATGAAAAACCAAAACAGCACAATAAAGAAGCCCTTGAATATTTTCAACTTGTCTAAAGAAGCTGGCAAGCAATTTTGCAAAAAAGGAAAAACATCTGATCCTAAAGTATACCATGCTGTTGCTACGTGAGAAGCAACCGGTCTGTGAAGATGTGGAGGAAGAGCGTTGGAGAGCAAAGGTCGGTGGATGCGGGATGGGCTCAGGACTGCTGTCAGACTGCACTTTGCTTGAAGGTTCAGGATCTTGATTCTGTTGAAGTTGCACTGCTGGGAGCCCGAGAGCATGACACAGGGCCTCCACCTGCCTGGCGAGGGTCTCCTGCTGGATCCGTAATCTTAGATTCTCCTCTTGCAAGGCAGCAATGGCTTCGATAGCTGGGGCAACCTGAGCTGCGGCTTCTTCAAGACGTGCGTTGATGTGCTCGCTGAACGCCTTTAGATCGCAGTGGATCTCTTGCACAGCACATTGGAGAGTGAGCTCTAGCCGGTTCACTTCATCAGCACTGCTTCTCCCCTTGTCTGGAGGGTCATCAACCAGAGAATCAGCAAGAAGCTCTCCGATCACCGACTCCAGCCCAGACTCTGCACAATCGCCATCCAGGCTGGTGAGGGGTGCGATATGGTCTTCTGAGGTTGGCATGAGGTCCAGGTCAACACCAGGCATGGTGAGGTTTGAAGATTTGGGAGGAACACACAGGAGCCTCGACGACTTAAGATGGAAAGATTCTTCCAATTCCAGAAACAATTAACTGGAATACCAAAGCAAACAAAAGATGAATCCTTTTCTCTGATGTACAAGTTGCAGGATACGGAGTTTGCTGGGACAATCCCAGCTCTTTATACCCCCCATACACACACACACACACACACGTCTTCTCTTCAGCTGGTCAGAACAGGAGAGCCAATAATCAGGCCTGGAATGCAGTCACCAGGGCTGTGAAGGCACCCCCTCGAGCTCAGGTGCCACAGCCATGTCTATTTATCTCCAGTCATTCCATCATTCTAGTGTATAAACACCCTTCAGCCTCTACTGCTGTCTATTTAGAGCTCTTGCCCTTCACACCTCTCCCAGCACACAACAGGCAGCCGAGGGGCAACGAGCGAACAGTGATTCTTTTTCACTAACACACCAAACGAAGTGTGCAAATGTTAAATAAACTGAAAGCCCGCTCTAGTTGAGTGCTACTGACCATAATCAACCTCCTGATATAAATATAGACTTAGGGCTCAGATATCAGTTGTGACTCTATATAATGGTGTGCTACATCAAATGGCAGCTTCAGCATCCATCAGTAACGGGTGCTGCTCTGATCGACGGAGGAGAAAAGAACATCTTTCTCAACCAGACACCACGGCCATTAGACCATTAGGCCACTTAGTCTCGTTGCTGTTCTCTTGTATTCTATAGAATTCTGAAAGAGAAGCAGATTTTTCCAGTGACTTACTATGTGCATCGTCTTTGATGAAGTCTCGGAAAATTTTGGGTAAAAGGAAAACACATTAACTTGCTGTACGACCCTGCCAGCCATCTCGCTTTCAGAGGAAAGTCAGCATTTCAACAGACTCCAATGTAGTTTAGTGATGGATCTTCATTTGGCTCAGTGGAAAACTTGGCGCTTGAATACATCATCATAGCCTTCCACAAAAATGCCATATACGATTCCACAATAGATGGCATTTCTCGTCATAACCAGAGCGGGTTGGCATCTCAGTACTCATGAAAATGGCATATTTTTAAATATATAAATTAGCACCCCAGCTGATGCGCCGAGCTATTTAAACATAGTGTTGCACACTACAACAATATAAATAATTCTCTATTTAAACCCCTATATTTAAGGCTCTGGGACTTTACCAAAACCATAGTCTCCAAAATCAGAGCACTTGGAATCGTAATGAATCATCTGATGGCCAATGCTGCTAACATTTTACCACCAGAGCAGAAAATATCATAATACCAGCTGCAGAACTACAAACTAGAGTCGGTGTTCAAGAGAATCAGTTCGTAATCAACTATTCACAGATTCAAAGTTTATTACATTTTCGTAAAAGTGCTCCAAGACATCAAAGTTCAACAAATCTTAACAGACTAAACTGAATTACTTCAAGCAATTCAAGAATGTGTGTACATGCCTTAACTAATAAAAGCCATTTGCTCACTCCTTTTCTTATGCCTATCGAGATCACAGAGGATTTTATGCATTTATATTAAAAATAATGTGAATTTTCAAAGACGAGGTTTGCAGTAACAGCATGATGGAATACACGCGAGTCTGTAGAGGACAGGAAAATTTATCAGACAGCTGCCTGGGCCTCGACATTGCCTCTGATCCTTCTGGCCACTGACCGCAATACATCTGGCCATTACTGACAGCAATGCATCTATTATCAGCCATGAGTCAAAAAAGGCTTCAACCATGCAGAAATGTTGTGTAAAGGAAGAGGAGCCAGGAAATGAGCTGACAAAATTAGCTACAAGGCAGGTAGAGAACGTGCCTAGTGTAACTCGTTTACAAAAAAATATATATTTATTTTGTTTGTTTTTCTTAGAAATAATTTAATAATGCCAGAACATCAGATATGGAACAGTATATTATACTTCATGCATGGCACACACACACACGCATGTACGTAACCTGAACTGACTGATGACATGACGACACCTAGTTTATTGACCGCTGCTGTATAAATATTAACCTGTAGCTCGTATTCTCGCTGCAAACTGCACAAGCTTCACAATCCTCTAGGCTGTAATCTGATCATCTAATGGCACTTACTTGGCACAAGCTGGAGTGACTGGTTGAAGCACAGAATTATTCAGCTAGTAAATGTGACTACAGAGTGTCAGATAAACCAGCTTCTCCTCGCTCTTCTCATTACCAGCAGGTGATGACAAATGTGTTCAGCTATAAGCACAATGTCCTGCAGGGAAGCACTGAGAGTGACAGACACAGTTTCCGGAAGGTGGGACGCTGAAGGAGACCTTGTGTTAACAGATCTGGACTTTTCCTTTTTTACTGTAACAACAGAAACCTTATTCAAAATGTCCAAGTTCAGTCAGTTAAACAGCCTCCTCTGGTCGTCCGCTAAACCTCTAGATCCTAATCTCTGGGTGTTTGTACGACATGCCATTTGTGTTGACTTCGCTGTTCATTTTACAGCTTAATTCGTGGTCAAGTTGGATGAATAATGCCATTTAAAGGACTGCGCTGCTCCCTAATCTGTACTGCACATCACTGGGGTTTCGAAAGCATAAAAGACAAGAAAGGAAAGCGCATCATGCCCAAGACCACCCAAACAGACCAAGGAACATGTGTAGATACAGCACAAGTGTAGTACCGTGCACCTCACTCCTCACGGTCACACTTCTATTATTATACTAGTTTGGTCAGAACACACGAACAGCTGTCATCATCTCAAACCTCAGACCAAGCCAAGTAAAAACAGGCATAAATATTTACTACAGTAATAACTCTACTGTTCATTTTTACCTGGGTCTTGAGTTCGGGATTGTGAACGTTCACCTCATTGTTCTGGCAGTAAACGCTTTCCTGGTTCTTCGTCCGCGTTCCCTTTTGCACTTGTTCCGACATTAATCCTCCGTTTGAGCGCCACTGTTAACCTGATAATTAACGCTTATCCCTAAACAAGATTACAGCACTAGCCTACAGGGCTCGGTGGAGGAGGAAAGGAGTGAGAGGGAAAGGCAGAGCGAGTATGTTTAAAAACTTGCAAAACAGATGTGGAGTAAATGCAAAGCTTGAGATTCCAATTCAAATGTAAATAAATCAGGTCAGGTCGCAGGCCTCGCTTTCTCTTCTCGGTTTCTGAAAGCTTGTCCTGCTGCTCTTTTACAGAAATCTGGTGGTTTAAATGCAGTAAATGAGGCGGTACCTTGAGCGCCGATCCTGTCGAGAGGCTGGAGCTGCTGAGCTTGAAGGGTGCTGCTCTCAGGCCAAGCGTTAGCTCTGAAGGGAAAAGAATAAGAAGAAAACTGAAGGATATATACATATGCACTCAGTGGCCACTTTATTAGGAACAACTGTTCACCTGCTCATTCATGCAGTCACCCAACAGGGCAGCCGTGCACGGTGTAACATCACTGGTCACAGTGACTTCAGGGCAACGTCACTCAGATCTAATGTTTCCCTCATGCTGATGTTTGATGTGAACATTAACTGAACCCCTTGACCTGGATCTGCAGGATTGTATACAGTTTGCTGTTGACATGTTGGTCATCATCGTCGTCATTTTGCTCACCGCCACATTATTTCTTTCTGCTTTCACAGCTGTTCGTGACAAATGATCAGTAGTGAACCTTCCCATAACCTCGTTCTAACTCTAGCAACAAGGCGCCTACCTTATAAACAGTAATACGTCATAACTAGGCTGAAGGACAATTTGATAACTTCTACATCGCCTTCGCTATAGAAGTCGTAGCACAAAAGCCTTTCTGTTTGGAGAAGGTGGTAAATGTTTAAGTTAAACAGCCTGAATGTACAGCTGTCTGTGTACATTAAGACTTATGGATGACGTGAGATGACGTGGGAGAAGGAAAAGATGGCCATTATTCAGTTATGTGATCCATCACACTGGCATCACTCAGAGATAAGCAAGGAAGAAAAACACGATATCCAGGACTCATGTTTTTGCTCGCTCTCAAAAAAAAGAGCAGAAACAGTTCTGAGGATCCGATAATGAAACGAAAAACAAAGACAAGCCCAAGCTACCATTCTTAAGGCTGCACAGATTCTCAACGGTCGTGAATTATGTCGTATTGAAATATCTGTGATGTGTTTTTGTGGTGATTCTGGAGCCGATTTATTGGTTGGCGCTGTACTTTTGTTATTCTCCAGGTGATGGACAATGTCATGCTACTGAGAAATCGAATACACAAATAGGACAGACAGGAAATGCTGAATGCAAAGCAATTCAGCTCTATCGTTCTATGTGATAACGAGCGGGATGGCACGGACGACGGCATAAGCGTGGAAACCGAAGCGTTTCAAGCTGATCTGTTTGAGCAGAGTTTACAGATGAGAGAGCAGGACAGACGAAAGGAATAAAGCGCCGCTGCATCACTCTCTTTATGTAGTCATACAGCAAGGGCTCAATCCCACTGCATCAGCCTGTAGGCCAACTGCATTGTGGGTAATGTACAGAAAGCTGCTGAAAGTGAAAATAGACCGATGTGTTGATGAAAAGTCAGTGATGTTTAAACTAAAAACTTGGCATTTACTTAAAAAATAAATCTTGGAAGCCATTAAAAGAGTGGATTTTTCCTCCAAGTGAGATATGACGTCCCGGTGGCTTACTCCCAATCAGAAGCTTAGTCAGAACGGTCCCCGCTCTCAAATCAGCACAGAAACTATATACAGAGTATTGATCAGTGAGGTTTTACTATCACTTGCTGTTTAAAGTAAGGATTTCAGCAGCAGTCAGACTTCTGTGTGAAACCCGTTCCTGAAACCATAAAAGCCCTGAAACTGTACTGAATATCCAGAACTACCTAAAGAACCGCAAGTTAGCTCGGATCCATTTCCCCATCTACAGGCAAAAGAGCTCGACAGCGATGGTTAACGTTCTAATCCTGGCTCTGGCTCAAGGTGGCGAGTTTGATCCGGAGGAGCTCTTCTCTCCTGCTTTGAGTAAAAGTGTCAGATAAATGACAGAATGGAAACATGGAGGCTTTCAAATATGCCCGGACTGCTCCTGATGCGAGGATGAGCAAAGTGCTTCCAAAAAAGGAAGATAGAGCTGTGGCACTGTGACACGCACACAAAAACACTCACCCTGAGAGAAAGTGTGCGCTCGTGTGTGTGTGTGTGTGTGTGTGTGTGTGTGTGTGTGTGTGTGTGTGTTAGCTTTGTGATTACAGAGACCGGGGCTTATCTGGTTGGCCTTCTCACAGCTGGTAAGCAGTAACCTTTAATTAGCGGATTGTAAAGTAAAGCTTTTAGCGCAGTGTTTCCCTCGTGACTGTTAACATTGAGGACATCGTTCGCTCTCAGTGTTTAATCTTAAATAAATACGTACGTTCTTAATCTGCAGTGAGCAAACAGATCCGTCTACACCGTTCCTGAGTGAACGAATGCTTTAAACAGCCAAGCAGGATACGGACACGATATTCGGCTGTATAGAACCGTTCACGTGATGCGCGCCACGGTTTCCAAAATGGCTGCCAAATACCATAAGACAGGGTCTCGCAGCTGCATTCCGTTGAACTGAGCCACTCTTCCCTGTGACAGACTGTTAAATCCATCATGCTGCATTTTTTCGCTAGACATTCAAAAGAATCCCTATAAAAAGAAGAAAAGGGATATCGGCTCAGGATATGGCCTCAACTGAACTCCAATTACTCGGTTCTAGCCATGAAAGAAAGACGCTTCATTTAAACAGGTCGAGCTAGTTCTGAGGGGTTTTTTCCTCTGCATTAGCTTTTCATACTGCAAGAAATAAACGAGTGATGGAGAAGTGAAAATCTAAATCCGTGTCTAAAAAAAATTTACACAAAGTGAATATCCAAATACTTTTGACTTCACACTTACTCATTCCTAAGGCTGGGTTTTGGTAAGTATAGGTAAAAGCGCATCATATTAAATATTAATAATAATGTAAAAAGTGCTATAAAGCAACAGCAGCACGTGGGACTCCTGGGACAGGCAGGTGGGACTCCTCAGACCTGCACAGCATCAGCGTGTGTGTTGCAGAAACAGAAGACGGGAGCGCAGGTCATCATGCATGCGCTGCAGCTCTAATCAGTAAACATTCTCTGATGAAATCTTACCTGCTCTCTGTGCTGCAGAGCCAGTGAGGATACGTGGCATCGCTCCGGACATGGATGAAGATGAGGATGATGAAGTCTGAGTAGCTGAGGTTCTCCCATCTTTGATCTCGATGGTCAGGAAGGCCTTCATGTTGGACTGAGGATCCCCCTGGACTTCCTGTGTGTCTGAAGATGCTGTTCCCCTGGGAGTCTCGCCCTCTTCTGAGCTGCAAGGAGCACTGCTGACATTTTCAGCAGTACTCTGCGGCCCGCCCACTGCTCGCTGCGATTGGTCGAGGTTCACCCCTCCGTCTGAAAAGGTGGACAGCGAGTAGGAGTGATGGGACGAAGAGATGTCCTGGGAGTTATCTTTGGGCTCGGAGTGGGCTGGAGCAGGCAGTGATGTGCCGACTGCGCTTGCAGACGAGGTTCCTCTGTGGATGCTTCTCTGCACGCTCAGGTTCTCGCTGGAAACTGCTGCAGGCTCTGTGAATTTGCGCACCCGGTCACGGACTGAAGCCGCTCGGCTGAATGACGGATAGGACGGCGTTTTACTTGCAAATGCTGGAAAGAAAGAAAACATGAAATGTGTGGAAAGTCTAATAATACAAAGCACATTCTTTTCTGTCTAACTCACGCGCGTTGCTCCCATCAAAGATAAACTATAAAAAAAAATTTAAAAAACAAACAGATGGGAGGTCAAACATTTGGTCAGAGAAGCTACAAATATGGTTCTTAAACAGAAGGACAGATGTTGTCGCAGATGTGCACATGCAAAAGATGATGACTTGCAGCTAAGGTGTGTCCCAAATCCTCTTTATTCTTACTGAAGCTGATACAGGAGCTTTCCCTTCGAAGTCATAATGAAATAAAAAAGGGGAAAAAAGCAGATTAGGAACTCGCAGTGAACTGGTCCCCAAGCGCGTGCATGCTGTGATTGCCCTATTCGGTCATGAACACGAGTGAGGGATTTGGGATGCAGCCATCAGACAGTGGGGGAGGGCAGGACATCTTGATACTGTAAAGACAAGGAACACCTTTTTTTTTCCCCCCTGTCCTTCTTCTTAATCATAAAACTAGCAGACTAGTGTCCTGAGAAGGTTCACTCTGTTCCATTAGCAGAGCATGAAGCACGCAAAGCCAAAGCAACAGAAGAGACTGATGTTTGCATTATTGAATACGTACCAAATATCAAAATAATACGCACGCTAGCACAGAAAGTGTCCAGTGAGCCATTTAAAATTTGCACCCAGTAATTTTCTGCACAAGATTGAAACTCACCTGCGTCATTTCGAACAGGAAACAGTGGAGTGTTTGTGCTGGACGTGTCCTAGACAAAGCACAGCAATCAACAGGTTAACGTCACATAATGCGGACACAAATATCAGGGTTGTAATTATTGCCTGAAGCAGGAGCCAAGCTAGCATTCGCCATTCTCTGTACGAAGATGACGCGACACGGTTCGTCTTCGTAGTTACGCTCATTCTGAAAGGCACAAATAGTTTATTGCGTTTACAGCTGGGTTTCCATTAACCTGCTGAATGCCCAATTTGAAATAAAAGTCGTTTTTTTTTTTTTTTTTTTACGTACCAAAGAAAAAGAGCAATAGAAACATATGAATCTTGTCTTAAAAAAAAAAAACAAACAAAAAAAAAAACAAACTTCGGCAAAATGCTTCTATGCTCACATGAGGTGATTTTACAGACGTTCCAATTAAGCAATACTTTGCAAAGCTTGAATGGAAACAGTCTTCGCATTTAAGTTACATGACATGGCATGATGATCAAATGGGGGGAAAAAAGAGAGCGCTCTGTAAGAGCGATCACGAGAGGAGAAAACCCAGGCTTAACTGCGTAACATCACTCGATGTTAACGCAGATGTGTTTCGTCCGAATTTTTTTTTTAAATATGGCTTAACAGAGATCAATGCAATGAGCCGGGCAGATTTATCCTACTGCTGAGCAAAAGCACACTGCTGGACGTCTAGGTCGTGCTTTAGCCATGTAACAGACTACAGACACTCCCCGGGTTAGAGTCCCCTGCAGTACCACCTTCCTCCTGACTGCTTAAAAACGCCCTCATCCTGATGCTCGTCTTTAAAACGTATTCGGTATTTATAAAAACAAGATCGCCTTGATGACGCTCTGCTTTCCATGCGTGCTATTTTCCCCTGGCATCACTGACTTTTCTAGCCACTGCATGTAAGGTTGGAGAGGAGAAACTGGAGGCTAGTGTGTTTACGTAGCATGGTAACTGACCTCCTATAAAGCTGTCTCTCATTCCAATAAAACACTAATGTTTATGGTAGTTGCCTAAACAAGGCTGTTACGAAATCCAGGACACGGCATCCTGCATACGAACTGCACACGGGATTGACCTGCAGCAGAACAGTACCTCCTAGTGGAACCAGCAGGACATGACATGTCCTGGGTCTCATTAGGCTTTGTGTGTTACCTTCTGCTTCAGCACGCCGTCTCCGGGTGGCTTTTTGATGGCGTGCCGTCTCTGTATGGAGATCGCGGCCCCGTCCGGCGCGTCCTCGCCATTGCCTGTGGAAGAGCACGGCTCGATGGTCTTCTCCTGAGCGTCAGCCTGCGTGTCGGTGCTCAGCTCTCCACCAGGTCTCTCGTCCACGCGCTCCGAAGTGTACACCCTGGAGCAGGTGTGGGAGCCGTGACTCGAATTGGAATGGGTCCGGTAGCGAGGAATGACATCGGAGGAAGGAGGGTCGAGCCCGGAGCAGGCGGTCAGAGGGCAGGACACCTTCTCCTGGAGCGGGTCCAACACTATCACCATGTCCGAGTTACAGCCTAACGCACACGCACACAGAGAGAGAGAGAGAAAAGGAATTTGTGTTCACTGTTCTGCAAATTGTTGTGGCCAGCCCTCAAGATAGTCATCGCAATTACGTTTTCCTGGTAAAATAAACACGTCTGCATGTCTGAATAAATCAGGCTCGCATTGATTTGAGTTTCGAACAGAGGAGATAAAACACTACACTGTAGTGATGCAGCTTTCCTTCAGGTCGAGTCGTTTATAACGGCGCCTTAAAAAATGTTCGTCAGGGAACCTGTCTGTTAACCCAAAATGATGAGCGGAATTATCAGTAACAGTAATGATCACTTGCAGCACAGCTTCACGCGTAACATTGACCCGTTTCGCTCCGACAGCATTTTGAACTCTGGTGCAGTTTCTTCACGGTCACGTGTGTTTACACCGCAACACTCCAGACTGTCATTCATTTTACGAGGCATCACTCCAATTTGCACATAATCCATCAGAGTGAGAAAAGCACAGACATGTGTTCGGGCACGGATTGTGCTTCGTAAGCCTCCCTGTTCTTTTTTAGTAGGCAAGCGTTTTAAAGGTTTTCCATCGTTTTAAAGCCGTTCCCTAATTGGAGCGGATTCGCTCAAACGTTCCTCTGACTCATGAAGCAGTAGGAGGCGAGCGGTAACTGCCTGATCCTCGCTCAGACGGATACTAAAGGGCGAGAAAGGCTTCCTCCTCACAAAACTGCAGTGTGCTCAGCGCGCACACGCCCGCAGGCTTAATACACAGTTTGAACCCGGGGCACAAAAACAAAGGCTTTAAACGCGAACCAGTCACGCAGGGGCTTCCATGGCTTGGCGTTTGAAAACATTTTCGGAGCCTTAGTTAAAGAAAGCATTGGGGGTGGGAATAAAATTAAAGGTTTTAGCACACAGAGGCCCACACACAGGAAGTGAACGGGTCCCGAGCCTGAGAATGTCCAAGTGTTTTTTTTTTTTTTTTTAAAAAAGGGTTTGAGGGTGGAGAGAGAGACATTTCCTGTCACTGTATACGCAAATGGGCGCACAGCTGGAAGACAGGAAATGGATATCCAAGCACAGGATGTGAAGGGTGGACTCATCAGTTCAATGATTTGAGGGTCACTTACTAGCACATGCACTGTGCTACGGAGGATATAGTGGCAAAATTCATGAAGACTAATTTTAGAATCTAAAAACAAATATAAATCTATATATGCAAAATACAAAAGGAATAAGCTGAGCAATAAAAAAAAAAAAAAAAGAAGCAGGCCATATAGGTATTCCTCGAAATCTGCCGTCACGGTTACAGTGGTTTCAGACGAGTGTGAGGTCGCATGGCCGTGACGGTAAGGAGCACAGACACTAAGCTCCTTTAAGGTAATAAACTGTCGGAGCAAATCCCCGTCATTCTGAGGAGAGGCCTGATGTTTTTCACATCTGCTGAGGACGTGCAGTCTGGTCTCCACCACAGGTTCTCAGATCGCAGTAGGAGCGCAGCACGGAATGCGCTCGCTTTATTACGCCGTCTGCTTGCGGTGACCTTCCAGGTGTTTGCGCAGACGCACCGAGACTTGCTTTTCAACACTGCTGACTTCGAATGGTGGCTTGCGTTGTTTGTCAGAGCTGCAGTGTGCGAACATCTGGGAGGTCCACGAATCACGTCACCGCGACAAAACCTGCGACTGCACACGTTAGGATACTCTCATGGAAAGATCATATAATACGAGCGTTTTGTTCGTATAATATGCATCGGCTCATTCATTCACTTCTGTTCTTTTCATTAATATCTTGTTATTATTGTTACATTGAACAGCTTCCATTAAAACTCATCGTCTTCTTATCCACTGTCGTCTATACACATTTTAAAAACTATTTCCTGGGGAAAATGTGCCGATATCAGCCTCTGGAAAACTTCCTGCCTGAATTAGACTCTGTAGAAGGAAAGCAAGTTCAGAGCAGAAACGTGATGTGGAAAACAGGCGGTGTTGCCATGGAAACTCCTAGGGATGGGCGGAGCTAAAACTCATACTTGCAGCAAGCGAGCAGGTTCACAATTCACTTGTTAGAGATGCTGCGCTGTCCATTTTTTCTACAGTCAATGCCCAAGTCCGTCCCGGTCCCGGAAAGGACAGAAAGCGATATTTTCACGTCTCGCGCTTCCTGTGTGTTTAACTCCCTCTTCCTCATGGAACTGCTTCACTCCTCACTAGCCCATGTTCTAGCGCATCTTCACCATCACACACAGGAACACCCAACACCGTCCTCATAATACAGCGCACAACAAAGCCAAGTGGAACGATCGCTTTCTTCTTTACAAAAATTTGCAAAAAGCACCACTTCTTAGAAAAAGAGTATTTAACAAACATTTAATGATAAATGAGAAGTGTGTGTGTGCTGCAAAAAGTGCAGATTATTGATGAAAAACAGAACAATTTATGATAAAAACTCCAAAAAAAAAATAAAAATAAAAAAAACCACACACCTAAAAACATGTGTCCCGTCACACTGGGAGGCTGCCAAACCCCGAGCACATTGTTTAAAACAGTGGCCTTGTTTATGCAGATGGAAAACAACTGCTGCATTATAGACAAACCAAACTGGAGCAGAAGTCGGTCTCAAACGAGCGGCCTCAGTCAGGTTACACCCAGGTCACCTGCCGAGAGCTGCGCGATCCTAACTGGCACTGAACATGTACAAGAAAATGTACGGTCAAAAAGGTACGACAGAGTTTCTGTCCTGGATCATCAAACCACACGGTACACAATTTTGCCCAGAGTAAATGAATTCCCTATTTGGTCCATGACGGCTCGGCTGGTTGAGATGTTCACATTTCTTCACACCTCACAACGATGATGTCTCCATCCCATGTGTGTCAAAACCGTCTCGCTTCTCCTCCACAGCGCTTCAGCCTGGCTAAAGCGGTGCGATTTCACTGGGCTCATTGTGTGGCTGAAAAGACGGTTTTTAAACAGGAGGACCTCCTGCAGCTCTGAGGTTTCAGGAGAAATGGCCGCGTGGTCGGCCAAACACGTAGATACGATGTGAGGAAAATACTGTGGAATTTTAGGAGTAAAACTTTCCCTGATTAAAATGAACAACTGGAAGAGGGTCACGATTAATAGTAGATTCTGTGAAAATTACAGACGTCCACGTGAAGAGCGAGCGATCAGCCAGGGTTTATAATAAACGGAGCTATTTTTAAAACCGCAGCGGGAATTCAATCACGCTAGCGAATACGCTGAACATCAAAAATGCAACAGATTTAACGTTCTCCTTACACAGCATTGGCCCGTCTGTCCTACAGGGGTATATACGCATCATTCAAAACTGAGGAGAGCACTGCACACGGACCACTGAATCACTGAATCTCGGCTACTTGAGGACGCTTGCTTTTTGTTTGTAGCTGCTGCTTTAGCTGTGCGCTCAGGCTAAAGATCACACTGAAATGTAAACATCCTTCCAGATTCCTATATAGTGATAGCGTGGAAAGGATTTCCTCCAAAAATCACCCCGAGTGGGAGTGCTACAACACTGAACAAATCCACTGCGAACATAACTGTAAAGATGTTCATGATTAAACTTGAAGATTGTTGGCTTTCGGATCATGTTGTTCGTTCTCGTCCTCATGTGGTTAATGCTGAAGTGGAACAGCGTGCTGCTCAGTTCTCTACCAGAGACCGGCTCACGCTCCTTAAATGGATTTCGGGCCCAGTGCGAAATGCGTGTTCACCTCCACGTCTCCCTGTCCTCGCCCCAAACTTCCTGTTTCTTTGTGTCTCATGGAATAACAAACAGCGACTTCCCATGCCGTCTCCGGCCAAGTTTGGAGCAGAGGAAAAAGCCCCAAAGAGAGCAAAATTACTGGGTAGAGGAGCTAAGCATAGACGAGCAGAACCACACATCTCGAGGCCTTGAAGAAAGATGTTACCTAAACACACTGGAATACTAATTCCAGTGAGGGAAGAGAAAGTGACAGGGTAGGGAACTCTTTTGGGTCTTAAGTGAACCAGAGGGGATGTAATAGAGCATAAAGTAAGCAATTATTTATGGTCATTTAATGACTGGTGTTGGATGAATATCTTGAGCGGACAGAGGTGGCCGTTCCCACAGAGGCAGGACTACACCCTCTAAACAAACTGCGGCTCCAGCCACATGAATACCAGGCCAATTATAACGCACCCAATCTCCAGCTTTTCAACATGTGAAACTTTTCAAAATTGTCATTTGTGAAGAAATACGAGACCTAAAAATGTCTTCATAAAAAAAAAAAAAAGAAAAAAAAAAAAAAAGAAAGTCTTTATTTTCGCCCCTTACATAAACAGGTGATGTGGTTTACTCGAGCAGCGCACGTTACGACCCGTGCAGTTTCTCTCTCACACACACACACACACACACTCGGAAACACTACACTACAGCTCTGACCGGGACACCACCCAGAATATAATGAAGCACTCGCTCATTCATGTACTCGCACTATAGGAAGAGGGGAAAAGAAGGAATTTCATGCGACTGCCTGTGAGACAGGAGCTGCTTCTAGTTAGCTTTGTAATCTGTCAAATAGTCAAGGGCACCATGAGGAGAAGGGCAAAGCTTTTGCAGCATGTTGATGGTTAACTGACCTGGTCTGGGGGCCTCTTTGCTCTGTGTTTGGCCGTGGAGTTTCTCGATGCGTTCGAACTTGTCCACGAATTCCTTAGGTGTGTCCTGGAAGCAGAAAATAAATAAAACAGAAATGAAATAAATAAGGAAATGACCTGCTTCAAAGTGTTATCAGAAACTGTAAACAGTAACTCCGAGACTCGTGTTACAGCATCAAGACTGACACACTGACAACAGAGTGTTTAAGTTAAAAACAGAGCTGCAACAAAGCTGACCATCAGTGATCTGTATGAAAAGTATACCATTAAAACTAGATAAGACACTGAGGACAAAGTGTCTCACATGAAATGTATACACACCCATCCATAATGTGCCAAACATACGACTATAGCAGCAGCTCGGACTGCAGGCCCGTCTGTATGGCAGAACATAGGGTTATAGCAGTGTGCTCGTTTTAAAACGTTATCGTTACTATAGTAACGGAGACCTTTCGTTGCGGTTACTGTGTCCTTCTTGAATAAATAAATAAGCAATCATTAGCCAACTGCTGTAGTAGAAGAGGAATAAAACACATCAGGATGTGCTGTTATAGGAAAAGAATCAACAGTGGTTACAGTAAGTCCACGTCACGTCGGGCCTCGAAACATCACGTCACTTATTATTTTCCTATAAAAGCAAGCATTGTTGTGTTGTATTCCTCATACGTTGGGTATTTTGTTTGCGGTTGAGAAGAAGCCACTGAAACGTCACTGAAAATTAGAATTCCTTCTACAAACATGAAGCATGTCCAGGCCCGAGGACGTAAACTGCTTTCAGGAGTTGGAAGATTAGTCGTTCTTCCCAGCACACAACATGAACAGTCTCCAGCTCCTGGTTAAAATAAATAAGCAAATAATAAATAACGGTTCCATTTCATGCTGTTCATGAGACTGTGATTGACTGGAAACGTCATAAACGAGAACAGGTGTATCGCATGAGCGGGCATGCCTGTGTGTGAAGGTGCGTGTTGGAGAGGGATCATCACTCCGAGGTTCAGAGTGGTGACAACATTAGGCTTCTCGTCCTTCAGCTCCTGCTACAACAGTATTAAGAGCTGCTGCGGGACAACAAGCAAGCGCCCGGCTGTCATGACTAATTGCTGACATCAGTCCAAAACGCAGATGTGTGTGTGTGTGTGTGTGTGTGTGTGTGTGTGTGTGTGTGTGTGTGTGGAGGGGCACAGGGGAAATGACAAAAAACTAACTATTCATGCCCGAAAACATTTTTACAGCAAGGCTTTCTTTTGGTCTTTATTCACACCAGCAGATTCACCTTGTAAAATTCAGCTAAACTAAAGCAGACGGACACTTTCCGTTTAAACCAGACACACTCTTTTAAAGAAAAAAAAAAAAAAAAGAAAAGAAAAAAAAAAGGTGGAGGGCATTAGGAGTGAAGGAAAATACATCAGTAGCACATCAGTATAACTATAAACTGCAGGATAATTACAGTCCTTTCAGCCAAGACACAAGAGAAACTCTTACTCTAATGCCCTTTGTGTGTGTGTTTGTCTTTTGGTGATTTAACCCAGCCTTTGTGTGTGTCAGGTTTCCACACATGCTGTCCTATAGTTAAAACCCAATGTGGTTTTCAAATTGTGACCACAAACACAAAATGTACTACACTGAAGGCTTTAGTATTAAAATCACACACACACACACACACACATTATATATATATATATATATATAT
>JAQQZR010000014.1:3169325-3180510 GCA_030068235.1 Notoglanidium macrostoma | reverse complement strand
TGCGTTTGAGACATACAGTAACTAGTAAATGCTAAATGATAAAAATACAGTATTGTTTATAACAGCCCTATTGAACACCTGCAGTAATCCATATTATGTCAACAAGTGCTCAACTAAGTAAAGTGAAACAACAGTCCATCATTACTTTAATGAAGTATCTTTTAAGTAATAAAAATAAAGAAAAAAAATCATTGAATTAGAAGGCGTGTCCAAACTTGTAGTGCATTATATACATTACACACACACACACACACACACACACACACACACACACACACACACACACACTCCAACAGGTGTTTCCCAACTTGCAGGGTCAGGGCCATATATAATGTTGTTGGGTCTATTCTTTTCTCCTGGTACCTACCATCACATTGAGCTCCTCAATGTCCTGAATGTCCTGGAGCTTCCTAGAAAGCAAGTCCAAGGATTCTACCAAATCAGGCCTGTGAATACAATACATACACACACACACACACACACACACACACACACATACACGTGTAATTCAAGAATAGCACTCTGACAGTTGTGTATAGTGCTGTGATTGACAGCTTTGTGCTGCACTCAGCAGCTGGACGCTTGCATACCAGAAAGTTTTTCTTGGCAGGAAGAAAGTCGAGTCTAAGAAAACTATTAAGAATGGAAAATATGAAGGAAGGAGTGAAATTCTCTCCATACTTGTATGTATGTGGGAGAAAGAGGACGGGCTGTGGGCTTGGCTTTATACATTCTCAGAAGTGCATGAATTGAAAAAAACAACAGTCAGTTTGTTACACAAATGTCAAAGGAGTTGGGTTCAAAGAGTTCACAAGACTTTCCAATCAGATAAGATAATTGTACCAATTCATTGCATGCACACAACTTACATAATACTGAGCTCACAGACCTTCCACCAAAATCATTTGAATGCTAAAGTAAAAGTGAGTGAAAATCATTTTCTACTACCGATGCTGATTCTCTTTGTCATCATGCCTGTGCTCCTGGGCCCGTCTGAATCTCTTATTGGTCAGCGCAGCCTCCAGGTCTTCAATCTCACGGAGGCGCAGCTCTCGAACAGCTGAGCGTATGAGCCGCCGCTCCGTAATATCCACAGTGACATCAAGCTGAAAACAGGACATGCAGTACACAGGTTACAGTTTTAAAGTTACAGTATAGACCTAGCTAAGGGTTGGCCATAACTCCAAAGGAGAATTAGAAAGCCTTAATAATACGCTCACGTCCACCTGCTCGTTCATGCCAATCAATTGTCCAATCGATCAGACAATCATGTGGCAGCAGCTCACTATACAAAATCATGCAGATATACATCAAGAGCTTTAGTTTATGCTCACATCAGAATTCAGAAACAAAAACCATCCGAGTAGTGGCAGTTGAGCAGGTAGAAAAGCCTCGCTGATGAAAGAGGTCAGAGAATGGTCAGCTGACTGACTGGAAGTCTACAGTAACTCAAATAACCACATTTTACAATCGTGTTGAGCAGAAAAGCATCTCAGAATGCACAGCACATTGAACCTGGAGCCCTATAATAAACATATATTTCTTTAAATCATTTGCGATTGTTGGTATGGTAGGGTTTTCAGTGAGATGTTAGTTATTCATTTTCTATTTCGTATTACGATTTCGCACATGGGAAAGTTTTTAGGACAGAAGGCCGTCCTGTTCTTATGCAACATGACGAGCTGCATTTTGTGCGTCTTTATCAGACAGTTGCGGGTTTTTTTTTTTTGTTTTTGTTTTGTTTTTTTAAATCATCACCCACCCCTACAGGCACTACACCTCATTAATGAAATGCAGCTACACACACTGTCTAAGGGAACAGAGAAACAGGAGAAGAAATAATGTCCCAAAAAATAAATGCCACTAAAGCAGCAGGCAGCGACTAGTTCACTCGTCTACTCGCTCGACAGCCTGTTCAAGTGCTTCCTTCTGGGGGAAAATTCTTTTGTTTTTTTTGTTTGTTTTTTTAAGGATATGAGTAGCTGAGTGCCAAGTCACTGTTGGGTGCAGTGCCAGCTCCACACACACACAGCTGGGGTCAGCTTTCCTTCCTAAAAACCGATAAGGCGGGTCAAGCTGAAGCTTGTTTCCCTGAGATGCAGTACAACTCAAAGCTGTGAAACACTGAGCCATTGAAATGGCACCTCCAGCTGCATGCTGATTTACGTACAACAACAAGTGAAAAACAAGTACGTTATGGAGGTGCAGAGAGTGCTGCTTGGGGAATTCAGTACTTAAACAATGTTTAAACACCCAGAATCGTTTTAGTGAAACTGCATTACTATTAAAACTGGCAATTTGTTAACAATAATTAAACGCATTATGTGACTCCTGTAGATCTTTTCTGCATTATACTTTATTACAAACTGATGCAAATAGGAATCACAAATTTTCAATACACTGCAAGACAATCATCGACAATACATCATGATATCTGTATTCGTGAAGAAGGAAAAATACCCCTAATGAGATTAAAAGCACAAATTATGGAGTTGTTTTTTAAAGATAAATTTTTTTAAATTATTCATATCAATAACTCAGTATATACAATATAATTTTATATATATTTTATTATATAAGATGAAGTAACAACATTCTTGTATCAACATTTTGTCCCACCCCTAGGTATGATTATTCTTTTTTCAAACCCACAAAATTAGGTGGGTTTGACATGTGAAGGATTCCATGTCCATGAAGCTCCACCACCAGGATCTTGTCTGGCCCGTAGACGGTCTATAAAATGACTGACAGCAAAAGCATCCGAACACGAAAAGGTACTTCAGCCCGGAAATCTGTTTTCCAAAACAGGTTCTCTCAGCAACTTAATACTCTTTTGCTAAGGCCACGGCTTAGTCCACTGCTTTAAAAAAAATAAAAATAAAAAATAAAAAATATATCACTTTCTACATGTCTTCCAAGTTTGTACGAGTAAGGAATAAAAGAAAATCAAACATTGCACAAGATTCTCTCCCAGTTCTCTTTTCTTACATTACAGTAGCGGAGCGTGGTAGCTCCTCCGACCTGGCTGATGGTCGTGAATGACGGCGTGTGTTCTGCAATAGCTGAAATTCCAAAGTCAAAAGGAAAGCAGGACTAGATCATTGTTTCGAGGTGAACACCTTGGTGAAAGCGCTTCAGTCTCGACTCACTCGCCCCATTCATTCATTTCGTACTGGTTTGTTTAGTTTTTGAGAATTTAGTAATCAGTTCAGAACAGAATAGAACGCTGTTTATAGTCATTGCGTAGCAGAGCAACGACATTTAAGGAGCAGTACCCAATGGCACTAGAAGTATTCATTAATAAAAAGTATAAAATGTCAGCAGCCCTGACATCTTGATGGCCCTGTAGCGCTATTCGAAGGGCAAAAGGGTTGGTGACTTGGTTGAGATGCGTCTCTGATGATGATGATTGTGGCCTGGTTTGAGCACTGGGTGCTGTAGATGTCCTCCAGCGCAGGTAGAAGTGTTGATGATCTTCTGGGCTGATTTGATGACTCTCTGGAGAGCCTTCTCGTCAGCTGGTATACCGCACAGAGTATACTTTCTATAGAGCAGCGATGGGAGGACACCAGAAGCTGCTTATTGAACATTTGTATTACAAGCCTTTGCAGGTCAAGTTCTCCCATGAGGAAAACTCCCAGCCATGGCATGCTACACCACAGGCCAGCTGAACACACTCGGAGGAAAGCGCTCACTGCGCTCTTCCACGTGCGTCAGACATGACGATGACTGGCCAGCGTCACTCTGATTGACAGGTTGTTCATTCTGTTAATCTTCTGCAGACTCGCCATGCTTCAAGAGGTCATATGGTACTCTTTGGTGACCATCTTTAGTCTTAGATCAGTAAAACTTAATGAAATTAGCATCCATTTTCTCTTCTTTAGAAGCCATGCACACCATCCAAACACGGGTTTGTTTTAGTAGTTAAAGCATGTTGGTCTGATTTCGAAAAATAATAAATCTATGGACAGAATGGACTTTTAGTCATTTTAGCTTTTCAGACTATTATTCAAATGCTCACATTTCTACCTGATCACTCTTTTTCTCCACAGAAAGATTGCTTTCAAGTATGTGAGTGAAAGAGTGAGTCAGTAGGTCCACTGCTCAGCCAGCATTATTTTGTCCTTATAAGGGCATAGGGCACATCATTAGCCCGCTGTCATTAAGATGAGAGAGAAAAGGAAGAGAGATAGATAGGAAATCCATATTGCCGTTTTTCCTTCTAGCAACGGAGTATTCTCCATGCCATCACGTGTATGGCCAGATCTCCATAATCATTTGACAATTCTTTGAAGTTATCAAGATTGTGCCGAACGTTGGCATTTTTAATATTTCCTTTCCAAGAACAGTGGTGTTAGATATTTTGAAGAGCTCAGTGTGGGTTTTCAGATCTTAGGAGACATATTTTTCCTCTTGGGTGAAAAAGAGGTGGTCTTTCCTTAAAAAGGGCCAACACGCTGTCACTATTACAACTGACGGATTATCCCTTGCAGTTACACAGATCTAGGAAACAGTGCTCTATAATCAAAATCAGAAGGTCATAAGGATGAGCAAGCAGTAACTGGCTCTATATTAAGACTCGCACAATGAAAGGCTTCTAATTTAAGTCCTTTCCAAAAATATTTATAATAGAACATAGGCTTTTATATACAAAGACGTACAAAGATCCTTTGGGATCTTGAAATGTCATCTGCAAATGCCTTCATCTAAGAAGATTCAGTACAGGAGGACAGCACTTCCTTACACTTATCTGTCTGTGAAAAATATGAAAAGCACCTTTTTTTTTTTTCCACAATGGATAGAAGCACAAAATTAACAGTCCTCTTAGAATAACAATCGGTCTACATAAAACTTGTGGAAATATTATCTACACAAACACTTCCGCAGGCCTGTCAGTGTTTCAGAGCTCAGCTGGTATGGAAAAAATTTTAATTACTGACGAGCGTTCTGAAAAACAAACCAAAAAAGGCTGGAGCACAATAGGTCCACGTGCGCCAAACAAGTTCTGCTACAATAAAGGCTGTTTGAACTTTCACACCAACAATCAGAAGTCCATAAAGACTAGCAGATACAAGGAACGTCTTTACTCAACTACTCCGAGCAAATCTGGTATGTGTGTGCAAACTCCAAAGCTCCTTTTATTGTGCCTTATGAAGCTCCGTTTTAATTAACTTTAATGCACTTTGGAGTATTGAGGAAGAGAGACAAGAAAACAAGGGAGTAAACTGCTAAAAATACATCTAGACAGATGGAAAACTGTTGGAAAGTGAACACTGCTGCTCACCCATGAGAGACTGACATTTATGACCTCCGGGGACTTGAGGACTTGGAAACAGCCGAACTGCTCTATGGAACAAGAAGAACTGGTGTAAAGAAGAAAGAAAAAAAATAGATTGAGGAAAGTTTCTCATCTCAGAACTCTGACAGGATAGATTATACAGTCGTACACTTGAACCTGTTGCTACAAGAAATATTTAGCCTCAAAACGGTGAGTGCTGTCGAGCCTTTTAACAAGAACAGAAAAGGCGAACGTGCGAAAGTTGGGTTCGTACGTGGTATTTGCAGTTTGCTATCTGCACCTATTTAGGTTCATCTTTTATCAAGAGATAAAAATCAAGTTCATCTAAAATCACAGGAGATGAACGGAAAACTCTTGCCAGCAGATCAAGTAGGACCGGATTTGTTTGTCAGAGGTGTCGTTTCAAAAAAAAAAAAAAAAAAGTAAGAAGAAACGCACTTCGACTCTCCCTCCTTCATCCCTAAAATGGATTATTAACACTTCGAATAGCTACATGTTTGCAAAAATAACAAATTCCCCCTCACCAGCTACACGTTTCATGGACAAATATATGACTATAATATATGTGTAATTGTCATTATAATAGTACTGTTACTCAGAATTGTTCCTGGAAAGGCACTTTAACCCTCCGTTGGTTCTCTCTCCGTTACTGGATGCTGAAGTATAGCACGCCACTAAGCGGAGACTCATCTACTTCTAACTCTCTCTTATTCTGTATGTAATGACATTTAGTACAGTCCATCAGAAATGTGGCCTTAAAAGTGGTTCTGGTCCTCAATCCATGACTGACCTTGGACAGTCCAATGATGATCCAATTTATTCCCATCAGAATTTTTTTTTCCAAAATATCCCATAACATCACTGTTACCATGAGAACATGCATCCAAAGCTGGGTTCCCAAGCTGTTTGGGGGGAGGGGAAAAAAAAAAAAACCAACCACCACATTCCTTTATTTTGCACCAAATTTGTGTCTGAAATTCCTCTTCTGGAAGCCCGTCTATGAAACTCGGCTCGCATTTGTAGCTTGATGGGTTTCTGGAAAGCGTTAAAATACCTTCCTGCCACTGCAATGATTTGCATTTGCAGAGTTCAGGTGAGTCCAAGATGCTTCAGAGACAAAATCAACATGTTTAGGTTCACAGCAGGATCATCACGTCTCCAGCTCCACGTAGCTAGCCTCCCGGCACCACTTAAATAATCAAGGATAATCGCCTGGGACCTTATTTATAAAACATACTTGAAATTCGAACATATGGTTGAATATATACACGCACACAACTTCGTCAGATGGCAGACGGAATGTTTACGAACACAGCTGTACGTTTACAAAGCAATTTAAATGTATAGATTTTATACCACCTATAATTTGAGGTTATGACCACGGAAGCATTATCGTCTACATTAATAAAAGCTGGTAAAGCGCAAGCTGCCCACAAGAAGTTCGCACGTCAGATAAGAAACTTGCATTACTTACTGATTTTAAGCTCAAATTTGTCAAGACATGTTGTATAAATGAGGCGCCTGCTGTTCCATTTCACTTCTCCTTTGGCATCAAATGGGTTCATCATTTATAAATCATCCTGTATTTGTGTTACTGTGACACAGCACAGCGTGTACCATGACTGAATGTCCTTCTAAGAAGAATCGAACGGAAACCATAAGGTCACGTTGGCCTTTTCAATACATTTTCCTTCGGGACATTTTCCGTTTTCCTCTGTATGTGTGGAGAAGAATAAAGATAATTTAAGAGCAAGCAATTATGAAAAGTAAACAAGCTTATCATAATACTATGATTAATGAATGAAAAAAAATTTAAGTGAATTGTCTGTGTGGAACAAAAACAACAGTCAGGATCAAGGAAATGAAAAGCGGTTACA
Source organism: Notoglanidium macrostoma (assembly GCA_030068235.1). Taxonomy (NCBI): domain Eukaryota; kingdom Metazoa; phylum Chordata; class Actinopteri; order Siluriformes; family Auchenoglanididae; genus Notoglanidium; species Notoglanidium macrostoma. The sequence goes on along the minus strand of JAQQZR010000014.1, from coordinate 3,173,334 downwards.
ACGATCATGAGTACCGGCAATATGTGAGAAGTGCGAACAGAGTGAAAGTCACTAACTACTAGTAAGAATTATTTCACAGAAAGGCTCGTCCTTGATTATCAAGAATATATTAAGTAGAGGAGCATTAGTAATTACAAAAATCCTCATAATCACATACAGGAACTTCATACTAAAATGTAATGGTAACAGGGATTTCTGTCAACATGTGATGTGTAAATGTGAAAACAGGCGCTGATGTGGATCACCATCAGGTAATTACTCCTTAAATTGAGCAATGGATGGAATTAGCTCAGGAGATATTATAAAGAGCGGACCTGGACGTGTGGATCTGGCCATTCGGGCGGTTTATCACACGTTATTATAACAATTTCACCTCGACCATAACCATATTCCTGCTTTACATGGTTTCATTTCGTTCAAAAACAGAAGGATCATATTTATTTGTTCAGGATGAAAACTTTATAAAGTTTTAACTAAATCTGACCTGTTTGAGTTGAACTGAACCCAAAGTGAGATCAGAAAGTGGTTCAATTTTCTACTTGGCCTTAAAGGTCCGCTATGTAAGCAGGGGATTGCCCCACCCTTACCCCTCCCCTTCCAAGCAGGCGGTCAGCGGGTGCTCGCAGCTTACATCTGTGTACTTACATTCACACACGCTTACTTTTTCTGTGTTTTCTTCTTCATTTTTCAAAATTTGCGTTCTCATACTTATTAGCCGGCACCGGCAAACACTGATCTTTGTCTTTTCTTCTTCATCTTCCTTCCGGATTCACGCTGCTATTTATAAAACCGAGGTTTGTCTGCTCTGGGCTACTGTAGCGGCGCAACATGGCGGCTCTGTATGAGAGGACCCGCTTCCTATAGAGATATAATGGGCTCATTCTAAGCTTTCAAAAACACAATGATTCATAGTTACAGGTGAAAACCCTGATCAAAACATACTTATGAATACTATAGTCTATTTCTACCAATAGATCCCCCTAGACCCTACATGGTGCATAGCAAGTTCTGTGTGTCGACAGTTAGGCCTACTTGGTAACATCAGGCAAAGCAATTCCCCTCTCTCCCTGATCACCCTTTCCTCCGCTCTCTCTTTACATCTCGGTTGTCTACTGAAGTCTTTCCTGTTATTGACTCGTTCTCCAACACCTGAATGAAGGGCATGTTTCATGTAAACTAGATGCATGTGACCGTAAACTGTGCGTGCGTCGTGTGCATGTGGCATGTAAATAGTGAAGTACTGTTTGGGAGCTTGTGTCCCTGAAGCTAAACCTGGTTCAGCGTTTACACTCTAATCTCTGCTTATGTGAAATGTAGTTTCAAGAATCAGAAAGATTTGTTCATGTCATTCCGCGTGCTCTAACCTGCGATTGCATGTTCGTCAATAAGACTAAAGCCTATACTAATACTGGATTTATGCAGTGCGCTGCTGCCACATGATTGCTTACATAATTACATGAATGACCAGGTGTTCCTAATAAAGTGACTGGTGAGTGTAAATCCATAGTCAGAACTGAGAGATGAAAACGACGTGCAAAGGAGGAGGGTGCAGACGACGCAATATAAAATAAGTTATAAGTTAAAGTCTGTGTTCATCGAAAACCTACTGCAGTCAAAACATCCTGTACAAATCACACTGACTCAGCAGAACATGTCCTGCGTGAGTCACGCTGGAGTTTGGATGAGCGTGTGCAAGGGAAGAGATGACGACCGTCTGAGTGAGTACGAACTGTGATTTTACACATCCTGGTACATAGCAACAATGAATGAATCATTGTACAAGCAGGTCATACAGTCTGAGATTCGTCAGAGTAAATAATCATCAGCGATTGCATAATCGTACCTGGATCTGGAGCACAGCTGTTGTCATCCCGGTACTCGTTCACTTACTTAAAATGCTTTCAAAACACTTAGACCCTGTTGACACTTGGTTCTAAAATTTTCTTCCTCATGTCTTCTCAGGGAGCATCTTATCCATTTTGCCTTTCCATCCACATTAAAAGAACATTTTCAAATATTGAATATGGTGTTTTTAATCTGAAGATAAGTTAATTTTATCTTTGAAAGCTTGGTCGCATACAAGAGACACTCGTTTGTGCAGAAATTATGTAAATATCATGGATCGGACACATTGGATGAGAAACTTTTGGGAATTGTTCTGAAAACATTACTAGTGTGATCAAAAAATTAAATTCATGATTTTAAATTTACCAATATGTGTGCCTTCATTTAGCGCTGCCCAAAGAGTCGTCAAATATCCAAATAAGACCCTGTTCAACAGAAGCCAGAGGTACCGACAGCTTTTAAATGCCCACAATAACAGGACCTGATAAATAATTATCCAGCATCGCAGTGTTTATTAGCAGGCCACACTAATGAGCAAATAAACAGTAAAAGCACATTAACACAGAACTTTACTAACCATATGAACCTCAAAACTAGCATTGTAGTCACCCCAAATGAATCTAGATCCATAAACTGATTCTCTAGTTACTGCCATTTGTTGTGTTATTGTAACATTACTTTATAATGTGTGACATGCTAAAGGACCTTTGAAATACAATTCCAGGTCAAGTCTGGCCCTGTTTACACTCGGTCTTGGGCTCTCGCCATTTACACCTGTGTCTAAGGTGTCCAGCTGACCGAGCACTTGTTCAGAGCACTTTTATCACTGCCTACGTCACGTCCGCTAGAAGGTCAAAGTGTCCTGTGCAGGTATTATATAAATCTCCGTCACCAGTCAAGTGTCGGATTTGTTTAGCTAGGAAAACAAACCTGTTGAGACTGGCATAGCAAAGTCATTTGGGACTTGCAAAAAGTGTAGGACAATACGAGCGTTGACGTGCTGTAACAAAAACAACCACCACATCCTGCATTGATGATGTATTTTGCTGTTACGTCCTCGTTAAGGACGCGTCAGAGTTTACGCTACAAAAGATATATGGTCAAAGATGTCCCAGATCACCTTGGCAAGTGGTTTGAGAGAATGCATCTTGGTGGCTGTTTACATGTGACTATAGTGCCGTCTCCCATGATGCATTTTAAAATAAAGTGTAAACAAGGGTTTATGAAAGTGTCTTTGTGCGCGTGCGTGAGTGGAACAGCTAGAGAGAGGGGACATGGATCTAGCTAAAAAGGAAGTGCTAGGCACAGGCCTGAAAATACATTAGCTCGTGGCACACGCCTAGCTACAACCTGTCCGCCACCTTTCACTGAAGTATCCGTTTTCTTTTCATCCTCCCTTGCTTCCCCACCACTCTTTGATTGTCACTCACTCACTTTCAGGACCTGCCAGGGTCAGGGTCACAGTGGATCTGGAGAATACTGGGCGTGAGGCAGGAATACACCCTTAATATGACGCCTATGCATCATAGTCTTTATCACACGGCAGTGCAGTGTTTCAGCTATTTCTAGTTTTGCTTTACTTTTCATGGAAAGAGGGTGAATTAGGGTCTGCAGGATAGCCTTTAAACTCAGGCTGTTATGACAATAAGTCTACAGATATTCTGTACGACATCAGCCGTTGCTGCCTACCACAATATCAGGGGGAAATCTTGACGTAAAAGCCTTTCTGATCACAGATGCGCCCTCATACGACGGGAACTGAACTGGTTGCCCTTTTGTTGAGTCCTTTCTTCAGAAATCAAGATACCCCCATCACCGAACACGTCCCAACGCAAACCAAATATGTTCCTGAAGCAAGAGCAGCACCATATCTGAAGGATCAAAGTGGCCATTTCCTGTCTAGTGCACGCCCAAAATGTCCACATGCTCAGTATAAATTAAAGTTTTAGACCATATAAAATGAGGCTGAATATTACACATAGTAAGTCCCATTGTTATAAAACACTGTGCAAAACTTCCTGGTGTGGCCAAATCACTTTCAGTCCTCTGGCTACAGCTCAATCCCATAATCAAATTTAAAAAATAACTTGTGATTTTAATCATTAGCCTAGGTCCTAATGAGAAACCCAGTAGGATTCAGAATACAGCTGGGATACTAAACATT
>JAQQZR010000014.1:3121299-3136815 GCA_030068235.1 Notoglanidium macrostoma | reverse complement strand
GCAGAATAAGTGATGAGGAATAGCTGTGTGGTCTGCACCCTGGTGGGCTTTTTGAGGTATAACCCACAGCACCAAAGGAAGCCCAGGTCATTCTTTACCACAATGACATCAACCAACATGTTGTACGGTGCATGTGTGTGTATGTAAACACCTCGGGGGACAACTAGAAGACTCTGTTCTGACGGTTATACTCTGCTGTTAAACGTAGCAGTTTTGCTTGAATGAAACTGAGATAGCCTATCTAGACAAATTAGCAGGTCGTTAGAAATCTGACAAGGGTTATAAAGTATACAGTTATCACGATGATTGACCTATGATAGCCCTGATTATCAAGTATCAGTATGACTATCATTATTTGTATTTATCCGGAGGTTTCGAGATCCCTAAACAAAGGTTCAACGCCAGTATCAACGTGCATGCGGATATGAATAAATAACTGATGTTTTTACATTTGACTGTGATTTGAGAGAGGGAACTAGGCTGCACAGAGTCTTGAAGCCGATGTTGATGTTGGATCGCCTTTTCTGCTCGGCTGACTTGTGCTTCACGCGACGATTCTGATTTCAAAGAGACAGAAAAACCGAAAGAAAATAAATGCTGCATGTGAAACCAAAACATGTTAACCTAGTTATTTATATAATTATCCACCTTCAGCCATGCTTTTAAGACATTTGGACTTTAAATCCCTAAAATCCTATTTCTACACAACCAGTTGTTATTCGTAGCAATGTTAATTAAATCTAAGACTATGAATAATAATCTAAGACTACCTGATTGGGCTCGTTCTTGGCCAGGCCTGAGGTGCAGCTGCTCAGTGGGGACTGTGGGCTCGACACCTGCTCCGCCCCTAAAGGTGAGCCTTGACCAGACGCTCGCCCATCTAACGCAGAAAAACAGTGTGAACACGGTGTGTAACAGAATACATATGAAGAGAAAAAAAAATCTTTTGTCCAGATGTAATGTCCCAGATCTCTTAGCCTTCTGAAAAAGAAGAATATTGGAATGAGGGCTCTCACCTGTGCAAGCTGCTGGAACTGAGCTCTTATTACCAGATAAGGTGGCTTCCTCTTTAGGCACAATGTGCTGAGCAGAATTCTGACTTGATGGGAGAATGTGGATGCCAGGCCCCTGTGAAAAGCCCGTTCCCTTAAACATCTGTAAAAGCGTAGACTAAAATGATTTAATCACAAAGGTAATGAAGGAAGAGACGGCTTACGCGTGGGAGACCGGTGGAGGTGATGACTACACCAGCAGTAGAGGCCACGTCGGATTTGAGAGAGGACTGCGCAACAAGAAGAGTCCCGGCATGTCCTGGAGAAAAACGCCAACGTTACAGATATACAAGACTCCACAACGCTCACTATGATTTCAGCATCAGCCCCATTATTAGCTACTGAAGATGTTCGTTTTCAGTGTTTAGAATAAATACAATCGCAACATTATATACCCCTGCCCTGCATGTCCGTATACTGTTGCTATTTGACACACAACTTTTCCGTTCTCTCTCTAAAGACACTCCATAAACACAGCCTAACAGCTGGATATCTAGCATTCAAGTTCACAAGTTAGTGCAGCTATGGGTTGCAAAAAATATACATCTTTCTAAAAATGTTTGCTGTTTTTAACCACTGGTTAACTGGGGCATGATGACAGCATGACAGCTCTGTGTATTCTCCAACACCGATCCTCATGAAGAGAGCGTTAAATAACCGAGTGGTCGGAGGCGGAGCCATGAAGCACGCAACAACAAGCTGTGGACGAGATGTAAACATCAGGAAAGGGAAGCTGAAATTCTGATCGATCGTCTTATTCGTTATAATACTGTGTTTCTGTGATCTTTTATTTGCATAAAGTTGTGACCCGACCACCCAAGATTAAATAAGCGGACTGGTTAAATAGGATGCCCCGGTATCTGCGGCCTTGTACGGAGTTACTTCATTTTGCATTTGGACAGGATTTTTGTGCAATGCAAGCTAAAAGTAATGACAGACGAGGAATTTTCTTTTTGTTAGAGTTTTTGCTGGATTTCCCCGGATATCGTCAGGTGTGTTAGGAGATCTGTAGTGCAAAACTTGTCCTTTAACACTGATTTAAGCAGCATATATACTGTATATTTTGAACGTGGTGAGGAGAAAGGCACCCACCTGTCAGGATGAGGTGAGGTGGAGACGCAGGGACTATTTGCACGTGGCGGCTCTTTTTTGCAGAGACAGCAGGCTGGATGGGTCGCGGCATGGCAAAGCTCTGAGGCTGGGGGGGCAAAGAGACACACGGGGGGGCCTGATCTTGACGAGAAGGCCTGGGTGAAAGGGCAAAGGTTGACCTGTTGCTGATGCCGGTGCTTGGTGTCACTGAACAAGGGCTGGGGTGTGTGACCGTGGCTGGAGACAAGCTCCTAGGGGCAGCGCCAACAGCCTGGCACTGCAGTGAGTGAGAGGGCGGAGGAGGCAGGGGCGCTGGGGCTCGCATGACAGGGGGTGAGGCAGCTGAGGGAGGGATTTGTCCTGTGAAGAGCGGCACATAGTCCTGCTGGAAGGAGGGGCCTACAGAACCTATGCTGTCTTGACTGGGTATTGAAGGAGGACTGGGGGACAATGAGATGGACAGATCTGAGGGCAAGTTAATTGGAGATAGCAAGGCAGTCTGGGAAGAGAAATAGATCATCAAAAGAGTGAGCAGAAACACAGTAAACACATGATTTCTAAAATGCATTGTACTTTGTAGCTGATCCACTTAGAGGATGTGTAGCGAGTACATAATATTATATACTATAAATCTGTCACACTAAGCCTGATATAAACACTTAAAAAGCATTGGTGGAGTCCAATTTAAATAAATAAATAAATAAACCAAGTATAATTTAATTTGTCTCGTCTGTTTAGATGGTATCTACTCTTAGGACATCGGATGATGTTTTAGATCCTATTTATGCAGAAATACAGAACATTCTAATGGGTTCACAAACTTTTGAGCACCACTGTAACCTTCAGGCACCTTTAAGGGTAAGCATTGGGACAGGTGCTAGTGGTGTGTACAAGTGTGTGGCTCTGGAGCGGCACTGGTACCTGTGTGTGGGTGCTGCTACTGCTGCTGGATAAGGGAGGAGTGGTGGTTGGGGCAGTGGGTGAGGTTGTGGGGTAGAAGGGCTGACGCAGGGCGTGAAACAGATCTGGTTAAGGGGAGAAATCAAGGAAGGACTCAGTGAGATAATGAGGAGCTAACGCACCTGTAATTATAAACTCACCAGTTTAATTAGACGTCTGTAATAAGTAAAGTGGAGTTCAAGGCTATTGTAAGTTGGTGATTTAGTAAGAAAGCAGGAAATCATTATTTTACTCAGCACAAACATCCAGAGTGAGAAACAGACCTCTAATTCTAAACATGAAACAAAGTAAACATGGCACAAACGCAACACATAAAATTCACCAAGAAACCGGTTACACTGTTTTACCGAACAACAATACAAGAAATTTTGTTGCACAAATTCAGAATGGATAAATCTGTGACATCAATCGGCCAAATAGTTTACTTCACATGAGCATGGTAGCACTCTGATCATACAAGTGTAACACCTCAAGGATAACATTAAGAGCTGAGGACTCCCGAGTGTGCACGGACAGTGAGGTGGAACCACTGCTTAACGTTAGACTGAACACGAAATCAACGGGACAAAACCCGAGTCTTATCTGAAACCATCTGTTCGCAGTGCGGTTTGTACCGACAGAGTGGCGGACACAGGAGCTCTACATTGTGTGTCGTATTCTGATGATTCTGCACGAGTGTGTAATAATAAACCCAAGCGAAATCTGATTACAAACAAAACTGTTTTACACTGCGGTATCAAATAAGAAACTGCAGGTCAGGAAGTAACATCAGCTGTAATAAGCAGAACCCTAACACAGCTTGGACATTCTTCTCAAAAGAAGCATTTTTCTGTCCATGTGAAAACACCCCTACTTCCTACCATCACTAAAGTCACTCGATAACTAACCACGCTGAACTCTGATCACATCAAACACCAAGAACCAGCTCCATACCATTCATGGGAATCAAGGCTAGCTTGTGTGTTTGATGAACTGCATACTGTTCCTTCTGTGCAGACACAGCAAGCCTACAATCTCTATCCCGGACCAACATATCAGCTAAAACGCATCCGAGCGAGTGACCCAGATAAATGTGACATGGTTTAACCTTGAAGAGGCTCGAAAGTGTCCATGAAGTCCAAGTTGGGCTGCAGCGGGATGAGGCCAGGCTGGATCATGTCTGCATTACCTGCATGTGCTGGGAGTAATGAGATCGATCAATTACAATCCTAACTAATTTCAATATGTTCGCTTTATTTGTATTACGTCATACATGATATCCACCCTGCGGAGAAGCTCGGCGGGTTCTACGCGCTCGTTACTGTGCTCTTACCGATCTCTCTGGGGTTAGGCCAAGCGATGGGCTGGTGAGAAGAAAGCGTGGAAAAGAGCGTGTCGGAGAACTCGGACATGAGCACGTCCATGTCGAAGATGGGGTCCATCTCCATGGGTGTGGGAGAGTCGCGGCTCCTGCGGGAGCTGCGGCGGGAGCTCCCCGCTGCCTCGTCGTCCTGACAGAAGGGCATACGGAGGATGTCGGGATGCACTTCGCCAAAAAGCGAGAACTGCTCCTCTGCCCCCTTTGCAACAGTGCAGGCCAGGTTAGTGGACAACCGAGGTTAATGCAGGCAAAATGCATACAGCTTTTCATGTATTCCAATAAACGCACAGCGGGGTGCAGAAGCCTGAGACCGCATTGAAAACCCGGCATTACTTTAATAAAAAATGGAAAGGTTTGCACTATTTCTAGGTCTGTATTTAAATATAAGTAAGGGTGTGATATTGAGCATGTTAACTGCTTTGTACAAAAGCTCACATTTCCCTCGTGTCTAATCTCTTCTATTGAAGCGTGTGATCAGACGACACGCCGATGGATTTGATCCGAAATCGTAAAAGGTTTTACACAAGCTTAAAACAAAAAGGGGATGAACAAAATACTAAGAAACTGTAAATATTTCAGAGACTCTTCGCTCATTTCCATTTGTCAGACTTATGGACCCCGCTGTATATCAGATTCCTCAACTTCAACTTTAAATGATCCTACATGAGGTATTATTCGGGTATTTAGTTCGGTTATCGAGTTATAAGTTATAGTTGTATGCATTTCAACTCTGTTACACACGCAATACTAAAATATCGACACGGGCAGGTATTTAGTACAAAAAGCATGCCAATTACATTACATATAAACTCATTAATCATCGGTGACCATTTCAAATCCATCATGCCATGTTCCTAAAACAGGAGGCAGTTACGCATATTATTTTTGACCGCAGATGATGCGCTCAGTAAACACACCGATGTTTAGATTTGATTATAAGATTGTTTTCAGCTTGTATTGCAGATGCTATTAGTCCCACAGCACAGCAATATCCCATCAAGATTACTATATATAACAGCATACTAAAGGAAACCAACACACACGCCATACAATATTAAGGTGGGGCTGTTGGTGTACACTGCATGAAGAGCAGCACACAGAAGCAGGCATCATGGCACTGCAAGGTTTCCATCAGAGTCTATACAGTTACCTTGAGGAGGCTGGAGAGATCATCATCTTTGTGCTTCTGTAACTGGGAAATTATACAATTAATAAGGTTAAATCAAGTTAATTATATGTGAAGGTCAGATATATCATTCAACGTTTTGTACTACAATGCAAAATATTATATTACATATATTTTTACAATGCAAAAACATTGAGTGGGTTTTGACTCCAGTTCCCGAATCTCAGAAATCCAGCTCCTGACCATGTGAAGCGCGTCTAGGAGCACAGCTAAACATGTGACCTACCCTTTTCTTGAAGTATGTCCTCCATTTATGGTACTCTCGGAGAACTATTTCGATTCTTCTCTTCCAGTATTTTCCCTCGGTGGCGATTGCCTTAGAAGACACGAAGATAACGTTATTGACTTGATGATGAGAGCAGTTACACCTGCAGAGTAAATATCCATGAACCTGTACGGGTCAGCATCTCAATCAGCATCAAGGATTGGAGTGAGACTAACTGTGATCGAGATCGAACATGTTAGCACTTAACATGACTCTAGTGAAGTCTTGTTCAGTCGTCTTTTATGATCTGTATAGTAACGTATTTTCTCAGTGTAGGAGTTAGAAAGCTAAGAAGGTCATGTTTAGCATTGTCTTATTCCTTGGGAATGATGTATACTTAAACTAACATGAAGTAAACAATGTTCCCTTAAGCATGACACACCAATCAAACCTCATTTAAGCACAGTAAACATGAGCAGCTCTCCACTCATGCATCTCTACCATCTCACCTCTGCAGGTCGATGGACTCCCGAATCCATGGTGCCGTCCAAAGGCGTAACAAAATGGCAGACTGGGTTCTCTCTCTTCTCCACATCTGCACAGGATGAAAATCATAAGAAGCATTGATGATGACACAAAGCTGAAAAGGTGTTAATGTGTGGCCGCCGCTTCTTACACTGAATGTACCAAGCCCTCCAGATGGCATTGTTGAGGCGAATCTTGTCCCTCCAGAGAAGTTTCAGGCCTTTGAAGTTCTTCCATTTCGGGGACACCAATCTCCCGCTGATGGTGACGAAACCACAACACAGCGTTACAAAAACAGGTATACTTGACTTTTCTCTGACATTATCGTGCATCAGCGAGCACGGTTTTATCCGAGTTCTTGTATTTATCTTTATTTAAGTACTTATCAGCAAACATATCAAATTAACATTGTCACAATCTTATTCTTCTTACTGTCCACCTTCTCACATGGATCCTTTAAATAACCCATTTCTAAACCACTTCATTTAACTACGTCCACTTTTACATCCTGGATGAAGTCAGCGCTTGTTTTTTCCTTTACAAAAACTCAGTCCTTGTCTTTGTGCGCATGTTTTTTCCCCCCCTAAACTCTTCTTTCAGTTTAAGAGGGTTTCCTCTTCACGCGTCTCCTGTCACATGATGATTGCGAGTGTGAGTGCTTGTGCATATGTTTCCTCTAAAGCACAAACAGCCAACGGTCCATTCTTTTAAATGTCATAATCAGAAAGCCCTTTTTTTCCCTCAACACACACACGCACACAAAAGCATGATGAGATTTTAAAACGAACACACACACACTTATATGGGGGCTACAGTTTATACAGCTATAGATCCATTCACATGATTAAACAGCTCACAACAAGCAGCTGGCGATTTAAAAAATGAAGAGCAAATCTGGAGGAGCCTAAGTTTAAATCTTATGCGTGATATTGTTTTAAAAACTGCTGGGGGGAAGTCTGACTCACAGACTAGACAAACCTCCATTTAAACCCCAGCAGCTCCCAGTGATCACACATCAGGCTGCGCGCGTTGGTGCTGCATCGCGTCCTCACTGGGAGAACAGTAAACGAAACAAGGACATGTAGAGGCTAAGTATGAAACGTCACATCACACTTGTGAAACTTGCTGATGATTGGGGGGAATAAACAAGTCAGGCAAAGTTTTTCCAATCTTTATCGGTCCAGTTTGGGTGAATCTGTGCCCTCTGCAGCCTACGATGCTGTAAGGTCAAAATATTAATCTACCCCCTGATGACCTTGTAACGACAGCAAACTTCTGCCCCAGCTCCAGTGGGAACCCGGTGACCCCTGTACCGTTACCGTTATGGAGGCTGCGTGGGAATGAAAACGTTATCTATCCCATGCTGTTTTCACCTGATACATGAGATTCCTGTTCTTTGGCGGATAACGAGTGAAACCTGAGGTCTTCTCCTGCTGTTGTACTCGCACCCTGAAGCGGACGTGTGATCCGAGCTGCTTTTCTACGGCTGTAAAGAGTAGTTATGATGTAACACGCAGGATCAGCTCAAACCTGTCCGGACAGTCGCCTCTGTCAGAGCGCTCTCAGCAACATCTGCATTTCAGATGAAAACTGCTTTACAACATACAACCCAAAAGGGTGTAATGCTGCAACACCCTTCATTTCTTTGTTTATTTCTGAAGGATGAACTTTAATTATGCACAGGCACGAGAAGAGGAAAGAAACACAAGAGGATGAAACGCTCAGGATATCTTCTATAACAAGATTAGCATCGAACTACAGGACCAGCTGCTGTGAAGTGAAGTGAAGTGAAGTAAACACACACACACACACACACACACACACACACACACGAGAAGAGCGCGCGCGCGCACTCGCACAATGTTTATATCACATGCTCACGTGCTAAGGAAATTAGCTAGCTGGCTGTGGACAGGTCATAAGTCATAAGTAGTTAATAACTAGTTACAACGTCATTTTTGTGGTCAGGTTTTCAGCAGAAACACTGCACTGTGCACCTTAATTATTCATTAATTTATGTTTAATTAAGCATTCGCGCGCTATCCTGGAGCTCGTGCGTCACTCAGGTTAGCGTGAGTTAGCAGAGAGAGCTAGCTTTAACGCAACTTCACCTCTGCCGTAAAACTGCTCATTTATTCGGAAAAAAGCACGACATGTGACCGTGCCGTGGGTCTTTACAGGTTATTAGACAGAAGCGGGTCGAGGCTGAGGCTAGCTAACTTAGCTAATCATCCGTCTGTGGACGAAATTTAATACGGTCTTAGAAATATCCTCTGCCTGAAACTCATTAACACAAAGACCAGACGTGTCAGGAGAGGGGTTTATTTCACCGTGGTGTACTAAACTCGCCTGTAGGCCAGGGTCATGCACTCGAACAGTTTGGTGAGAGACGCATCGATAGAGAGATGCGATGTGCTCGCCTTGCCGAAGTGATAAGTCTGACAAGTTTGTTTATTCACTGTGTCGAAGTCGTAGCCTTTCTTCGGCGGGTGCTCGATGTGAGGAGTTGAAACCATGAAATGGCCGCTGTGGATGATCTGCGGCCCGTCTGATTTCTTCAGTCCGAGCCCGAGGTGTGTCTCCTCAGTGTCGGAGTCGTCGTCGTGCTGCTCCGGCTTCATGCTCGGAGCCGCTCTCCTGTGTGCCCGGTTAGCCATTACACCTCCTCCTCGGCGCTCTTTGTTCAACAACTCCTCAGCCGATCCGTTTGACTGACCAGCGATATTTCATTTTATTGTCTTTCTGATACTTCTGAAGTCCTTTGGAAGCGTAGAAGACGCTTACTGCTCATTCTGCTGGAGCAGCGCCTTACTTTATTAGCCTCACACACCCTTCTCCTGGGCTTTACAGAGGAGAGACCGTTGCGTTTCCACTGGTTGCCAGAGTGGAGTTTATCCCTCTAACTAAATGGAATTAAAAAAATGTGGTTCTTGTGTTTCCACTCTACTCTATATGTCCAAAGGTTTGTGGGCACCTGACCATCACACTCAGGCTCTTGTTGAACACCCTATTCCAGATTTATATCCACCTTTGTTGCGCTTACTGTAATAAGTTCTACTCTTCTGGGCTTTTCACCGGAGCTTGGTGCTCGGCTGTGAGGGTTTGCAGGCATTCCGCCACAAGAGCATTAGTGAGGTCAGGCACTGATGTTGGACCTTACAATTCATCACAAAGGTGTTCAGTGGGATTGAGGTCAGGGCTCAGTACAGGACACTCGAGATCTTTCACTCCAAGCAAACCGTGTCTTCATGGAGCTGGCTTTGTGCACAGGAGCACCACCTTTTAGACCCTGTGAATGGAAACTCTAACACTACAGTATACAAAGCAAATATGTGTTTCCAACTTTGCAGCAACAGTTTATGGAGAAGACCTCCATGTAGGTGTGATGATCAGGTCTTTGCCATATGGTGTCTTATAGTCATGTAAGTAATGAATAAACACAACCGGGCGTAATGATGTAGGAAAACAAGATAGGATTAGAAACATGTCACTGCATGACAGAAAAACTCATTCATGTATTTGTTACATTTAGTCTAGATTACTGTAATGCCTTACTGTCTGGATGTTCCAGTAGGAGCATAAACAAGCTCCAGTTAGTCCAGAATGCAGCAACGAGGGTCCTTACTAGAACAAGAAAATATGAGCACATCATCCCTATCGTATCTACACTGTATTGGCTCCCAATCAAATTTTGCACTGACGCCCAGTACCTGAGCGAGCTTCTGGTCCTTTCTGACCCCCCACGCCTACTTGGATTAAAAGGTGCAGGCTATTTGTTAGTACCTTGAATAATAAAGGCTACAGCAGGGGGAAGAGCTTTCTCTTACAAAGTCCCTCAGTTATGGAACAGCCTTCCAATTAGTGTTCGGAACTCAGCCACATACTCAGTGTTTACATCTAGGCTGAAAACATATTTGTTTAGCCAAGCCTTTTTTTAATAGCCTTCTACTAAGTAAAGGAGCAGATCTGGAGGGTTCTCAGGCATAGAATGTTTTGGGAAACTGGGATGTTTGGATGCTGTCGCCCCCCCCCATTCTCACACGTTCGCTCAGGTTTGTTGACGATGAAGTGGCTGGCCACATCATGTCCCAGGGGGCCCTCATGTCTGTGTTACCTGCTGGCTCTCTCTTTTAGATATGATATCTAAAAGTCCCTTTTAACACGATATTCTCTGTTTCTTAACCTCTATGTGACAATGAGCATACCTAACGATCTGCTTTTTCTCTTTTCTCTTCTCTCTCTTTCTCTGTTTGTCGAGCTGCTGATGCTACTCCTGAAATGCCAGTGATAATGACCCCTTCTGCTTTCCGGACCTCCCTGATCCATCCTGATGTCCTACTTCCATTCGGAGTCATCATTTGCCATACCAAAACCACTTGCTCCTGTTGAGGATGGCCCCATATGAACTGCCTCAACATACACCTAGAACTGTGAAGATGATGTTAGACTGCTGTTGATATGAGCGGTTCTGCCACCATTGCATAGGATTAAATTACCACGAACTATCTTGCACTCAAATCTCCCGCAGTGAGGTCAGCTGAGAAAGAACAGACTTTATGTTAAACTATATTGAATTATGTAGCTGTACGTTTTTGAACATTATAACACACAGTTCCTGAAGTGTGTTGTAATCGCACTACCCAGTGTCACCCACTCATCCTTTTGAGTCTGGTTCCTCTCAAAGTTCTTCCTCTTCCTTCCTTGTTTTTATTATTTAAAGAAACACACGTCACACTGTTTTTGATCAGTTCACAGTTACCTTTAATGTTGTGGAACATCGGTGAAATAAGTTAGTTCCTGTTATTACTTACATTATAGCAGCTATAAACAGTCTCTCCCTCTCTTTTTGTCTCCCTTTTAAAACATTTCATCACGTCACAGAGAAACAGCACAGGGCTCTGTCCAGAAGAGACAAACATTAAATAAATGTCTCCTCAGAGAAAACTTCACCATTTTAAAATCTCTTTTTGTGGAATGTCCAGAGTACAAGTCTCTGTATAGGATACTACTATTAACTTTAAGCCACTTAAGGCTAGAAATTAATATAAACCTTAATTTAATAATTTCAGCTAGAACTACTGTCAGATCTGCGGTAGAAAATTAATCAACACCTTCTGACCAATCAGAATAGAGAATTCATAAGTGCTGGGGTATAAGCAAGACTGCAAAATCTCGCTAGATTATTTTTGGCACACTTTGGGCCTGTTAATACCAATCAATCATCGCTTGAATGCCATATTATTCGAGTACTGTTCCTGACCTTGTGCATCCCTTCACGGCCACAATTTACCCTCCTTCTACTTCCAGCATGATAATGCACCATGTCACAAAGCAAACATCGTCTCAAACTGGTTTCATTAACATGACAATGGATTCAGTGTTCTTCAGTGGCTTTCCCATTCACTGGATCTGAATCCAGTAGAACACGTTTGGGATGTGGTGATTCATAGCATGAACGTGCACCTGAAAAATGTCAGCATGGACCAGAATCTCAAAGGATTGTTTCCAACATCTTGTGGAATCCACACCATGGAGAACTGAGGCCCTACCCAGTGTTAATATAGTTTTCCTGTTAAAGTGTTGGGTGAGTGTATTTTGTGTGCATGTAGACATTGGCTACATGCTACATGCATGTTGTTATAAATTTAAAGGAGGCGCTAGGATTACGCTCACTTCCCAACATTCTAACAAACCTCCCTCACTCCTGCACTGTTTGTACATGCTCATGATCATTTCTAATACACCAGTTGATTCAGTTTTCTAAAACATAAATAACTTGTGATTTAAACCTCTACAACACTTCCCAGGACAAAGCACTCACCGAAGAGGAATGAATGAATGCTGTAAAATGTTGCCAAGAAAATTTTAAGAAACAAAAATCAGAAATCATACTAATTTAGCAGTCATTGGTTCACTCCAGACTCTTTATGGAATTACCTACCATGATTGCATGACAGACTACTTAGAGATAAGATTAGAGGGCTTTATTGTCATTCTAGCCAGATACAAGCATATAGTAGAACAAAATAGCCTACATTAATGAAAGTGATAACAGTGAACACACCAAACAAAATGTAGCGCAAAATTAGAAGAAAAAAAAACGGAAGTGCAAAACGGACAACAAAGTACAAGACAATAAATAGACGTTGTGCAGGATCCTGTACAGTGAAGACAATACAATAATATGACAAGACATAAAACACTTACTGCTAGATATAATACTACTACTAGTAATATTTAGTTATAAAAGTATTAGATTGAGTTAAATTTGAATTTGAAAGAAAATACAGTGGGGTTGGTAAGATTTATCAAATAATGTGCAATAATCCAAACAGTCCACTATTTACCAACAAAAAATGTAACACTTGTGATATGCGAAAAGGGATATCACCCAATCTGGCAACACTGATGAGTCACTTCTGATTGGTTAAAGCTGGACCACACCAACCCACTGACAGGTCACTGTGTAACTGGAGAAAAGTCAGGACTTTGCTTGACAAGAGCAACATCACATGGAGCAAATTATAAAGAGACAAAACCCATAAAAGTACATATAGTTTAGCAACAATTGTGGTCTATGTTAATGCATCACACAGTTTCATTTATTTTAAAACAGTGTGAATTAACTCATCATTAACTCATACATTTTATACCACAACACTTGTAAGTTCTCAAAAAGTATTGATTTTTGTATAAATATAATTAAATTGTAATCATGTTCCATACCAACAGCCCTGACACTAGTTCCATGTAACCTAAGGCTAATAATAAGCAGATGTATAAATTTAAAAAGCAAGAAGTTTAATCGCTGACTGACGTGTTGAAGTTTTCTGTAAGGAGATGTTTATGGAAGGAGCTGTCAGTGTCGGTGCTTTGCAACAGTCAGTAAATCGGAAGCAGGAAAAACTTCAGGACAGACAGGTTTGCCATTTCTCAGTAACGTGGCAAGCTGCATTCTTTTGTCTTATTAACTTAAAAAGAGAGGCTAAGTGTTTATATAAAAGTGATAGCAAGAAGGAACTTGTCTCATGGACATTAAATGTGACTACCGAATAAAAATTGTAACAAGTGGCAAATTGCTGTGGTATAAGAGGAAAAATAATCAACTCCAGAGTAGCTCAGCTTCACATCATATCACCTCATCACTAATTAACATTAAGCCCCGTCATGTCTTATTGCTTATGTGGTCGAGTCCTCAAGTAAACATCAAGCCGTTTGTGAGCTGAAGGGACAGTTAAATGGATCATATTTGCTATATTCACAGGAGCAGCAATACTGTCCATGTCATAAAGTGTTTCAAGGGTGCATGACTCAAATTCATTTGTCATAAAGTAGATTAAAAATTAAATTTGTTTATGAGTGTTTTCCTAAAGTTTGGAAGTCCATGCCTTGGAATGACAGGGCCAGGCATTGACAATACAAACATGATGTTATTTTTTGCCGGTATAAACTTTGACTTAGACGCTGTCTTCTGTTGTCTTCTGTGTCTTCTGTTGCACACATGCACCTTTTGTAGTTCTCTGTGTTGTTTTATATGTAGCACCTTGGTCCTAGAGAAACACTGTCTCGTTTCACTGTACACTGTACCACATGTATATGGTAGAAATGACAATAAAAGCCACTTGAACTTGAACTTGACTTATATTGCGGGATTGTGGGACTGCAGCGAACAGTGAAAGCGTGAGCTGGAGCTCCATGTGGCTAGTGCTTCTGGAGTCACTGCGAGCAGGAAGAAGAGGTGTGCATTGGGCCTGGGCTCCTGTGGGACCCGGTGGAAAAATTTTAGTAATTTTGAGGGCAAGACTGACCTGTTAGGGCGGGACAGTATCCATCCCACTCGGGAAGGTGCTGCTCTCATTACTTGCAGCACAGCTCATAGTCTCATGGAGCAGGGCCAGGGAGCAGACAAACAGGCTAAACCGACCGTCTGCTAGCTGCACAGAGTCGTCACTCAGGTTCCACCATATTGAGACTGTGTTAATTCTGTGTTAATTCATTTTGTTCCCTGAGTTAAACAAAAATGTAGAAATGCTCAGAAAATCTGTTCTAGTTACCTAATTAAAATAAATCTGGATTATACTGAATGTACAGCCAGCACATTTGATCTAACGCTAGGACTATTAAATGTTAGATTTCTTACATCTAAAGCGCTTATTGTTAATGAAATTATTACTGATCAACATTTAATGTACTGTGTTTAACAGAAACATGGATCAAACCAAATGAGCATGTAGCATTAAACGAAGCTAGTCCTCCCCGCTATAGTTATATACATCAGCCTCGTCTACCTGGCAGAAGAGGAGCGTTGCAGTGGTTTATAATGATAAACTAGGCATCACACAAAAGCCTGGACATAAATATAATGCCTTTGAGATTCTCTATACTAAGATAACATATGTAGCCACTAAAAATAAGTCTGTCCAGTCATCCATCCATCCATTATCTATATCGCTTTATCCATCTGGGTCAACGGGGGGGAAGCTGGAGCCAATCTCAGCAAACATTTCAGGCGAGAGGGGGGGTACATCCTGGGCAGGTCACCAGTCCACCACAGGGCCAGTCTGAAACTATCTCAGATCATTATCTCCTCTCTTTTAAAACGTGTCTTAGTTATAATATATGCACTCTGCCACGCTATCGTGACAAACAAACATTCACGTCAGCTACTGCACAGAGTTTTATCAATCTCCCTGAACTACCAACTTTAATTGCATCATCATCAGACTCCATAGAACTTGATCAGGAGACTAAATGCTTAGAGTCGACTTTTCGCTATACACTAGATAATGTGTAATAATAATTAGAGAGAAAAAATTTGCATCCTGGTATAATGACACACGCACCTTAAAACCGACCACTCGCAAATTAGAACGTAAGTGGCGTTAAACTAAATTGGTAGTATTTAAATTAGCATGGAAGGAGAGCCTCCAGAACTATAGGAAAGCCCTTAGTGCTGCTTGAGCAACATATTTCTCCAATCTAATAGAAGATGACAAAAATAATCCTAGATTCTTATTTAATACTGTAGCAAAATTAACTAGTAATAAGACCGCCACAGAAACATTCAATTCAATTCAATTCAATTTTATTTGTATAGCGCTTTTAACAACAGACATTGTCTCAAAGCAGCTTCACA
>JAQQZR010000014.1:3099412-3117223 GCA_030068235.1 Notoglanidium macrostoma | reverse complement strand
TGCTATGGTGAGGTCTAAATCCTGACTGATACATTTCATGAATGCTATTCCTATGTAGGTATGAACATAACTGCTGTTCTACAGCCTTTTCTAGAATCCCTGGGAAGTGGTGGGTGTGGAAACTTCACACAGGGAGGGAGGGCTGGGAATATTCAAGAAATTGATGGAAGGTGGAGTTTTAGGTGTAGACTTAGGATTACTCTGCTGCATTCGCTCTGCACACAAAAGAGTTGGTTAATGGAAAATGGAAAATGGCTGAATTCTGGATGAGATTTTATCTAGCCATTAAGGTCAGATATTGTGTTGGTGACAGATATGATTTTTAAGGCCAGTGGTAGATTCTGTGTTTTACTATAATCCTTTATCCTTCTATTCAAAGTTTTTATTGGTCACCACTCACTTTTTTAGGTTTTATAAATTCAAAAGAATATTTTTAAAAAGTTGATAACAAGGGAGGGGTCTTAAACTGGTTACAAATCCACAACTCATTGTGAGATGGACCTTTGTTTATATTTTGCCTCTCGGTCTCTTAAAAAAAAATAAAGAAAAGAAAAAGAACCACCGTAGACTCGGACATTAAACTTGGTTTGTTTTCCTGACATGTTTAGCTAAGATTTACATTTAAAAGCAAATGAATGCACGTTACCTTTCTGTCATAATCATTCACAACTTAATCCTTTAATCCACCATTTTTGATTTGTTGATTTGCTGTATTATTGTTGTGACTGTAATGTATTTCCTCGTTGGTGTTATAATGGGTTGGAAGTGTAATGGAAAATATGAGCGCTATTGCTTTGGTGATGGAACGTTATGGACGCATTGGAGAGTTTCAAAGAAAGCAAAGAATAAAAAGTTTTACACTAGGTGTAGCTCTCTGTGCCCTGCGATTATCTTCTGAGGTGACTGCAGTTTGACGTCTTCAGCTTTAATTCTATTGTAAAGTCAGATTATTGTTTGCAGCAGTCCTCATGTATAGTCATGATCCTCTGTTCTTCTTAGACTTGCGTCTGGTCAGTTTATCATTCCTAATAACTGTCACCTGGATAAGATTCTCCTCGGTGAATAAATGTAAAACTAACACCGTGATTTCATTTGAACCCTGAGAAGGTGCAGAGCGAACATGTATGGAAATTCACCTCGGACTTTACCAGCTTTCGCCGTATCACTCTTTTCAGCCTCTCCTGTGGGATTTATGACGGCGGGTGCAAAAGGATCACGTGTCTTGTTATGAATACGAGCTCCAGCTCATCTAGAGCACAGCGAGGAACAGGGAGCGAGTGAGCCGAGCTGGACCTGACCTTGGCGTGCCATAGAGACGGAGTTGTAACATTAAAAGTCTAACATGTCAGTGGTTTTCCGTGAAGCTTTAATCAACACCTGGATTTATCAACGGAGGCCTGTTTGCGTGTCATTCAAAACTGGAGGGGAAAAAAAATGAGTTCCAATCCTTCTTCCCCGAACTTTACTGACGTAATCCCAAGAAGTCCCTCGTTGTCAGAAACAGAGTCACACATTCTGTTTTCAACAAGTTTATTAAGAGAAACCTTTTTAAAATAGACAAAGTTTTTTTAAACTTAAAAAAGTGCAAAAGTAGTTGTCTGCCAAAACAACAACAACAACAACAAAAGCAGTGTTTCCACAGAAAAGAGCACTGCAGATAAACTGAACATACAAAAATACTGTTATTGGGAAAAAACATTCTAAGAGGAAAGAAAAATAACAAAAAAACCAAGGAAAATAAAGGACAACAGAGAGTCAACTAAGTAATAGTGTACAGCTGCTTAGGATAACCACACAAGCCAGAAAAGAGCTTATTATGACCTGAACCGTGCTCCGTGCACGCTCGCTTAACTCACAGCGCTTTCCAGTCTATGGGTTTTTTCCCGGATTTCAGCAGCAGTTCGTTGGTCTGTGAGAAATGTTTGCATCCAAAGAAGCCACGGTGTGCAGAAAGCGGGGACGGGTGAACCGTCTGGAGGACATGGTGACGTTTCTACAAAACACGAAAGAGCAGAATCTGTGCGCAAATCCGTCCAAGTATGGATTTAAAATAATAATAATAATAATAATAATAATAATTTTTTTTTTTTTTAACTCAGGGAAGTGCTGTTGTAGAAAAAAAGTATTTTTTCTATTATTATTTTATTTATTATTATCTATATTATTAAAAATATTAGCATTATTTTTTATAATTAATGACTAACTAATGATAATTAGTCATACGAGTGGCTTGTTGAAGATAACTTAAAAAACAAGAGGGGGAAAAACAAACAAACAAACAAACAACCACTGCTACGTACTCTATCGATGGCGGCACCTTTCTTCTGAGCGTACGCGCCCCACAGCATGAAGACCAGGCCCTCCAGGTTGGCGCTCAGCCACTGCACCACGGCGTCCGTGAGCGTCTCCCATCCCCTGTCTTTGTGCGAGTTGGCCTGGTGTGCTCGCACGGTCAGCACTGCATTCAGCAGCAGGACACCTGCGGAGTCGGACATGTAACCCTTGTTCATGGCGCGGCGCTCTTTATTACTGGCTACGAGACTTTTCAGTGCTGTTGGTACCGAACTGCTGGTTGCGTAACTAAAAAACATCTTGAATATAGGCAAACTCGACTATCAACTAACAATAAACAGAACATTTGGCAGCATTGTGTCTGAAAGGTCACGTGATATTAATTTCTTGTTTCTTAACCGTTGTATAAAAGCAATCTCGCATTCGCTATTGTACTGATTATTCGGTGTAACTCTTACACATGCGATATTGCTGGTTAGAATGCAAGGTACAGACCGAGGGACATTTCTACGAGTCTCTGAGCAGCAATTAGTAAACAGGAAGGTCCGCTCTGCTCGGCCGAGTGGGCGTGGCCGCTGGTGGGGGATTCTGGTAGCGCCGACGTGACTTATTCCGTTAATTATTAAACATTAAACAGTCGATATCTTCCTCAAAACCGAACAATCATTGGAAATGTAAATTCGCCTACTGAATGCTGGAGTTGCTGGAAAAACAGCTGTGCGCTGTTGCTTGTTCGAAACAGAAATGCAGCTCCGACCAGTTGTTTGGTTCACGATACTTTTTAGTCTCTGTGTTCAGCCAACCCTTAATGTAGAATTATGACTGAGGATATAAATGTAAGAGAAGAAAAAAGAAAAAAGAAAAAGAGGGATACAAATGAATATACAGTCAGACAGGAAGAGGAAGTGGTCACCTTGCTTTGCCCATCCTGTCAGGTCACCGTGACCAGGATGCTGAAAGCCTTCGATGTCGGACTCGAGTTCTTTATACATATTCACCAAGCTGCAAACAAAACGAAATACATTACACACCATTACACATCAGTGTTGCTGCGCAAGATACCGTTGTAGAGAGATCGCACTTATCTCAGATGCTACACGTCAGTGTTTCCTGTCAGAGTGTGAATAAATTCCAAAATACGCAGCAGTTTGGTTAGAAGAATCCAAACGAAAAAGGTCAAATTGGTGTGACAGTCTTCGACATGGCCGCATCGGATCACAAGCCGTAAACGAGATCACAGCAGCGTTACCCGATTTTTAAAGTTTTTTCCGTCAGTGTGTGGTCTTCTGTCAAATGGAAAAATCTGTAGCCGGACCTGGCAGCAACTTAATATCACTCATTGGTGATGAAATAGGCTTACAGTCAAAATTCAGAAAACTGGAGTTACCTTGGAGGAGGCGGAACAGGTCTCTGCACGCTGAAGCACAAGCCGTGAGCCTGGTTTGGGCCGTGATAAGGATCCTGCCCAAGAACGACCACCTTCACCTACCGAAACCAAGCCAGAAAACAACAACAGCCCCGTTAGTGAAGGTGTCCGACTCACCTGACCGCTGGGTTCTCTCGCACACGGCCGAGTCGCTGCGTATGCGTTTCACTTCGGTGCATACAAGGAGGAATGACGATTAAAAACCACTTAATATATTTACAGAGTCCGAGTCTCATGTGCTACGTTCACTAAAAAAAAAAAAAAAAAAAAAAAGCCATCAGTTTCTCACAGCGTGCGTTCGGGTTTCCTGTCATCCGTCACTACTGTGATCTCCTGCTGTGACTGAATCACACGTCTGGCTGCATCACTGTTTATCTGTCCTACACTGGCTCCTATTGGCCACAGAATGAGAAAACAACCGTCCTAGATAACAAACTGCATCACTAATGCACTTTAATTATACGATGGCGATATTACAGAAGCCCTAATCTGCATTTTGTGAGGAAAGTGCGCTCTCATTATCCACTTAAAAGACAATCAGGTAAGATAAGTAATTATCGTTATGGTTCGCTCTCTAATGACTACGTCAGTGGGTTAGACATTTGAATTTGTAATGTTTTTTTTAAACCCCTTGAGCACATCCCCGATCTACATCTACATCAGTCTCGAAATATCATTTCCCTCCTACATGTGTGTGTTAACTGTTAACACTTCCAGTAATATCGATTCTGCCATTTACACCGCCTCGGCGTACGCCCGCCTTCATACGGTGGCATTCCCAAAGAACTTAAAACGGATTTGGGTTGGCTTGCTGTCTTTATTTTTCATTTTTAATACTTTTTTAATGCCATTAATATGAAACAGAGTAATCTGTATATTAAAATAACAGTAACTTCTTTGCAAAGTTGATGCATAAATTTACACACGAGGAGACTGAACGGTTTTACAAATTGAAGTTACGGGATTCTCATGAATTGTGTCCTAAAGTCATGTGGAGAGACTCACATCTTGAATCTGGCACATCTGTGTCCATGTGAAGACCTGCTCTGGGGGAGGATACACCGTGTGCTTTTGCCTCTCATCATCCACGAAGCTCATTAACTGAGGAAATAATCACACAGATACATGATTAAAGAAGAAGCAGAAGAAAACGAGGTGGAAAACCAGTGAGCCCTGATTACCGATGTGAAGTAGTGTTTGTTGAACTCGGACCCCAGCGCCTTCCCCCAGCTCTCCCCGACTCCCACAGGCCCGCGGCGCGAGGACAGCCGCTGCACAGCCGCAGCCTTGTTCCTGGCGATCCGCTCGAGCTGCTCCGGACTCAGAGGCACATCACCGCCTGCTTTCAGCTTCTTCACCTGGGACGAGATCTTTGTGTATTTACTGCAGTTCCACCATCGCTTCGATAAAACGCTCGCGCATGGCATGTGGTGGAAACACAGCTGGGGGTTTAGAAACAGGACTGCCATCGCCAGGGAGCTCCTCCTTCAGCGCCATATTATTACTGAAGCAGCTCCGTGTAAACATAGCAATCTAACACGTGGACACAGGCGCGCGCGCGCGCACGGATAACCCGGAAGTTATTAGTGACATCTTCAACAAAAGTAGTTAAATACGTTTGTTCGTAGTTAATCGTTCTTAACAAAACATGACTAGTTTTTGTTTAGGTTTCAGTGCTATTTCTTTTTAATAAAGCAAAGAAGAGGATCTACTGGATATATATACCGTGCATAGACAACAACGTGAATAATATAACCAAAGGCTACAAATACAGGATGAATAAATGAATAAGCAAATGGATAAATAACTAAAACCCGAGCACATAATATAATAAAAATCTATGATGTCTCACAAAAAAGGTCAACATCTTGTTGTATGAAGTAGTTTAATGTTTGTTTTCGAAATGACCAAAAAAAGGTTTTTTTTATATTAATACTTCTCGCCGTACATATGTTTATAATACTTTACGGGCAGGATACTTAAATTATAAATATCCAATGCTGTTTTTGTTAACGTGATTATTTGTTTACATGTGACCTGCCAGATACTTCCGGGTCATTGTTCGCGGGAAATTTTCAGCGCTTCTTTTTAAACGAACGAACAATGTGGAGGAACACGGCTTGATAAACAGTGTTTAAACACTTTTAATGCCTGTATTAAATCAGTGTGTTAAATACATGAATGTTTTAATTCACTAACAAGTTTCTAATTCACTAATAACTACATCGCTGTGTTTACTCACTTCACACAGGTCCTCGCTTCTGGTCAGCGGGTCGAGGTCTCTTTTTTTGCAGGCCGGTGAGAAAAAAGAGGTGATGCTTTTCTGTCCGATCATTTTTCACGATAAATTAATCTCAACCGGGGGGTGTATGTATATATGTGTATGTGTGTGTGTGTGTGTGTGTCTGCAGTGCGTCTTAGTCCTCTGGTGTTGCTTGGTTTCTCAACTCGCGCCAAAAAAGTGACAGCCAATGAAAGAGCAGCATAACAGTTACGTATCCTAACACGAAATCAAATTAATTAAATAAATAAAATAAAAAACATAAATAAATAAATAAATAAGAAAAATGAGGTATTGAGAGTGTAGAGGCAGTGGTTGTGTTTCTAACAAGTAATGTTTGGAAATAATTATTTAAAACAGTATATGATCCTATATACTACATCTAATGTCCACCTTATTAGTTTCTCCACAATTAACCTGTGCTGTGTGCATTGACAGCTGGTCATGACATTAGATGAAGAGCTCAAATCTAATACCAATAAGTAATTTGACAGAGAAACTATTAAGGTTGAGTAATATGCATATTATTTCACAAGGTCTCATCGGTAGCATAATAAGAATGATGTGGCACAAAACTATTACACACATACACTTAATGCCAGGATCAGACCACACAAATTCTGCCTGGCTTTAAAATGATTTTTTCATGGCCAACAAATTTCCAGTGTCAGAACCAAATGTGGTGTCTGTGACGCCCCACGACGCCCTGACAAAAAGTCTAACGTCAGAATTGTTTGTATTTTCTCGCCTATAACATGTTCGCCAACTCCTAAGACATGCTCCTTCTGCAGCCATGATTCACAATTTCTTGGCCTTCCTCCCTGACGACATGCAAGGATGAGAACAATGATTGGTTGAGATTAAACATGTAGCGTTGCCGGTCTCCTGAACAAGACATGGCAAGAATGTATAACTATTACTGCCTAATCTGACATGGCGGCCATTGTGAAGGACAAATTATTTTGTAGTCTGATCCCTGCATAAAGACAAACAGGCAGCTGCATTCATGATTTCAAGTCCATAATGCTTTACTGGCTTCCTGCCTCTGAATAGCAAACATGCTAGACAGAAAAGTTGTAACTCTTTCCTTCAAACCAAAACTTTATAGTTTTGTTGTCTGTCATTTTGTGCACTAATTTGTACTTTGATTGGACAATGTGTGCTTAGCCAGTCTACATGTAGTTTCTCCTCCTAAGGCATTTTGTGTAAATAATCCACCTTGTTCACATTCATTACACATGACTGTATTTCACATGCTCGTTTTCAGTCACTGCTGGTGAGGTGGTATGGATGTGTCAGTGAAGTGAGATGAAAGATATCAGTCCAAATGAAGATCAAATCACTGTATAATCACCAGACACGGCTGTCACTGGTAGACTGTACAAGTCTACAGTCTGGGATGGAAGGACATCAGCCGCAGCCTTTACATCTTCATACATTCTGAGTGTAATAGTGGTGCTGTTGCACTTAGTTTGTACAAAAGCCCAAAATAATCTACCATAAAACATTTGTTTACTTTTGTGATAAAAGTTATTGGTTATGGGATGCAAAAATGAAACTTATTTTTGATGGTTTTTTTTATGTTTTAAAATTCAGGGGCTTAGCAGGGACACAGACATGGTAATGGTGTGTTAGCGAGTGTTGTGCTCGTGCAAGTGAGTACAGGTATGAGGTATGAGGTGTAAGTAGTAAACTGACATCTTGACAAACTGACATCAACTGACACCTGACATCTGACATCAGTTATATGTAATTGTGATTTTCTAATCACCGCCTGAACAGAAATGTTGAGAGATATAACGCCTATATCATGGCTTCATGTAAGTTTCCCATTCAGACAACATTTTGTGATCAGCTATTGTTCAAACCTTTTTAAACACCAAATATCACACTAATGTGATGTTATATATATATATATATCTCGAAAACCTCACAAGCCCACCGGGTGTGTATATGGTGCCCTGTGATGGACTGGTGTTCCTGCCAGGGTGTATTCACAGTGTGTATTCACAGTGTGTATTCACAGGGTGTATAGGCTCCGAATCGTCGGCAGATTAATACATTTATGTTGAATAGTGAGTTAAAGGTGTATTAGGTAAGATTTGGGGAAAAACATGTTTCTAATGGTTAAGTGGGCAGAGCTGAATATGATTGGAATGATTTTTTACTCACTGAGCCCGCCCCCTTTCCCACCCATGTACAATAAAGCTCCGCCCCCAAGCGGTTCGGGTAGAGTTAGCATTAGCATGGACCGTCATGACACACACTTTCAGCCCATTCGCATTTAGCAGCTTGAAAGCTTTATAATGTTACAACTCTCTACACATGCAACTTCTCATAATGATTTAAGAGGCACTGGGGGCGTGTCTATAAAATGACTGACAAGAGACAAAGCCAAATACTAACAAACATTCTGGACCGGAAGTGACAAAACCGGTTTGTTTTCTCGCTAGGTAACACACTTGTTCTAAGACACTGGATTAAATTATTATTTTTAAAATAATTTCTGCATCATTTTCCACATTATACGTACTAGTAAAAAATGTACTATTGCACTATTAAATAATTTAATAGAAACCTTCACCACTTTAACTGGGAATGTTTATCATGCTATGCTACAAATGTATAACATTTGAGTTTTAATCGATCTTGGTCTGGCAAGTGTGATCAACAAGTGATCAACAGTGTCACTGTTCTTTTCCTAACTATTTTTTGTGAACAGTTGTAAAGTGGAAAACATAAAAAATAAATAAATAAAAAGAAATTATTGCTGATTGTAGTATTGTGACTAGTACACCAGAAATGTCCAGTAGATGGCGATATTCTGTGTGGGACTCGGTGTGATGCCTGGAATACAAAGAGCGAAGAAGAGAATAAACACCATTCCTAGAGAAGTGGTACACATGCAAAATAGTTTGTTTATTGTTATTTTTTTATTAACACATCAACATTAAGAACTTAAAGACTCACATCATAGTATTGTATGTCTGAAGATACCGCACTGTTACATCAGATCTTCTTTATTTGAGCAGGTGCCAGTATGAGCAGGGAAGGAACTGCCTGTGTGGAAAGCAGCAAACCTGAGACACAGCAGATGGAAAAACTGTGCACAGAGGAAACATGTGAAGCTGTAGATCAGGAAGAGGATGAATTCCCACATCCCATCCCATGGCAGAAGATTGAGGTGCAGGGGCTCGACTGTGACTACGGCTTACTATTCTCCAAAGATGAAGCAAGCAGGCTTTTCATGCAGCTAGAGCAAGAGGTGGAGTACTTTACAGGTACTGGTGGCACAGAGCTTCGAAAGATTGTCGTATTTGCATCACATTGCATCTAGTCCCAAAAAATGAAAGATGTGTCCCACAGCATGCACAAAGAAAATGAGTATCACTGCTCAGTGGGGTGAAAATATGATTTACAGTAAATAAGTGTGTCAGCTCCTATAAACTAACTTTATGATCTCGTTTTCTTGGAGGTGAAGAAGCGAAGGTGCAGGTGTACGGAAAGATGCACAGCGTTCCCCGGAAGCAGGCGACGTATGGAGATGAAGGACTGGTGTATTCTTTTTCCGGAGTGCACCTTTCAGCCAGAGTCTGGACTCCGACCCTGGGATACATCCGTGATGCCATCACCAACGCCACAGGGCACACCTTCAACTTCGTTCTGATAAACAGGTGATTATCTGAAGACATTCCAGTTTTCACATTTCAAGATTATCAATACGGTTTGCTTGGAATACATATTGTATAGTCTTTGTTTAAAGAAACGTCGCTGCTGTCCGCAGGTATAAAGACGGTCAGGATCACATCGGGGAGCACAGGGACGACGAGCAGGAGTTGGACCCTTCTTGTCCCATTGCCTCGGTGTCTCTTGGAGCTGCGCGTGACTTCGTGTTCAGGCATAAAGATGCTCGCAGGGAGCCAAAAAAACTCATAGAGCCTGTAAAACTACAGCTGGCCCATGGGAGTCTTCTCCTCATAAACCCTCCCACCAACACGTTTTGGTATCACAGCCTCCCGGTGCGGAGAAAGGTGAAGACGCCGCGCATCAGTCTTACCTTCAGGCTCATCATTAAAGGTCGCCAAAAACGGAAAAGGGAGTGACTTGCCTGTAAACATGACCGATTTTCTGTAAATATATGTCAATGTGTCTTCTATCTTACAGCAGCAGCCCTGGAGCTTTCTGTGAGCAGATTATGGACGGAGCTAAAGTCTTCAGGTCTCCCGATCTTACAGATAACGGCATCACAAAACTCTAGCTAGCAACATATACAAAATTACTGATAACACATACAATAACACTGTATAAACTCATGAATATTCTGATCAGGAAGAAATAACATCAGATTGTCTTTTCAGCTGAAGTAAGAACACTAAACAAGTTCTACTATTTCTATTAAAGTGCCTTTTCTAATTGTTTTTTTTAGTTCAGAGCAGTTTGCCTGAAAGTGAATAAAGGAACAGATTCAAGGTTATTCAAAGGAAATTTATTTTTTATAAAACCAAAAACTACATGTGGAATAAATAAATGAAACACAACCATACTTCTGTACAAGACATTTCTAAAGCAGAGTGAAAAATAATGGTCCCAATGAGTACGTTTTTCGCTAAAAGGTTCAAAGATTGAACTACGAGAAGGCAATATTTTGGCGAAATATTGTGGCAAAAAAGAAAAATCAAGTGTAATAACAAAAATGTTATCGTATAAATATATACATATTTTGCAAGCAGACACATCCGAGTGATTATTTTTTCATTTTTTTTTTTTTGTTTCTCTAAAAGTCATACTTAGTGTTTATACGCCAGCACTGCTGGACTGAGTGTGAGGTATTTGCACAGCTGTCTATCCGTAACCTGCCTGTTAACGTCTAATGAAAATCGCTTTGTTCCCCCCACCCCGGACAGCCACACGAGCCGAGTCTTGATGGCAGGCGCTTGCCAGAGAGAGACGAGTATCTGATGAATCTGATGGGTTCACGGTCGGAATCGTCTTTATGCACTTTGTAAGGTTGTGGCGCTGTTGAAATGGTGTCCTGCATTTCAAAGCTTTTGTTTGCACCATCACAGTATTCGAAATGGAACAGGTGTCAGTGGGAGAAGATTGCAAAGATACTTCCGGGACGTGCGTGAGACGTTGAAACGAACAAACAAACAAACAAACAAAAAAAGACTAAACAAGCTTATTTCAGTATCACAAGGCACACAACCAAGCAGGACGTATGCTACGCGCTACAGTCTTCACAGCAGACTTTAATCTGTGACTAGTACCACTCACTCGCGATCTGTATCGCCCATTTCACTAGCTATTCATGGACTTCCAAATAAAAACAAACAAAAAAAACAATGCCTCTGAACTACAGCAGCAGAACCGATCGATTTCAGCGTGACTAACAGTGTGTTGACCCTCCTGAGCAAAAGAAGAAAAAAACAAAACCCCCAGATCATTTGCTTGAAACATCAAGTGGCAGTAGAGATTAAGGACTGTAAGGTGGTGAGGTTTTGACGGAGCGAGCTGTTCTAGGATCAGTGCAACCGAAACCCCTGCCTCTGAATCTCACATTTCCAGATGCGCTCCTGTTCCGAAGTGAAAAGCAAGCGTGCAGGGTAAGTGTGTGTCTGAGAGTGAACTGAGATTGATGAATAGATACGTGAACAACTTGGTGTTCGGAGTAAAAAACAAAACAAACAAAAAAAAAAAGCGTACAGGGAGACGAAAGGGAGATCACTAGAGTGTAACAGTTGGCAAAGACGGTTAGTTGGCTTCTGAGGAAGAGTCCAATTTGCCTTTCTTGATAGGAGGAGCGCCGTCGTCCAGATCCTGTGGAGGAAACAAATCCACCATCAGTACGCATGATTTAGCTGTCAGGATCACGAACGCGAAGCAGAACAATCGGTTCATGTGATACTACTTCCTCACTGTTTCGCTACAATGACAGAAGCTTGTTTTGGCGTGTTACCTGAGCAGCTTTCGAGGTGTCTGTGAAGTGTTTTTGCTCGCCCTGTGACTTGCCATCCCTTTTAGCTGTTGTGGACTCTGATGAGGAATGATTTGGTCCTGAGATAAAAGTGATTAAAAACGGGCATCATTAATAGATGAAACCAAAGCGAAGCTGCTTAGATTCTTAAGCTTTCTTCATATATTGGATTAGCAGAAATCAGTCTGTTGGGTGACCAAAGGATTGTACCTGTGGGATTATTAGCTTTCAGAAGCAGTGTGTCTTTTTCCTTTATATTGGATTCAAAAAGTTTATGTTTGTTTAAGCAGCCAACAGAACTGTGTAAAACCGTTCTGTTAGCTAGTTGTCATGTATAAGAATCAACTGGCCAAGAGAATCAACAGTTCAGATTTAAGGACCAACCTGTCTTGCTTTCCTGCCCAGACGAAGGCTGTTTACTGGGAAACTGCTCGCTTTTGGCTTCGGCGCCGTCACTCTGAGCTGTTGCCATGGGTTCAGGGGTGGGGCTAGTGTTGTTACTGGTCTCCTGCTTTAAAGGGGAGGAGTCAGCGATGGAGCTCTGGTTACTGTTGTCATCTACAAAAGAGGAAGAAAAATAATCCTTACGTTAGCACAAAAATCAGTCCTAATGTCAAAATAGAATTGTCTGATTATAGGGTGGCACATATTGTGGTTTGTTCGCAAACAATTACTTTTTGATGCATTAAAGAACACCACATTACACTCTTTATCCACACTGAGTTATAAGGAACGTTGTAAAGCTGACTGTTACAAAGTGATTAGATTGGAAACGTCCAAAAATTGCGAAATAAACATGTCCTCGCATTGTGTACTGTCAGAGCTGCTGTTTTAGAAAATGAATCAACGCCTTCAAAACAATTAGACTCGAGACTTGATCTAAACCAGCACCAAAGCGTTTCACTCAGCTGTTAGCTACACGGAAGCAGTATGCCGTGAGATGAGGGAGGTGTGTGTGATTACCGTGCATGTCCATCATTCCAGGAGAAGAACTGTTTTCTGGCGTGGTCACTTCCGAACCGTACTTATCATCCTTGCCCTTCTTTTTGTTTTTGTTCTTCTGCCAAAGGAAACAATCTGAATTTAGTATATACGCATACTTATTTATATGAATTTCAGATAAGGGGTCTCAATTATCATTTCTTTTGGTAGAACATTATATTTTTACAAATTTATTTGTATTTACAAAGTGACGTTCTCAAAACTCTGTAAAAGTACAAGTGCACAGACGACCGCGAGCACGAAACGATCAATCAGGATAAAGGCTGAGAAGCAGAAGTGGAAATTACGCTACACCAATAAAAAATATTTAATAATAATAATAATAATAATAAGCAAGCGCTAAATCTTCCATCAGCTGAGGGGTTTGTTTATGGCTCGTGTCTCTGCGCAGACAGACCGGCCCGTCCTCTGTTTATACAGCACAAAATATCCTCGATGGTAGTCTTAGTCCCTGACCAAGTGAACCAGCATGGGGATGTTTTGGATAATGACGCCAAAGCACTTCTGTAAGGCGCTCTGAATAAAGGCGTCTGTTAAATGCTGTAAACATGATAAAAACAAGCCATTTACGCTTAATGGTATATTCCATATACTGTATGAAAGGTCAGTAATCCACGGAAATAATATGATTTGAAGAGACGAACATGCCAAACAGAAGAGACGTCGATCGTGCGGAAAACTTACATCATCAGGTTTAGGTTCCATCACAGGCACCCATTTGTAGATTCTCAACGACGTGTCGCCAACCGTCACCCATTTCTTCTCCCTAAGAAACAGATTGATTCGACATGTTCACATATCCTTTTACAAAGATTCACGTGAGGTATTTTCCGACTCGCTTACTATTTGTTAAGATGATTAGCAGCATTCGACAGGAATTTCATTAAGCAAAACACCCATCATAGTGATCCTTCCAGAAACATGGTTACACAGCATACTGTTTATTCATCATTATATCTGCCACATGAAATTGTTAAAGACGGCCACATATTTCACTCAGAAATCATGTAGTCAATAAAACACGGAGCTTGAGTCGATGTATACTGCAATTGTATGCTATTGTAGTCTATGTACACCCACGGCAAGCTACTGCAGCCTATATAAACTGTATTTGTGTACTATTGCAGCTCACATATACTTCTGCATTAGTCTACTATAGTAATGTACACTGTAATAGCAGGCCTCTGTAGTATACGTATAGTGTAGTTGTAGTATATTGTAGGCTATTTATATTGATGCAGTAGTCTACTGAAGTAATGTACACTATAGATGAAGCCCATTGTAATCCATGTATACTGTAGGTGTGGTCTATTGTAATCCATGTATACTGTAGGTGTGGTCTATTGTAGTCCATGTATACTGTAGGTGTGGTCTATTGTAGTCCATGTATACTGTAGGTGTGGTCTATTGTAGTCCATGTATACTGTAGGTGTGGTCTATTGTAGTCCATGTATACTCTAGTTGCATACTATTGTAGCTTTTTGTACAAAGCTCAGTATTATTATTGATCAAAAGTCATATGGAAATTGTCCTGGACTATCCTAACACAACAGAAAACAGTCTGTATTTTGTTCCTCTCGAGCAAATCAACCAAACATGAAGGTTAAAATTAGTCTATGGCACTAATATTCCACACAAATCCTATTTTCTAGGCTATAAAAAAATATTTAACGGGTTTTTTCTCCCCAATTAAAATCCACTGTGTAACAGTAGTTGTTTTTGTTAGTCTGTTGTTTTCCAAGTGTAAATAAAAATAAACGTCAACAATAATATATACAGTAGTAAGTGAGCAGGCTTGAAACTTGTACTGATGTCAGACATTAAACACTTTTGTGACGGTAAAGTTTCAGCTGCAATCCATCGCGTCGGCAGTGTGTGTGTCTCAGTGTGTGTGTGTGTGTGTGTGTGTGTGTGTGTGTGTGTGTGTGTGTGTTCCAGGCCCCCACCGCCCGTTTCTCCTTTTGCCTCCAGTTGAACTCCGAGCGCTGAATTTAAAAGCCGGACAAAAAAACTATTCTCACTCCAGTGCGCTGTCACCTTCAGTCACGGCGCCGAAAGCAGCGCGCTTCTTCTCCGCCTCTCGGCTCCTGAGCGCCGGCATTACAGGCTCAAAGAGAAAAACGGCTTCATGTGACTGCGACGAAATGGCTTCTTAGGTTCAACCCACGTTTAAATGTTTAAAGGAGGAAGAAAGGCGGCTCCGCGCTCGCGACCAACGCGATGGGAAATAAAGGTGTGTTGAAAAGCGCGCGACTCACCTGAGCGGAGCGAGTACAAATCAAACTGAACTCGATTAAAAAAGCCCTTTCGTTTTGTTTCATTGTTTCCCTCGTCTCTCCTCCCCCCTCACACACACACAAGCCTGGCTTTTCTGTTCGGGGAACGGATTAACGCTCGTTCTTACCATTTTCGTACTTTTTCAATTGCGGCCATGACCCGCTTGATGTCATCTTTGGCCCTGCTCCGGGTCTCCGCGCGCACCGACCTGCCCGACATTACGGCTCTCGGTAAAAATATCTTTTTCTCCGCTTCGCCGGCTGTTGTAGACACAATGCGAAACGCGCAGAAGCGAGGCGGGGGCTTGTGCGCATGCGCGAACCACAGCAGTAGCGTGCCCTTCAAGCAGGAGAGGCTGGAAATACGCCTGATGTTCACCACAGCATTAAAAAAAGACCCACACACGTTTGTTTTCAAATTTCTTAAACCAAAACACCTCCAAACTATATCATATTAATAATGAATTCCGGAAACCCACAGAAGGTTTATTTCACTGAATGTCTAGGCCTGGTTATTGTGATATTCATATAAAGCACCTGATTAAATGCTGCTGAAATCAACAAGAACAAAATTTAGACAAAATCGAGTCATTGAATAAATATATAAGGCTGTGCTTTTCAAATACAACAAATGAAAAGCCCAGTTACGGTCAGTCCTTACAGAGAAATATCATTTGGATAACATATCTCAGAAACCGTGTTTACACCACAGTGCTGATGAATCCTGATTGCTAATCAGGTGTTGATTAATTTTCTATAACAGCATCTCTTACAATAGTACTGGTTGAAGACAAATCACGGGTCTGTATTATACAGGGTGTCTGAAAAGTCAGGAACCAATTAGACTAAAATTCCCTATATACTTATTTTAATATTTATTATTTACAATATGTGCTATACATGTTTACCCTTATGCTATAGGCAATTTTCCATCCTCTGTATCATGTTTTTGTGGATTTTGCTCAATGTATTCCCATTGGCCTGGTTGATTTCGAAGAGCTCCTCAAGACCTGCACCTCAACCCCTCTGAATAACCCCACCTCCTCGCTCAACATGACCTCACTAATGCTCTTGTCCTTGCATAAATCCCCACAGCCACGCTCCAAAATCTAGTGGAAAATGTTCCCAGAAGAGTGGAGCTTATTATAACAGCAAAGGGGGAATAAATCAAAATGAATTTCCATGGTTTTGGAACAGAATGCTAAACAAGCACATATGGTTGTGATGGTCAGGTGTCCACATACATAACACACATGCAGGACAGTCTTTGTTGTTTCTGTGTAACATGACAATTTTTTTTTTGTCTAATTAACTTTAAGAGAGAAAAAAGAGAGGCTGGTGAGGGAATGACTTTATTGTTGCTGTAATGTGAGTGATAACAGGAAGTGATGACTTCTTAACACACTGCTGCCCACCTGGAGTAATCGAATCCTTTCAACACTTGCACTTTAAAATTACAGCATTTCACAGATTATGCTATAATGCTGCTATGAGACACTTTTTATTATTGATCTTGCTGCTATACATTTTTAAATATATGTGATAACAGTTTTTCAGATAACTGGATTACAATGCTGTTCTGTTGTCCTGTATAGTGAACTCTGTCCTGAGTATTTATTGTACACTGTATTTTGCACTCATCTCACACTGGTGTTTACATTGGTAATTATAAACAGATAATAAGTACATGTGGTCTTGTAACAAAATATCACATTGGCAAATCGTGTTAGCATTAAACTGCTGTGCTATAAGAGTGATTAATATTAAACAGTACAATAGTTGACACTGTTGTTTTATTCCTTTCTCATTTCCCTGATATTTTGTATACAGTATGTCCTATAAATATTTCTCCTTATTAAATTAGTTCTAAGAATCAACCAAATGTCAGAGAAAAAAGTAAACTGACATATTTTTGTGGGCTTGATCCTCATACTGCAGTAGTCCATACAGTTTAAAGTAACCCTTAAAACAAGTACACACACACTGTCTAAAAAGAGACTTTAGAGGCCCTCGAGGATAAGAGCTGCTGTTCTGCAGGGAGCTCATGGGTACTCATGGGAAATCGCAAGATGTCTGTGGCAAATGTGTCCATGGTGATGTTTGCAGGAAACTCGCTTTCCATCAGTAGCTCAGAGTCTGTCACAAAACAGAGGCAACACCTGAGGTTAGCGTTTTCACCAATTAACTGTATTCCCAGACCGAACGTGTCCATGGTCAATGTAGCAAAGCCTAAATAAATCTTATCACCATTTAGTTATGAATGAAAAAGAAATGTTAATGTCTCCTAAAACTCATTATTTTCCTGTATTGAATAGTAAATTGTCAGAGATGGTGGTTCCACATCCTCAGTGCATACATGTTTATCCTTCTAAAGAAATCCTAAGCTGGAAGAGGCTCATAAACTCTCCTGCAATTTATATGTGTGACAGTTATATAATTGAACATCATCTTATATTTGTTAAATTTTGATTATTATATACAGCGCATCTGGAAAGTATTCACAGCGCATCACTTTTTCCACATTTTGTTATGTTACAGCCTTATTCCAAAATGGATTAAA
>JAQQZR010000014.1:3079457-3099312 GCA_030068235.1 Notoglanidium macrostoma | reverse complement strand
AATTTGCAAAAATCTCAAGTAAACTTTTTTCACATTGTCATTATGGGGTGTTGTGTGTAGAATTCTGAGGAAAAAAATGAATTTAATGCATTTTGGAATAAGGCTGTAACATAACAAAATGTGGAAAAAGTGATGCGCTTAAAATGAGGTTTAAAAAGGTTTCCAGAAGGACATAATCATAAAAATTCTTTTTAGGGTTACAAAAGGAATATTACAAAGTGAAGAAAATTACGGTTAAACCCCATCTCACTTACTGGAACCTGGATATCCACTGCATCTCATAAGATGATGATGATGATGATGATGATTATTATTATTATTATTATTATTATACGCACTAACACACACCTTTGTACTCAGATGTCTCGGTTTCATGATGCCCTTCTCCCACGCTGAGGCCCAACAAGGTCACAAAGCTTTCTGCCAGCTCCTCCTCGGTCATGTGCTCACCTACAGAACATAAATTCAAAGTCACAATCAGGGGTTTATGTATTTAGGTGTCTAAACAGTTCTCTACCATAACTCATTTTAAGATTATTCTTATGCAATTATCTCAAGCCTGCCAAAGGAGCAGAGAAAAAAAAAAAAAAAAAAAAGTTAGAACTATAAAATCTACACTCCAGGCCAAAAAAAATGAGGTACATGCAATATTGCAAAACATTAAGCTTTTGGTCTCAACGGAAAATCATTGGTCAGGAAAATGAGCAAGAATGAAACAAATAGATAAAGTAAAATTGTGTGGTGCAGCTCTTCCCTCGATTTCCTCGATCTTTTCATGATTTTCTCTTTGCGTACCAGAAGACTATGTAAGTGAACTTCCCTGTTTCCAGCTTTTCCCCCCAACAGCTCCAGCAACGAGCAAAAGAAAGCCGAGGTCTCAGGAGTGCTTTTTTACTTCTTGTTGATTTTCTGACCAGTGATTTTTGTTGAGACCTTTAAAAGCTTAATGTTTTGCAATATTGGGTTTGACTCACTTCTTTTGCCCAGGAGTGTATTACCTATGTATAAGTCATAGCCTGAGTCATTAAAGTAATTAAAGACCATATTCCTATCCTATCCTAATTTAACAATACATATTAGAATATTAATATACTGCAAGATCAGGCAAAACTACAAATCCAGCCTGTGACTTTTACTTTTGGGGGAAATGACAAGAGAAAGAAAAATCGTCTAACGATGTAATTTGCCATAACCTGTTCTGTGGGTGTGGGTATATGACAGTCCTACTAATCAGTTACTCGTTGTGTTCTATATTATGGTTGTGGCACTAATACAGCCAGAATACTAGCTATAGAGCTATGACATAAGTAAAACTTGTGTTCTGGAGTCGAATGAAGTTCTAGTCTATAAAAGGTTCCCATTGCACCACATTCGTCCTCTTTCCATTCTCGTCTTGCCTCCTAGTTGTGGCTCTAATGTTAAACACTCTGATCGTTTGTTTATTGCTAATTCTTTATTGTGAAATCTGCACCATTAAGTAATTCAAGTGTCTGACTTTTTTTGACTGTGTCCTTAGAACAGACCCATAGCCTACAAATTTGTAAATCTGTAACTTGTTGTTGTAACTTGTTTGGGACTGGAGCCTTTTCAACGAGCCCTTATAGAGCCTTGGGCTAACTGCAGCATAATGCTGATAGCAATGTGTGAATCTCCCAGGCTATGTATATACTGCTGACTAATCATAATAATTCCTCTGATACTGCATGCTCACTGCAGAGTGAACATGGCTGCTGAGCTCTGAAGAGGTGGAGGTCAGTGCCTCCAGCAGAAACAGAGATGGCCTTAATAGTGCAACTCTTAAGTGGAAGAGTGGAACTCTTCTGATGAAGCTCTGCTCGAAAACCAGCACAGCGTGCGGCCTGAATATTACAGACGCTGTATAAAAGAGACACGCTAGTTCAAAAAACGATAACACTGTGTCAAATGTGGGTTGTGCAGATATTCCTGGCTTTTAATGAGATAATGTCCACAAAGTGTAGGACTTAAAACAATAGAGAACATAAGTGTGGCATGCAGTAGATCAATGGGATTGTCATATAAATAGGCACGCTGGCTGGCTTAAATGGCATAACAGGAACCTAGAAGATACATTTTATGTCATTTGATGTTAGATTTCCAAAACCGAAACAACAGAGTGGAGTTATGCAGGATATTGAGCCGGCCGTGTTGTTGGTGCTACGCAAACCCAGCGCTCTAAATGGTTTTGTGCTGGGTCAGAGAGTACTGGGAGCTTCCAGGTTACATAAGTCAGCAAATTGAGGCATCTTGATTTTTTTGAAAATTCATGATTGCTTACAGTTGACCGCCTCTAAACACAAAGTTCCACCCTACACAGCTGTAAGACCAAGACGAAATGGTTATACTGACTGGAGAAGTGCTGAGTGGAGAGTACACAGGTTAAATTGCCTGGCCAGGTTCTTTTCAAGATATTTTCTGGTTCTCTTCCTGATCTGAGAAGAACAGATTTCATCTCAAAATGAACAGTTTGTCCATACACTAGGTGTATCAGACGTACACACAACTGGTTTCTGAGCCAAATGTGAAAGATGCAGTTCCACTTGCAAATTGCTGAGGAAGACACATGATTTCTACTCGTTCACATCACCAGAGTGACATACCATTCACTTTGGGTTAGGTCTGACATCCAGGGCAGGTTCACGAAGCGTGTGAAAGCTGCCTTAGAGTCTCTGCAAGGCCATGGTTTGTGTGTACTCCTCTATTGAACAATTTGATGCTGTGCAGACAGTCCCCACAGCAGGTGACAAACCAGACAAAGCCCCAGACAAATCTAAAAAAAACCACTAGAAGCCAGTCACAGAAAAGGGCAACTCAACCCTTTCACAGACCTTTTAGTTCAGTGGCAGAAGGTGAACTTCCATCATCATCATCATCATCTTTGTTCCACATCCGCTACGGCAGCAGGCTAGGTGCCCAGGATCGACTCCAACACGAACAAGAATCCTGCCTTATCCTGCATTTCCTTTTGAAGTTGTATTTTAGAAAGTCCAGTAATCTCAGCATAGTACTTCCAAGGGTCATGTTTATATGAAAGAGGACTTGTTTCTGGAGGGCAAAATTTGGAAGTCTGGTAATGTGCACTATGAATTTTAAGTGTTTGGTCTGGATGAAAATTCATATTGGTCTGGAATGGGTGAGTTGAAAAATGTCCGTATTAGTTAGCTTATAATGCCAATCCACACTGACGTTGTCAATTGCAGATTGGCTTCTTTAGGAGTTCCTATTGTGCCATTTGCCTCGGTGTCTTCAAGGTGGGACATTCCTCAACGGAGATGGTATGTCCGAGGCAAATAAAGCTTGTGACATTTTCTACCCATATCTCCTTCAATTTAATACAAGCCTTCTTGACAGACCCATATCTATTAAGGATGCAGTCATGAAATTGCAAGTGGTCACTCTTTGCCCATTAGCACACATTGTAAGCCTGGCTTGGATGCTAGAATTGGCTAATCTAGTAGTGAAAACTGGTAATGCTGCACCTGAAGCCAACCTGACACCTGTATTCAGAGGTGGCATGAAGAGACATGCACTGCTGCATGCCAATGAGGGAACTAGTCATAAAAGAATGAGTAGAGTTTTGTGGGGCTTTGTATCAAGTGTGTGCATGTGTGTCAGATTTTTGAAATTTTCATTTGGCATGACAAATTTTTTGTGCTAGTGGTGTGGCTAATGGTGGGGCATTGGCACACATATGTTGCGCATATGTTTCACATAGTTTCCGCACAGCACCCAGTGGCTCACCAAAAGTAGCGCCATCATTTCGGTCAGCAGCTGATCATATTGTCTATACTCATGTCTCCTGGTCAACCAATCTCTGACCCACACACTCCTTGGTTTCTTTTTGCTGCCTGGGACACTTTCTTCTATCCTTCTTCTCAAATTTTTTCTTCTGATGGTCAACAGTCATGCCCACAGCCTATTGAACCCCATAGCGTTCCAAGGTGTGGGCTGCCAAACTCCAAATTCCTGCATGATGACTTCACACATGCATAACTTTAGCATGTAAATGAGTGATCATTCATGCCACTAAGAGCCCAGGCATGACCTTGGCACAACTTTGCCCTGATAATGATTGCCATGGCATGCCAATGTGTGTCATGTGTTAGTGGCGTACCTAGTACCTAGTTCATAACTTATGCATGACAGATGGCACGACATGCCAATAACTTTGATGTTTTTAGTGCAGTGTCATGCAACAAATGCAGTGTTGATGGGAACGTCACTTGTTAATAATCCATGTAGCATTTTTTTCTAGCAGAAAAGCTTTGACAGAGCTGGGAAGTGCTTTGGCCGTGTGTTCTTATATCGTTTTTTGGCAGAAAAGGTGCTGGCTTCATCCAAGTGTTTAATAAACAAAACACCTTGTCAGGTTTGTTTCTATGACAACAATATCTTGAAAACATTTCACCACTAACCACTATATGATTGGTTTCCTGAAAAACAGTGACAGTATGAATGGTTGCCTAAAATATAGTCACAGTGACAACAACAGTTCCTTTCTGAAGGAAAGTTCATAGATTTTCATCTCCGAGCACTCAGAACGACCGCACAAAAAAAGGAGCACTCTGGTGCTCAGAAAAGGAGCTGGGTGCAATACGCATACACTTGCTCCTCATTGGGAACAACTGAAAAAAGACACTGGTGCTCTGGCGTGGTCATGCATCCTAAATTTCTCATTGAGAGCTTATTTTGGTGTACAGATCTTTTTTTTTTTTTGCTATGTGTTTACATGACAGAATGTTCTATGAATTTCATATGTTGAGTTTTTATGTCATTTTGTTATTTGAGTGCTGTCTGTTATTCTTTGACAAGGTGCACTTTCAGGACATGTTACAAATGCTCTTGACAGCTTTTTTTGTAATCCTTCCCACCCAGATAAGATAAGATAAGAAAGTTCTCTCCCTTGGCTCCCAACCATGAATGACTGTGACAACATCAAGATTCGAACTCACAATCTCTGGACAATGGGGTCCTTTCATAGGCTAACCTAGTATTCAGTAATGTATCAATGTAACCAGCAGGAATTGATCCAAACAGGGTCAAGGTTGCAGTAAGATCAAATATCTAAAATAGCTTCCTTCCTATTTGTCATAGAGAACTGTTACTTCCACCAAGGAGGTTATGTTTTCGGTGTGGTTTATCTGTTTTGTCTGTTAGTGGAAGTCCGCGCTCAACAATGCCATACATCGTAAAATCTAGTAGATTTCAAAGAAATTTAGTAGTGACAAAACAACCAATGTAGGAATAGGATGACTCCACGGGAAATACATCCAGACTACGAAGATTGCCCTTAATATTTTCATGAAAATCAAGCATGCCTATCCACAAGTTCATCCTTGTGTCCATCCGTAAGTTTGTCCAAGATTCCCCTTAGTGCAATATCTCAAGAACCAGTGGTTGACTGTTTGTAGGTTTAATATGGAATTATCATTGAACCCAGCAGATGAGCAAATTAGATTTTGGAACAGATCCCAACAAAGTCAAGGTCACATCAAGGTCTGAAAGGTGGTTTATCTTCAATGGGGTTCTCCATGTTTTAAGTATATTTTAAGGGTTTTTACCACGTAAAATTAGTAACAAGAAGTAACTGCACTCGACTTGGTGGCAACAGTGTTATTCTTGTCTATATCACTTTCATGGAGTTCTATTTGTTTTAGTTATACTTTAGAAACAAGCAATTAAGAAACACCAAAAATATCTCTCCAGAAAGCTGTAGGAATTGTATAACAAGTTACACAACAAATTAAATCATTTGTTATATGGTATATTTGAAGCCTACCTCTGGCCTGGAGTAACTCTAGGAGCTCTACTCGGGTGATAACCGGTTTACCGTTTTCATCTGGCACGCCCAGCACCTGGAAAGCCTTATAGAGATCTTCCTTGAAGATTCCAAAGGCTGGCCGGTGGTTAACATACAACTTAATAAATTCCTCCAGGTCAATGTCGGATACATACTTTCCTGTCTCGGCATAACGACTGAATTTGACCTCATTCTGAATGTCTTCCAGCTAAGACAGTGCAACGATAAAGAAAAAAAAGAACAATATAAAAGAAATATTATTGTCACGTATACTGTACAAAAAGAAAAAGCACTCTTATGTCTAGTCTTATCTACCATCTGAATCAATACTGAACTAGAATTATTTTGGGTGAATCGTTTTTTTAAGTCGAGTTTGAATCAAGAATAATCAATTAATCTGGTTCCTGAATATCCCAACTTCATTTCACTGAAAGTAAAAGGGTGGGTAGACCTGTTATAACACCTGCACACAACAGAAATCTCCTTTTAAACTTATTCAGGTTTTCAGGAATCTACTATGTGGACATGTAAGTAGCATCACTGTAACCTTGTAAAGCCCTAATGTTAAAGCGAGCATTAAA
This sequence comes from Notoglanidium macrostoma, assembly GCA_030068235.1. Taxonomy (NCBI): domain Eukaryota; kingdom Metazoa; phylum Chordata; class Actinopteri; order Siluriformes; family Auchenoglanididae; genus Notoglanidium; species Notoglanidium macrostoma. The sequence continues at coordinate 3,092,913 of JAQQZR010000014.1, read as the reverse complement.
TCATCATTAGCGTCATCAGCTTTAGTCACTGATGTCCACAAATAGCTGAGGAACATACGATGGGTTATTGAAACAGATGGCTTCATACACCGTCTATCTTTTACCAGCTAGTCACTGTACAAAAAACCTTGTACCTCTTGCTCTGTTGGGTAGAAGCCAAGCGCTCTGATGAGGTAGGGAACTTCAGAAAGAGGGATACGAGTAGACACTTGTCTGGTTTCCATCGAGTCAATGCCCTGACTGCGCAACTGACAGTAATAAAATAAATCCTTTATGGCCTAATGGAAAAAGCACAGGCGTTTTTTTATGAGCGTGCATCATTTTCCAAACAGGAGCATCTACAAAGAATATGCTGAACTCTAATGCGACACAATAAAAAATTCAGATGACAGCCAGAAACAACAGTATTAGCGAATGGCACAGGCATTTAATAATGTCTAACAGAATAGTACATTCTGTGGATATTCAAATTGACATGAATTTTTTATTCAAAAGAAATACTTTGTAATTGCAGGATGTTTTTCTCCCTTACTTCACAAAACTCTCCATCTCTCCCTCCTTCTAAAAGTGCGTAAAAGGGAATCGGGTCTTTTCCTCCCAAAGCAGCGGCTGCCTCTAATGCACTGCGCAGACAGTTTGTGAATTCTTAATGGATGAGGGCAATGAGCAAACGTACAGTATCGGTGCTGAATGCATTCTGAGTGTCACATTTAAGAGCAAACATTTCACGTAAATGTGTCCTAAGTGCCATATTTGTGCTATGAAATATATAACCTCTGACTCTCTAAATGCAACGTTTGTACTCTTCTGCACTTACGGACGGCTGATCTCCCATGAGAAGACAGTCCAGTCCCCGCCACCGGCAGTGAAAATATATCTGCCATCATGAGAGCAAGCCAGATGCGAGACCCCTGAAGAGTGGCATATCAGTGCTGAGGACTTGTGTGGGTTCCCATCCAGAGGCAGGATCTGAACCCCAACCTACTCAAAAAAAAACATGAACAGTCGATGAAACCAAAATAGACTACCAATTCATGAGAGAACAGGTCATCCGAATTAAAACTGTCCAGCACTCATTTTCTGCATACCTTGTCCCGCGTTATATAAGCCATGTAATGGGAATTAGGATTGCCATCTTTAGAGGCCGGCAGGATAAGCATCTTTTTCACAGGAGAACCACACGTGGGCCCGAGCACTGTTTTTCTATTGAAAAACAACAAACACAAATCCTTAGTTATCTTTCTCATTTAAGTACATTCATATGTACGATTATTTCTTACATGTTGGTATAAATCCTTCCACAGTTATCATCAATAAATATAAAATGTATCCAGGTTATATTCAGTGATCAAAACTGGGCTGAACAAAGAACACCCAGAGACCTGCACATCTTCGTGGTGACGTTGAGTAGTTTCAGTTTGTACAGGTCAGATGCGACAAGCAAGAAGTGCTCCGTGGTTAAAGGTGGATACCAGACCATGCACGTGGGCCCAGCACTTTGCTCAATGCGTTCTGAGCTGAGGACCAATAACTCATCCTTTCTGCTGTTCTGCAGGTCGTACTCAACCTATATAATACATATAATATATACAATATGCTGATCATTTGAACCTGTAGCAAAAAACTCAAAAGCAGGATTTGCCAGTGACTGCATTTAAAGATAAATTTATTTACAATGTACTGTAACAATATTTAACACAATATTTGTTCCTGGGTAGTGTTTTTACACTGTAAAAGTACACAAAATGTCTATTAATCCCCCCAGACTATGCTTTTGTGACCAGGACACTGGTATTTTGGAATGAGAAACATTGAGAAAATTTGCGACTTTTTGCCGCAGATTTGGTCGCTTTTTTTGCGACTTTTGTCACATTTGAACTCAAACCTTTTTGATCAGAAATCCAGTGTCTCACTGACGGTGCTACCACTGCCCACACATGTATGTTCCACAACATTACTTGTAACAATAAACTGATAAAAAGTATAATTTATCATTCTTTAACTGAAAAACAAATAAGGAACTAGCTGGCAAAATGTTGAAGAATACAATGTTATAGAACAATAATCCAATGCTTTGCATCTGGTACTTTATTCCTTACTTACAAAATATAGTCTCTTAATTAAAAAATTAAACATCTCAGAAAATGTTTGGAACGCAATCCAAGAAGATACTGACTAGTCTGCGATCCATGCCCAAAGACAGCAGACGTGGCTTGGTACTGTCCAGGTACACCCCGAACAGCAGGTCCTGAATGGGCTTGTAGTGAGAGCGATGCTTCCCGAGGAACCGCCAGACATACTGAGCGCCTTCCTTACATACGTGAAACACCATCACGGCTTTCCCACTGTCCTGGAGTAGAAAATGATTTATTTCTCGTTATTTTATTTCCTGTTTTATTTATGGAGTATGTATACATTGAATGAGTATTACTAGTTAGTACTGTAATGAATTAAATACATTTTAAATGTACATATATACATATACGGTTGTATAGTTTTGCTCTGAACATACTAAAAAGGAAAGGATTTGAGTTGAATTGAAATTGGATCAGTTTCTCCAAGGGGGTAGCATGTTCACTAACCGCAGCGGCCAGGTAGGAGGAGTCGTGGGAGAAAGTGAGATGGGTAACGCAGTCGTGGCTGTACTTAAAGCTCCCCTCTCCTTCTTCCTCTAATGTGCATGTATCCAGAACTTTCACAAGCCCACTGACAAAGCCGACGGCCAGGTACAAGCCTAATAAACAAAGCAGAAAACAAAGATCATTAGGAGCAACTAAATTATAGTAAAGAAATCGGGGAGGAGTACGTCTGACCTATTATCCGGTTTTTTGGGAACTCAGTTTTGCTCTCAGAAAGAGGATTTGATAACTATAAAGACAATATTAGGTCATGTTGAATTCCTATATATAGAAATCTCACATTTCTAAATAAGAATTAGGTTAGGTGCTGTTTGAATGTTGAAGGGTTGAACTTTTGTTTGTTTTTTAAAAGATACTGAGAAATGTAAGGGTTTTTTAAGGAAACCTGAACAACATGTTTTCAAATGGGAGCATGATCATATTCCAGGAACTGTTTTGTCAATATGAAGGTGTTTTAGTGGGTCAATTTTATGGCTAATTTTAACTACAAATGAAAATATAAAATATTTAAGGTATAAGGTATATTTTTACCATTTCATTGTAAAGCATACATATATACACACACACGCACCTTGAGGATCATAGGAGATGCAGTGGATCTGCTCATCTGCATGGAATATTTTGCTGCAGACGGTCACTCTGTGCTCATAGTCCCAGACCTTCAGGATGCCACTGTGGCTGCCCATAGCTACAACAGCATGTTTAGGGTGACAGGCTACTGCGTTCAGTGGCTCAGCATGTTCTTTCATTAAAGTCTGAGCAATTCTGCGTTTTGTTTTCACATGCACCACAGTTGCGCTCACAGTAGCTAGGACAAGATTTCTATAAAAGGCAAACAGACATTATGGGCTTAAATAAAGCAATATGAAATCGATATTTTATCAAATACAATCAGCGCATATAATATTTGAGAATTCATATTGGATAGCGTCAACTTCAAAATGATCACCAACTTTAAAAAAAAAAAAAAATCACCAAAAATATTGCATACTGTAAACATTACATGCAGTGTGGGTGACAAATGACAAAGGCAAACAAATTGTTTTTATATCTCTCTCATTATCCAAGTGTTTGATAAAATAAGGTCACACACATGTAAAAGACACTTTAGTGTCACCTCTCCTAACCTCTAGGGGCAGAATGTGCAGCAATGCCATGGCGTGCTTGGCTGGCAGAAGCGAATTAATTCATGTGTGCAAGTGAAATAAATTAAGTTAACTCGCATATTATACATATCAGCTGAGGTTCACATTAGAATCTCCTTACACATAGCTTTGTGCAAACTATTGCAGGATATGAACATCTTACTAACAGGATTATCATGAATACTACCTTCTTATGCTCCTGTGTACCATTCCTGAATAAATTGGTTCATATCCAGCTTGAATAAATACGGCCCACTGGGAGCAACAAGCAGTTCAAGGGTCTTGGAAGTGATACCATAGTGGACTTATAAAACCAGATTTTCCCATTTTCTCTCCAATTTGTCTACCTGTCAATTCCTGGTAGCGCTGCTCTATCATATACAAGAAGGTGATGGCTAACACGTGCTTCCTGTGAGACACGTGAAGCCAGCCAACTGCATCATTTTGAACTGCTGCTCAAGCTGCATCTCATGGCAATGTAACGCACGTGGAGGAAAGCGCTATCTACCCTCTTCCACATACACGAGCTCACAGAAGCCTACGATTGGCTAGTGCCACTGTGATTGACACTGGAAAGAGTACACTATCCCCTTCCACCCAGACAGCATGGCCAGTTTTGCTCCCTTGGCACCCGGTCACAGACGACAGGAGAATCAGGATTCAAACTCACTATTTCCTTATAATACGGTGAATGCTTTTAGTTATTGAGCTATGACTCCAATATTAACCAGCGTGGCTCTTACTTGTTGACAAACGGTGCCGTGTTCAAGCTGCTGTGTTCTGTATACGCAATACCGCCAGAGGTAGGAATTTCCCTCGACAGGGAAATGGATGTGATGGGGTCCAAATTTAAGTCAGTTAAGCCGCTAACGATCATGAAGTTTTCGTCATAAAATTTGATGTGCCCTCTTACATCGCCTGTCACAATAAAGCTGCGGAGAAAAGGCAGAAAAATACATACAGTTCATGAGATGAGAGGAGAGTACTTTAAGAAAACTGTTGATTTATTTACATAAAATTCCTAAAACAAATATCTCCATATTTATAGTTATCACATTAAAAAATGAGAGTGAATGCTGGCTGTTTCAAACAGTGCATGTGTGCGTACCTGTCACACCATGTCATTACAGTAATCCCATCTTTCTGCAGTGAAATTAATTTGTTGGCTTTCATGGCATGCGCTTGGCCCGTGCCTGACCTCAGCACATCCAACACCACCATTTTTCCTGTCAGTGTACATGCGAAAGCCTGCATGCCTCCAACATGGAAGAGAGACTGGCTAAAGCTACCTGCCGCCATTTTGAGAGTCTATAGTGGTGGAAAAAATACAGCTTTCGATAATTTTATTAAAGGCAAAATAGCTGCCTTTTACTTAAGACTCGTGATACTCCTGTATTTAGGATTAGTTGCTTTTAAGTATTTAAATTTGGTATCATCATGAGTCACATCATGCCATGCTGAATAAACAAAGTGATCAACAGAGAAACTCAGTATATAGTAGAGACACAGGAAATGTTGTGTAAGCCTTACCTTGGAGATTTCAGGGGCTTCATATCGCATTGTGTCTTTATCCTTAAGTACATTTTTGGTAATTAAACAGGAAATATAGTTAATTACTACAAAATACACAGTATCTCTATATAGCTAATATAAAATGTACATTGTATAGATATAACCGGTGCTCACCCAGGTGTAAAAGATTACATGAGTTGCACTGTTACTGAGTAGCTGACAGCTGTCAGTAGGGTTGAATAAGATGTGTTTCTAGAAAGGAAGAAAACATGAGATAATCTCCAAATCTTGACACAAGGCCCTTAACTGTGCTGATCATAACATTAAAAAATATACTTAAATGTGCTACGTACCTGGCATCCAAGCTTTGGGCTGATCTCAACCTGGCATTCTGGCCCGTCAGTCTCATTAGTCCAATCCCAGATACAGACTCTCTGTCATCGACATTAAAATCCAGTGAATAAATTATAACACGATAATAAAATCGAATGAATGTAGCTCATATTAAAGCCAGCCTCCGACCTGCACTGTTCCCACACCGACTGTCACCAGATATTTCGAATCTTTGGACAACGCCACAGCGGCTACACTGCCCTCAGGGTGGCAATCAAACATGGTGCGAACAGGGATCCTGTAACACATGCAGAGACACCCTCCTTCATCCTTTCCAAAACTGTTGTATACTGTATTTTTGGAGAACTGATTCATATAAAGAGTTCTACCCTGTGTATGAGTCCCATATGATCACAAGGCTCTCGTTGCCCTTGTCACAAGTCACAATCCAGTGTCTGTCCTCGCTGACACACAGGCAGGAAATGGGGTTGCAGTGTCCCTGAGGAGGAACCTCAGATTCAAAATCATTGTCATCAACCAGAAAAATCAGTTAGTGCAAGTTAGACGACAGATTAACACCGGTCTCCCAAACTTTTAAGAAAAATGGTTAGATAAAAAAAACAAGGCCTTGAGTTACGGGTGATCAACTGGTGGACTGCAGTCTGGATGAACTGAGCAAGATATTTCAGCAGATCAAACCAAGACTGGTTAAAACAAATAACAACAAAGCAATGATTGGACAGAAGTATATGTTTATTCCTCACATGTCTCATCTGTTCAGAGCACGCTGTGCTAATGGAAGTTGGTAATGCGATCATCGGAACAATCGAAACAGAACTGCTTCAAATTAATGTTTCTTATTTATAACCATGAACTCAACATTAATAGTTAAGCATTATAAGGTAATCGTTATTGCCAGGACACTGTATGTGTGGACTTATCTCATGTCTATGTAGGTTTTCTCCGATGTTCTAAAAACGTGCCTGTACTTAAACTGCCTACACTAAATTAACCCATAAATGTGACTGTGTGTGTGTGGTGCCCTATGATGGACAGTGTTCCCGGGATAGGCTCAGACCCTGACCAGGATAAAGTGCTTACTGAAGACCATTCACAGTTTTGTTAGCTGTTAATCTGATAGCCCTTTTGTAAGCATGGAATGGTATACAACAGGACCTTTCAACATTTTCATGAATACCCCACCCTCAGGCCCTCAGCAGCAGTTCCACAGTACTTATGTACTAGTAACTGGAGCAGAAACATATTAATGGACTGCTGGATGAGAATCTCTCAGTCCCTAAACTGCTGAACAGATGTAGAAAATCACCCAAAGATATTAACTAAGCATTTCCTCACTACTTTTGATTTCATTATGAGCACAACTTGCATCGTCACCATTGCATATAAAAGCTTCAGCTATCTTACTTGTAACAGTTGTTGTGAGTTAGACGTGTGGTCGTACATGACAGCTACATGAGAACAAGCGTACAGGATGACGAGTCTGTCTCGATCCAAGAGACTGAAGACAGGGAGACACCTGTTGATCCCGAAGGCCCAGTTCAGAGTCTGAAACCACACATCATTGCTTAGTATTATTATTTCTTATCTCATTTGTACGTATACCATCATTCACACACACACACACACACACACACACACACACACACACACACACACACACACACACACACACACACACACACTCTTTTGTAAATGAACAAAAATACTGCAGTGAAGGACTTTTAATAAGTAGGGTGAATAAGTCAGAAGATGAGCTGCTACAGGTTTGTGTTTTGACCTTCTGGCTTGTCCTGATTAAGTAAGCATTACCAGTGGATGAGTGATGAGGCGCTCCTCTGGTTCAGGTTGGAGAGACAGTGAGGTGGCTGTTTCCACTTGGCTGGACGGTCCAGGTTCTTTCCTCTCACTGGGTTTTTTCAGCTCTTCCTCCACCTGCTCATCCTCAGAGCTCTGCTCTCCGACATGTTTATCGCAGAGGGACTCAGTCTCAGCTCCACCCGCTTCTGCCATGTCTCCTAGAGTTACAGAAGTGCTAACTAGCCGCTTAGAAAGGAGTGATTGACAGGTTAGTGACCCGAATAGTTTACTCAATTACCAACTATATCAACGTTGGAACCCTTCCTATAGGTGCATAAAGATGTGTTTCGTTTTATTCGCATTCGCATTTATTCGCGGCCGCAGCGACGACTAACACTTCCAAACACAGTTACTGAAGTGTACCGTTGCTAAGATACGGGTTACGGCTTTGTACATTGGGATTGGCTGAGAGAATCCCGCCTCCTGCGTCCTGATTGGACAACAAGGACACATACGTCATTAACCTGTTTTTTTTAAATATTTGTATACTTAAATTTTATGTTTTAATAAGTTTCTTTTCTGTAATAAAACAACGAGCATTAGAACTAAATTAAGAATATAGTTAGCTGAAACAAAAAAGTTTGATCGCCTTCTTATCCTAGTGAATTGTATTTCAGGTACATTTCACAAACGTGACATCATTTGCATCTAATGTAAACCTTTTATGTTTTATAATAACACGTTTATATCTTTATGAAATACTCATGTTATATAAAATATCCATTGTTTACAATATTTACAGTATTTATAGAGCAGAGAGGTGTGGTGTTGATCCCGGGTCTGATCCTGAATTCAGGTAACTGACTTTCACAGGTTCTCCAGTTTCCTCCCACTGTCCATATTGGTTATGCATGGATGACTGAATGAATTGTGTGTTTGAACTGCTGTCCCATCCAGTCCTCTCTCCTGTCTTGTGCACTGACAGTCTCCAGAGCCACCGTGACCCTGACCAGGATACAGTGATTACTGATGATGAGAGGATAAATGAATTTATAAAGCATGTACATGTATTTTGGTGATATCTAAACAGAGCCAGCAAAGGAGCTGAGAGGATTTCCTATAGGGGATAAAGTTACAGGTTAAAATGATCACCGTAGTTCATGAGATGTTACATGATGGCTTGTTCAATACAATGAGAGACAAACATGGGAATATACTTAAATATAGTATTTAAGTATATTTCTGATTCATGCTAAAATTTGAATGGACCGTACTCATACACACAGTACTGTGCAATAGTCTTAAGCACATGTAAAAAAATACTGTAAAATAAAGAGGACTTCAAAAATAATGAAATTAAACCTTTCTACTTAAAAGAGAAAAATACTACAGCTTGCAGTGAACAGTAATAAACTAAACAAAGTCAATATTTGGTGTGACAACCCCTTACTTTCTTTGTCCCAGGTACAGCTTTAGGAAATAAGCTAGGTTTTACTGAGCATCTTGGAGAATCTGTCACGGTTCATCTGGAGACTTTGGCTGTAACACTTGTTTCATTTATTGTAGCAAAATCCAGTAACCTTCATTACGGGTTTTTTTTTTTTTTTTTTTAATATATCTTGCTTTTTTTTTTTTTACTGACATACAAACCTTTTTCAAATACAAATTATTTCCTGGTTAAAGAAAGGTTTGGAAATCTAAAATGTTTTTATATTTTTGCTTTGACTCATTAATGCAGAATTCATAAGATTTACTAAATTTGCACTAAATAATAGAGGGTGCCTATAGACCTTTGCACAGTACTATAGGTATACTTACTCTTATTATTACTTAAAAGCTAAAATCCTTGAAACTAAACAGAGGACAAAATCTGAATGAATGCAATGTGAAATTATTTCACAAGCGTCAAGCCATTAGACAATAAGGAGTTAATTGGGACTAGACACAGAACTACAGTAACAGATAACATTTCATATGAATAGTTTTTTTTAATCATAACTTAAAGATGAGCCACACAATACAAAACTTAAGTATACAAACTTAACAAAGTTTAAAATACCTCATACCTAAATAGCTAAAATGTGTAATAAACTTCCTGCACATTATTTTAAATGAAACATAATGGATTGTGTATATGATGCAGTATTATGAAAAACATGTTTTTCTCCCAAAGCTGTGAAAAGTGAACCATGTCCTTCTGCTTAAAGAACGTACTGCACATATGCAGGGAACAGCGATTTTACTATTAAGTCCAGTACTAGTACGTCTTCCAGATGATTCTAGTCTGATCACTTCATACCTTTTACATTTTACATGACAGGAAATAAGAGCTGGACGACGTGTCAGACGTTCCGATCTGAACAGCTAGCGGATTCAAATCTGAAAGATCTTTATCATAAGTCACTTTAACGTAATAATATTTTCAAGTGCAAAACAGGAGATGCACCCATAACAGAAAATATTCTCTTTAATTTGTAAAAGAAAAAAAATGTCATTCCTCATTTGAAATTTTAATTCTTCTTTCATGCATTGTAATGAAATAATAAAAAAGAAACAAGAAAGTAAGAATTGGTAAAGATTTATTCATAGTCCAATAACGTGGAAGCCGTTTCTGTAGTAGACAATGATCTGGATTTAACAGGTCACTAAATACAAATGCGTCTGTAGGGTCTAAATGCACTAATGTGTGATGAATATAATTATGAACTGAAAAGTAAACCTGTCTAAACACATTATACTGGAAAATGTGTTTCGTCACTCAGTGACAAAAAGTGCTCAGGTTGGCTCAAGGACAAGCCTGTCGTCCTGAACGAGTCGTGAGATTTCCTAATCTCAGTCATCTGCGAAGAGGAACTATGTTGCACCTGTTGACAGAAAAAAAAAACGAGATTGATAAATAAACAGACAAATGTCCCAATTTAATGTCTTATGTAATAAATCTTTCCAATTTATGCATTTTATATCTGATTTGTAGTATAGTATGTACTCCTGAGTAGCGCACGTCTATTGAAGTGAGGAAATGAGCACTGTTGGTATGAAGTATAAAAATCAGAAGCCATTACCCGAGCAGGCCTCTTCCAGACCAGCGCTGTGGAGTTAAGCTGAGACGAGCTTTCTGTCCGTTCCGAGTCACTGTGATGCTGACGGATGTCTGTCAGAGTATATAAACAAGGTTTGAGATACAGCTTCACCGGAACCTAGCTAAAACACAGCATATTGTCATCAGCTGAGTGACATCACGTACCCCCTCGCTGTGCTGCACCACGGACGCAATGTTTTGCAGGTTGTGGAAGTTGCACGGGTTAACTGAACCGAACTCGACGATCTCATCGCCGATGCGCAGACCCTGAAACACGGCAGCAGCGAAATGTAAATAAGCACTCGGAACTCATTTAGCTTTGTAATCAACCTACCTAAAACAAAAAAAATTCAGAACAGAAATATAGGATTAACGGGTCCAAGCACCATGCGATGCACAGCGGCAATATGGAGGTTATAGATGCAATCCTTTTCATTTCCTTCCAGAAGATTCATATTAATTGATATTTTAATTATGGAACCACCTAATGTTAGAATGACCATTTATTGGTGAGCTTTAGGATGTGATCTTAAACAAGTTGGGTGAGAAAAAGCATTGCTGAATTACAGGCTGGTTAATGTCTTCACCATCAGTTTAGTTCCTGACAAATGCTTACAGAAATGTGTGTTCAACATTGGCCTGTTATAGGTTTAGGAGTCTCAGCCCTTGTGCTTTGCGCTCTTGTGACTACATTAAGAATGATGAAATCACTGGTATTAATATTAATAATAGAGAGATTACCTATAGCTCCCATCACTAGCCCTTCTTCTGTGTCCATTTCCCTTCATATTACTAATATTTGTAATGATGTTAAAATATATATTACAATGTTAAAAATGACCAAAGGACTTGGGAGCTGGTTACATTAAAGGCAACTTTAAACAGCGACCAGGAGGGTTACACCTCACCGCCTGATAAGCAGGGGATCCCGGAGTCACGGCGTCCACCCGAGCAAAAGGAGGCGGCAACGACTCGTCCTGCTCCGTTTGCTCCACCTGCGCTTCCGCCTGGTCCTGCTCGCGCTTGGCTCTTTCCCGAGCATGCAGCTTATGGAGGGCCTCTTCGATCTCCACCATGATCGCTTTGTGATCGTTCTGCAAACCTTAAAGGCAGTACGACAAAACCGAATATTCAATTATTGATTAAATATTTATCCAGTGTAGCAAGTTTCCAGAAAATTTTAGCGTGCTGAATGGTATCCACTCTGGATGGGACACATTCACACTCTCATTCCAACTGTGTGGGGTTTCATACGTTTTCCCTGCATAGCAAGGATTTCTCCGGTTTCCTCCACCCTCTGAAAACATTGCAGGGAGGTGGATTGGCCAGTCTGCCTTGGCACAAGGTGTGAATGAGTGTGTGAATGTGTGTACATCATAGGTGCATCTGAATGAAACTGCATGCCCAAATTTCCCAGACGCAACCACCTACAGGAGATGCTGTGCCTCGCTGTTCGGATCTGGAACAAATCCACATCTGAGCGAGGATAGCCTTCCACATCCACTAGGGGAGCGTCCATGCCCACATCGCCTTGCTGGGACAGACCACAGATAGAATAAACGTGAGAACATTTAGTTTATACTGCTGTAAAGGTTTATACAGATCTTCACTGGTGACATGATTTCCTAAAAAACAATAAAGCTTGGCCACATCGTATTAAGGGATGGGAACAACATATCCAAGTCATCAGAACGAGATAATTAAGGTGTAGGAATGAGATATTATTTTGTGGGAACAAAATAGTTAAGTCATGGCCACAACGTCCTAAGGCACGGGAACAAGATAATTAAGTCATAGACAAGAATTAGTAAAGCATATGGGAACGAGATCATTACATCATGAGAATGAGATGATAAAGTCATGGCAATGAGTTAGACTTCATTCCGTTCATAACGTTCCCACAAATTCATTATCTCATTTTTATTATATACTGAACTCGTTCCTACACCAATATATAGGGTGACGTTCAAGTTCACTTTTTTACTAACAAGAACAAAATCCCAGGCTTTTTAAATGGCTCGTGCTTGATTAGTTCACCCTCATTATTGTTTAAGAAAATAAACGTGGTGGGTTATTTAATGTTTTGACGGAGCTACAACTCAGAATGTGTTTGAATGTTTTAGCATGATTCAGTTAGCAAATGTTTTACTGAACTGATATGACCATCTCAGAGAAAGGTAACGAGTTCCACAGTCTGAGGCTCGTGAGAACATGTATTAGCTAACAGAATATCAGTACAGCGTTAAACAAACATAAACAAACTGACACATTACACAGTCACGCGCTAGATGTAGCAGCTACTTGCTAGTCAAAAGGTTTCCTGTCGTTTATAGATAACTGTTCTGGTGGACACTTACATCTTCTAGCACCTCGTAGTATGCTTTAATCTGCTCCTCGATTTCATCTTTCTTTTTAACCAGACGCTGGACATCCTCCACTGTAATCTCAGCTTTATGATGACTGTTTTCCTCCGTCATCTTCATGGCTGACTTCTGACCAAACTACACCTACGGCGTGCCAAACGGGACAAACAAGGACCTCTGGGAAACGCGTTGCAGTTTTAATCTCCGGTAGAATGGAAATGTTTATAAAGTGTGGCAGGAAAAACTTCACCTAACAATTCGTCTGAAATGGTTTATCATGACTAGAGTGTCACATCACCTGCAACAATTATCGGTTTAATGAAATGAAAATTTCTTGTATTGTAACTGGGACTTTTTCCATTTCAGGGATTCTCAAACATGTTGTAGAATGAAGCATTTCTGCCATTATACACTCCATAAGCCTCCTTTCCATCGCCCGGGCTTCACAATATCAGCGTCAGAAGCATTTTGAATGTGTGGGGGACACACTGGGGTCTGTGGCTCCTCCCCCATACATTTTTTAATGAATTAGATGCCATTTCCTGCATTCTGGTGTATTTTTAACAG
>JAQQZR010000014.1:3061783-3079357 GCA_030068235.1 Notoglanidium macrostoma | reverse complement strand
ACACACACCCACACACACACACACACACACACACACACACACACACACACACACACACACACACACACACACACACCTCAGGTTGTCTTTGAGCCTGCTGACCCCACCAGATCGGGTTGACATCGATCACAATGACCAGAAGACTAATTTCGTCTTCTGTATATCAGAAACAGATGTTTATGTTTTATTAGACAGATTTCTCAGCTTTAATAAGAGATATTTAAGGTCTGTTAGAAGTCAGCTAGCTCACTGAAGTAAGCCTGAAAGAATGCTGGTCATGCAGTAATCTACACTGTAAAGTAAAGATCTGAAAATCTGCTCAAAACTTCAAACAAAATAACAAATTGAAACACAGGTACGGAACAGATCTAGAGAGTTGTGATACACGCATCCAGTTACCTGATGCCATTGTTGAGCGCCTTGTTCCATGAAACTAACAGAGTGTGTGACGTAATCATTATGCGACCACGGCCTTCATCCGTTTGACAGAGTTATTTTACTTCCACTCGTTTTCCAACAAACCTCGCCTCCTGCAATAGTAACGGCTCATACTATTGGCTGTTTCATAATCACGTGTACACCATTTTACAGGTATTAAGCCAATCATAGCACAGGAGGCGGAGTTTGTCTAAATGCGGGTGGGAAAGAAAATTACGTGTCTGGAGGGGATTCTCAAGCCCAACCGATTTTAAAAGTAGCGAGAAGTCACGAACAGAAATCTTTCGGCTATATCAGAAGCCACTAAAGCACATTCACCACGTCGTGGTGTAGTGGATATCGGTGTGTAAACGGATTACGACGCGATTACTGTCAATCGTTGCATCAGCAACAACGTGGAGAAATCCAGGGTGCTGAAAGACTGCTGACTTCTGGAAGGACTGCTTATTTAATATTTCTGCGCCACACACTCGGGTTTGGAGACCCACAAGACAGGATCCTGCATTATGGATGAAGGAGGTATGCATGAACCTGCTGCAATGATGTATGGCTTGTAATATTAAGTTGATTAAAGTCACGTGATGCTCATTACACCTGTATTGATCTAACCTTATTTTCATGCTCTGATTAAGTGCTTTAAGTCAGTGCCATTACACAAAAAAACTGTCTAGAGCTCAAAAGGTAGCCAAACATAAATCCACCTGGAAGACCATGTGCTGCTGAGCCACTTGTCAAACTATCCTGTGGTCCTGTTTGTCTTCAGAGCTGGTCGAGTATTTCAGGAAGCAGATGAGCCAAGATCCAGATGTGGCCTCTGCAGTGGCAGCTATCCGCTCTCTCCTGGAGTTCCTGAAGAGGGATCGGAGTAAGCCTGCTGTTCAACACCTCCTCCTTCACACACAACTCTTTACTGTGACTAAGTAGTCACCTCCTTATCGTTTTGTAATTGGCATTATTTCATATTAAAACTCGTGCATGTGACTGAATTTGTTGTGTATTTAACATTCAGGAGGTCACATTTAAATTGATTTAATAAAACTGTTAACTGCTGATTAACACCCAGTATTGTAGCACCTCACAAACATATTGAGAAAAAACCCTGCCTGTAATTCAGTGATTCTAGTTACATAAATACGAACCAGCACAACGTTTGCAGCTTACACACCTGCATACATTTATGGAAATGTTTTAGCTGAAGGTAGATAATTAAACCAGAGACTAGCTACAGGTCTGTAGGCCTAGACAACGGAAAGAGCTTTCACAGACGTTCATAGATTCATAGATTCATAGTTATGGTTTGATTGGTGCAGAAAAGCCATGCAGTCTTTCTTTTCCTAATCTCCGTGTTCATCACAGGTTGCTTGAGTTGATGTTTAAGATCACGACAGTGTTTCAGATTTATGAGTCGCCTTCTCAAGTGACGGACGCTAATTTGGAAACGGAATATATATATTGGGATATATAGTGAAACCCCACACAGTCACCCAAGCTCAGGATCAACCCCATGATGAAGCTGTAACCGTAACCACTGTACCAGCTAGTTTTTGTTAATGCTCTCCCTGATTAGAGTAAAAATGGATGCGACATATTTGTGGAAAATAAAGTTATAGTCCAGAGAAAACAGTTTTTGCAATCTTAAGATCTATGCTCCATGCGTGCTATGTTTTTTAAATAATTTTTTGTTTGTCATGGCAAGTATTTCTTTAAAATGGCGTTCGGCCTTCTGCAGGTGAAACCATCCTGGGCCTGAGAGAGAACTTGACCAAAGCCATCGGCAGGCTGCAGGAGGCCGATTCCTCTGTGGCCGTGTCCTCGGGAGGAGAACTCTTTCTTCGGTTTATCAGCCTCACATCGCTGGAGCATCCAGTGAGTCAGATTAAGGAATTCCTTTGTAAATAAAGAACACTGCTGTTGAATTCTCAACTCTGATTGGTTGATTAATTCTCTATAAGAGATGATCATATAATGATGCTCATGTTAATACGTTATTGTTTCTCTAATATCAACTCGCACAGGGGCTCGTGTAGTGGACGCTCCACATCATGGTGTTAAAACATGTCCTTTTAAACATGATTGGATAAACAAATGACTGATCATGTTAGGAAATAGAATTCTGGTCTATGGCAGATTGCTGTGGTGGAAGTTGAATAAAACACACTGTTCTTGAACACTAATACATGTTGGCACGGTAACAGTGACTCAGCTTCACCTCGCACTACGACAGCGTTGATTATTCTCCGCTGCGCACGTGGTAAATATATTCCCGTTATCTTCTTTGTAGGATCTCTCCCAGTGTAAGAACGTGATGGTGGACAGAGGAGAACTTTTTCTGAAGAAGATCTCCTTGTCCAGAGGCAAAGTGGCCAAACTTTGCCACACGTTTATTAAAGACGGGGCCGTAAGCATCTCACAAAGCACTGTGTTTTAATGATTTATTGAAGCTTTATATCATCCGGATGTAGGATTAAACAATTTACAAGATCAATTTAAGGTGGTTCCATTTCACACACCTCGCACGCTAAGGCCTCTGCTTTTGTACGACAGAAAATCCTCACGCACTCATCATCGAGGGTCGTGCTGAAGGTTCTGGAAAGCGCAGCAGCAGACAAGAAACGTTTTACCGTCTACGTGACAGAATCGCAGCCCGATTCTTCTGGGTGAGTCCCTCACCTCTTGGGTCAGTTTAAACGTTCCGGTATATATTTTCATTACTCTGCCGACGTATGGCCACTTGTTTTTGGACATCATCTGCAAGTGATAACGGTTGTTGCAGAAGGCAGTGTGAGGACAATGACACGTCCGGATGTGCCGTTACAGGAAAATGATCCATTTTGTATTTCGTAGAACCTGTTGTATTTCTTGCATATGACCTGCCGTTGCTCCTGAGACGTGTTAAGGTTCTGGTTTTGTTCGCTTTTTCCAGTCAACACATGGCCGAAAAGCTGCGAAGACTCAACATCCCGGTCACAGTAGTGCTCGATGCTGCAGTCGGGTAAAATCTGCTTTCATATTTTAATCTCATGTAAAATTACTGTGTCTAAGAAGGTCCGTGTGTTTTCTAACATAATATATTAGGTTTTTATTGGCGGTAGAAAATGGTAGACATTTTGGTTCATATCCTGAAGCCCCTCAGACATGATGGGAAGTCTTGGCTCTTTAGAGACCCTCGGCTTGGTCTGCTGGGGATGTTGGCTTTATAAGCCGTGCGTTGATCGAACACCGATTAGACACGTCGGGTTCAGATGTAGCACTCAGTAAAGCACATGTGCTTGTTATATGATAGTAAATTATTGCAAATGGTTTCAGGTACATCATGGAGAAGGTAGACCTGGTCATTGTGGGCGCTGAGGGCGTCGTTGAAAGTGGAGGCATCATAAATAAGGTCCGTTTTACGTGTGTTTATACCAATACCTCGTTCCCGTTTCTTTTTATCCTTCTTTGCTTTGTTGATTCTAAGATGTTGGATGTGTAACTGTTTGATCCCATAGATCGGGACCTACCAGATGGCGGTGTGTTCCAAAGCGCACAACAAGCCGTTTTACGTGGTAGCGGAGAGTTTCAAGTTCGTGCGCCTTTACCCGCTCAACCAGCAAGATGTGCCGGAGAGGTTTAAGGTGAGCGCCTTAAAATTCTCTCGTCTACTGAATCTCAGTTAGACGCCTGTATTGCTCATATCTGACCTCTGTACAGTTATCCATCCAAGAGCTGCAGTTAGTGTTCACGTCAAAATGGGATCCGTGACTTCGATTGTGGTACGAATCCAGGTACACGGTTATGTTCAACAAGCACATGAGTGTGATGGTCAGATGTCCATACCTTTGGGCGTATAGCGTATGGTCGTCATTAAGCAAAAGCATCAATAAACAGACATTTGGAGCGCAGTCCGTTAATAAGAGGGAAAGCGAACAGAACTCTAAGTACACAAAAATCCTACTGAGGAGGGAGAATGAACTCGGAGCCATAAACAAGGTGTCTCATCCCCAATAAGGCGGCCGACAGAAAACCACCACTTCACTTTCATCAGTCGCTTAATATAGATCATCACGTATGGATCAGGTTATTTAATCTCACGCTCTCTTCACTGCATGGTCACGTCTGGATCTGAAACTGCTGCTGTAATCGTAAAGACCGTCCTGTGCCGATGCTCAGACTGATATGATTGGATACGGTTCTTAAAAAGGTTAACAAATGTCTGTTTCTTTTTCAGTATAAAGCAGATACGCTGAAAACTGCGGAGGATTTTAACCAGGAGCATCCCATAATCGACTACACGCCTCCATCGCTCATCACCTTACTTTTTACTGACCTGGGTGTGTTGACGCCGTCGGCGGTCAGCGACGAGCTCATCAAGCTCTATCTGTGACGCTCTCACCCTGAGGGCTATGACAGAGACATGATCAAATCAAGATCCTCCTGACCCACGATGGCCATCTCCGTTTCACTCACAACAAACCGCCATTATAACGTCCTCGATTTAAACATTCAGGTCGATCTGCCGAAGTGTACCAAGTGTGAAAACTTTTTTTTTTTTTTTTTACTGTGTACAGGAAACATGGCGTATATTAGACACTTGCATCCTCACGTTTCCTACTTCAAAAATATAAAGGTATGAGGAAAATATTTTGAGGGACAGGTGGAAAATATTCCTAGATGGTTTTGTTTTTTGGTTTTTCTTACCCAGACGCATCATTAGTCCTTTCTCATCATGTTAACCATCGGTGACGAGGAAGAGTTGTAAACTGTGGTTCGAATTAAAGGTTTGCAATGTACGCGCTGTAAAAAAACGAATCAAAGCTTGACTATTTTATTTTATACAGTCAGTTTCGTCTAACTTGACATGAGGCAGGATCCAGGCATCCAGCTGAAAAGTCGAACAGCGGCTCGCTGGGAGCTGCAGGATTTTGGGTCCCTCGACTCACAGACTTTTACTTACATGCAGTAGGTCAGACATGACGTGCTTCAATCATCTATGTTTCAGGAAATGACCAACCAGGAAATAAAACAGGGCAGGGAGAAACAATAACAGGGGGAAAAGACAATACAGACCTTTTTAATTTGTACTGATAACCATACAATCATTAGGTCAGAACTCCAACCCTTAACAGAGAGAGAACAGGATTCTCCATGATGGAGCTTTGTGGAGGCCTCTTATCCAGTAGGTCTGAACACCAAAACCTTAGGAAGGTCGATTTTTGTACACAGGAGTTGAAGTTTATTTCAAATTACAGACCAAAGCAGTGTGGAAATGAGCTTCAGTCAAAACAGCTGACAAATCTGGAGTTTCCACTTAAAAAATAAAAAAAAAACCTGAAGCCGACGGACACATGGTTTATCTTTACCTAAAAGGAAAAGTAACAAAAAAGGCATTGTTGTATGACACTTTTGGCGAACACCACTGACTGGACCCAGTTGCTGAAGGCAGTATGAAGTTCTTAACATAAAATATTACCAAAATCCGCCCCCGACACCGCCACCACACGAAACAAATCAACACGTACCGACTCCTGTTGTGTCTCTAATTCGCAAATTTTGTGCATCACAGGGAAGAAGCTTTTGTGAGAACGGCAAGGATCGCAGAACACGACTCGTTTATCAATTTTCCTTAAAGCCCGACACATACATAAGGTTTCATAACATAAAAAGAAAAACTTTTAAACACAGGTCAGATTTAACATCTTGTGGGATACTCCTGATCTCTTAAAATGTATTTTAAAAAGGTGCACTAATTGAAAGTTGTCTGCAGGAATGACTTTATTCAAATAATTTTTTTTAAATTTTCATTGTATGATGCAAATAAGTTCAGAAAAGTGCATGATTTTTCTCCGTTTCATTTGATGTGAGTGCCCCAGTGCTTAACAAGCCTCAGGACTCCTCTAGAAAAGAAAAAAGAATGCACTTTTAATGGTTTTTTGACTCGTACGTGAAGCCAGTCGACTGGTGGAAATTTGACCCCGCGTCAAGTCCGACGTTCACGGAAAATCTTTCAATCATTGCACCTTTACGCAAATACAAAATGTATTCTTAAACAGGACCGTGAATGGGGAAAGTGGGGTGCGTTCGCAGCCTTCGCCGTTTCTAGTCGTTGACTAGGACGTGGTCATCTTCCCGGGTTTTTTTTCGACAGTGTCTTTGAGTCCGGAGAACGGCAAGACACTTTGGGATACAAAAGCTGTTGCGAGTCGGGACTTAAACGACTCGCCGCACTTCGAAGAACCTCTTCAGGTAGTAAATCTGCCCCAGGGTCATGGCCACCAGCACCAGAGCCTCGAAGAAAGACCAGAGCACCACACGGCTATTCGTGTTGTCGTTGACTGTAGGGACAGAAGGAAAACGTGTTAGACCTGACGTGCACACGCGGTCACGATGCTGAGGTATTCGGAGGCTCTTACTTGCTCGGTGTATCCTCTCGCGGACCTCCATGTACTCCTGCTCGTGTTTGACCGCCGTCATGGCCACGGCCAGCTCGTTAATCATCTCCTCCAGTTTGTTTTGGTGCGCTGTAATGGAACAGGGCCTGATGAGAACATGTGTAACGCGACAGGAGCATGCATGACCAAGCAGAGTGCGGCGAGGAAATCGCATTCACATGGATGGGTTAAATGTCTGTGCTTCAAAGGCACTACTGATTAGTGCGTGTTGAAAAATCGCAAAAGGGGACAAAACACAATACTGAGATGTGAGTACCCCGGCGCTCTTAAAACCAACGGGTTCCAATTTCGCTGCGCTGTGAGGCGACCGCACACGTGATCAGAAAACCAAACGCACACACTGCACAGACGTGGCACGTGTTACAGAAAGGGCGTTGATGGTTTGTTTGGCTGGCGCGACACTTAATGGAAGACTGATGCATAGTACACAAAGCTTTCCATGCAGCCCATTAAACCTACCATCCCAGGTGCCGCCACCGACTGAGGGACAGGAAGAAAGCAGGAAAGAGAGGGAGAAAGATGAAATGAAAAGGATGACAGGATGAAATTAAGGAAAACTGCGACGAGAGATGTAGCTGACTGCGACGTTTAACAGAAGTCATGCGCTGAGCTCGCTAGCTTCTCACAAATAGTCTAAAAGGATTCAGAAGCGTTTTAACTGCACACAATGACAAAGATGTAGATTACATGTCTAACAAGCACAGAAAACGTTCTCCAGGGTTATTTATACACGGTAAGGCGCACAGACGTACCCTCGGTCTCCATGCCGTCGCCCTTCGGTGCCTCGCCGATGTCGATGGTGAACATGACGATCTTGGGGGTCATGGTGGACATCTTGTTGCTGAAGCAGAACTTGTACGTGCCGTCCATGTGTGCGGCCACAGAGTACTTCCCGCTGGACTCGCGGTCTCCTTTATAGATCTGCTTCCCGTCTGGACCTGTGATCTGTCAAACCAACATTAATGATCACACCGCCTGAAGCTGTTCAAACAGGGTTGTTACGGTGTATAGGGCTGAGAACCGAAACCAAGCTCTGTAAAACCACAGAACTTCCATCCTGCTTATTGGCGCTTTCACTTAAAAAAAAACGTATGGTCAAACAAACGAAAGCTGAATATCTGCAAGCTATCCAAACTTCGACTCACCGTGGCTAGCTCGCATTAGCGCTTCAATGTGGCTAATTAATCACGGCCATGTGTGAGGAAACAACCTCCCTGAATGATACTGCAGGTCATCATAGCATGAACCTTCCATACTGCAACACCTCCACTACGCTATCAAGTAAGAATAAATAGTGCGTAACGTGCATGTGGTATCGCTTTTAAGATCCTGAACCCTGCGTCCTTGCTGTGGAGGCGTGGCTTTTTCAGCGCTGTAAAAACACGACCATGTCCCAAACAGTGTGGCGTGCTGGATCTCATTACTGTAAGACTGCAAAGCTAACAAACGGCTTTATTCTAGGTGAGTCAACACGCCACACTGTGTTATTGAAGGGTGTGTAGGAAGCTAAACCAGGCTGCGGTGACTTACAGAGGGGTGGCAGCTGGTTAGTTGCGACTTGTTTTCAAGCCACTTATTCAGCACAGAGATGTGACGGCGCTTTCGGACGCATTCACTGTGCGTCATGATCAAGCTATTGTTTCTCGAGGGTCTTTTGTTTACGCACACTAAATGTGGAGTACAGCGACGAGTATAATTACAGCTTTCTCCATCTGTGGAGGATTTCTCATCGTCACCCTCACCCACAGCTGTCCTCTTTACCGAGAACCAAACCGTAGATGACGAGACGTGCACTTTCAGAGTTGCGCCGGACATAACTTGGCGAGAAAGACGATATTATTTCCTCTTGCCAATGGAGATGTAGAAAGTCTCGAATTCTCTCAATCAGCCCGGAATATGAGCATTCCAGATATCCGAGAGTTGTTCGATACAAACCATGTTCGCTGCTAGCAAGACACGCCTCTGGGGGCGGGACTTACACAGTCCAGAGAGCATTTCATTGGACGAACACAAGACCAGTACAAGATGAGTCATCGAAAAGTATCGCTTTTGCATCGACAAAATGACAATTTCCCCCCCTTGATAGACTAATCGTCTCGGCGTGTGGAGCTAAGAAACAGGTACAGAAAGCTCTGAAATTAGAATTCGCTTTAGTTTTTCGAAAGGAAATCTGTATGGTTTTACATAAAATTGTACGCGAAGAGTTCTACGCCTTTATCAGTACATCCTGAGTCTCCTAAGTGAATAAGAGCAGGAACTAGCAAGACAGCATTAAAACCAGGAACTAATGCTTACCCTTACTTCTGTTATTACTCACTTTACAGTCTTTTGCCAGCACTAAATTAGTACTTCTGCTCAGCGGACATTGTTTTTAGGCGACTTGAACATCTCACTGGGAACTGAACAGCTGTTAGAGTCTCACACCGGATCTGGGGACTTGCAGCAAACACTGTCCATTCTAACAACGCTCACATGAATTAGTCAGGTGTTGTGTTTAGGTTTTGAAGCTGAGCTAGTGACAGCTAACCCTGACATGTTGGCTTTGATTAGAAGTAAATTACCTAGCTATAAACCTGGGCGTTAATTGTGTTCCAGAACATTCTGTGTGAATCTTTAACCTGTTAGCGTTAGCATGTAAAACATTTAAGTAAGTGAACAGACTATTAGGGTTAGTGTTAGAGTGAAGGCTGCATCCCAAACCGCGCTCTATGACACTAAGTAGTGCGCCTAGGGAGTGCGGGACTGGACGGAGCCTTCATCAGCGCAAGATAACGTTACCCTGATATGCTAGCGAATGCTAAGCTGATACTCGATCCCGCTCTAGGGGCTTGTTTCACCGCTAAGCAGTGGGTTTTTGTTTATCACCTCCACGTCGATGTCCAGGAAGCCGCCCTCAGCCACCTCGAACATGAGGCCCATCTTGGTGCCCGAGTTGACTCGCTCGTAAAAGCACTCCTCGGCGTGAGCATCAACGCTGACGAAGTAACCGGACGCGGTGGCGCACAGCGCTGCCAGGACAACCGCCACTTCCGATAAGGTCAACATGGCGAAAACTCAGACTTTTAACAAAATATAGACATATGAAAAAGAATAAAAAGAGAGACTCCGGCTTCACTTCGCTCCACTCGAGGAAGTGTAACCCTCGGCGAGCCGCGGACATGCGGGGGCGGAGTCACTCACATCGCCGAGCTGCCGTGAGCGCTTCTGATTGGACAGAACGGACAGCTTCCGTAGTGCCACGTAAAGCTAAACTACGGAAGATGCGGAAGGACAGTCCAAGTTCATACAGATTAACGGAACGCAAGTCTCTTTTTAATATGGAGAAGATTCACTACAGCAAAAAAAAAAAAAAACAGGTCTGTTGTCAGAGACGTCTAAGTGTTTTTGTTGTTCCTGTGTTGTACAGCTTTAGGACACAGTTTCCCCACCCTGGTCCTGGAGAACCCCCCTGTCTTGCACATTTTAGGGTGTTCCCTGCTTTAAAAGGAACAGTTGTTAATTAGTTTATTAGCTGAATAAGGTGTGTTGGGACAACAGGGGACACAGTAAAGGTTCACAGTGGAGAACTCAACCAACTGAATGCCCCTCCTTTACCCCCTCCCGTATTAGAACTGTCAGGTGCCCATAGTGTGCTTCCATGTACTTACATACAAGCCCCCTTGCTGTTTTTGTGCTTAAAAAAAGTATATGATGCCCTATTTTATAAAAATGTGGGTTCTCAAACAAGCACCATAAACTAATTCCTCTTCTTTCTCCTTCCTTGTCTACCTTTCTTGGCACTCTTTAGAGGTGTTTCCGTTCTGGGCTACCGTATAGTCCTCTGTAGGGGAGGACCCGCTCCCTGTGTAGATATAAACGGCTCATTCTAACTAAGCTTATGAAAACACAACAATTCTTAGTAAGAGATAATTATACACTAATGTGAAGATACTTATGAATACCATTAAGTATGTTATGGAATATATACTTTATTTCTGCTAATGGATACCCTCAAAATCCTACATAGTGAACTATTCAGAACAGGGAGTTCCCCAGCACCAGGGCTGGGAACCTCTGGGTTAGGGTAAGGGGTTAGGATCATGCTTATAGGTGGATTCAGATTTAAACACTAACTGTGCATCACAAGTGAATGCAATTTCCTGTTGCACTGCATTTCCCTTTTATGAGTGTGTTTATGTCCCTTTTTCGTCACAGGCCAAAGTTGTACATATTTGTACTCGGAGAAGGGTCTGAAAGCGCTGGAAGGGATCACTCTTTATATGCTCTAATGTTTCTTATAGTTTATCACCGTTTCATTCCTTCCTTTTGTGTCTTGCCCTTTGGGCCTTTATGTTAATGGTCATTTTAATAAGCATTTTTATATATTTATTTATTTTTCACCATTAATATATGTTTTACTAAATATTGATGTATTGCTGAATGTTTAAATATTAAATTAGTTTAAAACACACACACAAAACAAAATACATGCATTTATTAGATTTTTAAAGTCACAATGTCTAGTAACGTTTTTGATGTCTGTGTTATTGGTATACTTCTAATAAAACATTTTGATTTGCATTTTTATAAGCGAGATGCGCTAGGCAAAGAAACTGCATACAGACAGTAACCTGAGCTTGGGACTGAACCACAGACCCTGGAGCTGGGACATTTGATTTGGTGCCCACTGCACCACTGTGCCACCATTTCTTATTCTTACTGTTATTATCATCATCCAATTGGCACCAAAATCTGTATTTTAACATAGAAGATCTAAAAATAAAATGTTTAATTTCTGTCATACGTTTCAAAATGGTTGCTTTTACTCTCAGACAAGCTATTTATTTTATTTCATGTGAATACCTTAAATAATTATAAGGTAATCTACTCAATACTTTAAAAAAAAAGAGTCCAGAAAGTATAATAAACAATTATTTGCACTATTATTATGTCTAACTCTATACAATTTCTGCAGGCTTGCATGGAAAGACGTATCTCCAGATAATTCAGTTATCTTCTTAAGCTCCTTATCCTGGGAAGGGTCACTTTGGACCCAGAGCTTATCCTGGAAATGGCACACAGCAGGAACACCAATCCTGTTCTGCTTCACATTTTATTTGAGATGTTTTTCAAAGTACAAAAAAACCACATCCAAAAATAAATATTGTTAAAGAAGTTGAAGAAATTTCAATAAATGTGTCATTTTAGTTGATGTTTGTCCTCCTGGACATGATTTGGTTATGTACTATGATTTAGTAAACATTATCAGTACTTTTAGTCAGGTAGTGTACATCACTTGAAGCTTTGCTGTGTTGTACAAAATGTTACACAATCACTAGTCAGAACCAGAACACTGAAATAACGTGTGCTTAAATGTAACGGTGCAACATCTGCATGGGTAATCCAACCAAAAAGGATAGAATCCCAAAACACACCATGCATATAAAATCTAGATTATGTGTTGGTAATAATTTTTTTTCAATTAACATTCCCTCCTAATGAGAACTATTTACAGAACAGCAAGTAAAGTGCTGCTAAAGTGCTGTTGATATGATTGGCCTTAAATCTTGGTTGCTCTTGAATAATTCACAGCCTACTGCTTTTAAGCAGCTAAAAACTGTTATGGCCATCGATCCATCCATTAGACTGTTCTTCAGCTTGGTAGGACGTTCCTCACAGCAATACTTTTGTCAGTGATAAGACCCATAAAGTCAATTCAGGCAAATCAGAAAGTAAACTTCATGTAGTGCATCAACAGTGCCTCCTCACCACAACAATCATGGTTACATGCCACCATTCATTGGTGCATTTCTGTAATTAAGAATAAACTTATTTCTGAGTGGACATTTTTATTGCTGAAGCGGTATCGGTTCTACTATTGCAGCAACCTGGTTCTGTGATATGCCCTGCAGAATTATGTTGTAGTTGCCAGGACACACACAGAACACACTGACACAACATTTAATATATATGATTTAACATTTGTTTATGTGCACTACTGTGAAGCACATTTAACCCTCCTTTAAACCTCTGTGTTAACATGACATGATACAAGAGACAACATGGGATAAAGCACTTAGCCAGATGGCAGACATCTCACAAACTGGTTTATAGTCAATCGCTTAAATGATCAAAACTAATTATATATCTAGCTTTCTGCCTGTTTCCAAGAAGGCCACCATTCCAACCTCAAATATGAGCCATATCGTATTGCCTGTCTCAGTTCATTCCAGCATGCACGCTTCAGAAAAAGGTCCCACATGGTATGTCAGACACAGTGGTAAGTAGTAACACTAATTGTGTAGGTATACTAGAAAGACCAAAAGTATGTGTACACCTGACCATTAGCACTGGTTCCAAATGAGAGGGAAGGCATTATTATGTTTTTGTATACATTATCCTTCATATCCATGTGACTTTCACCACTAGGGGTGATTACATACCCAACCCAACTCATGGAGATGACCACCTCACTCACACCACTGGGAGAGGAGGCTTTGACGTTGAAGAAAGTGCACAGTGATATATCTGGGTAGCAGCAGAGTAATGGCACCCCTTGAAGTAATGCGCATGAGGACGACATGCTCCTAGTGGATTAGTGTGTCACAGTAGGGGTCAGGCATCTTGGATAGCTGTAGGCCATATTAACACCTTTCCCCAGCTGAGACGGTCTCTTTTCCTACCTCAGCATATCTTTTATCCATGACAGCAGAAGAGTTGCTCTGATGACTGAGTAGTCATGATCTGGTGCCATAGTATCATAGGGCACATTTTGGACATAACATGGAATGCTTTGCAGGTTCGGCTTCATTTAACACTGCAATATCGATCAAATGACCTTGGCCAGAAATGCCGGGTTTAAACACTAGATCACTCTAGAGTCATTTTGACACCATCAGAGCAAGAGCATGAAGTTCTCCCACTCATTTATCTGAGGTGATTGCTAGCAAAAGTCTTTACAGTTACCCAGGCCAATTCAGCATCCTGCTCTGGCTCATAAGGAGAGGTCTTAAGGACCTCCAGTACAAGGGGAGAAATGTTGATGTTCATTGGGCTGTGATGTTCAGCGTTGGCCAAAACATAGCCTGGAGGTCCCTGCACAAAGCCTAATACTCTAGGAACTGGGCAATGCTCTGGATCCAGTCCAAATGCACACTATTTGTGGGATGGGATGATGCAAACCTGTGTACTAGGAGCTTATTAATTTCTTAGACTGCAAGGTCACTGTGAACAGTGTGACCAGTCATGAGTCCTGTCCCAAGGAGCTTTACGGCTATGTCAGTCAGAGGTCCATCTGTGTATTGTCAAAACTTTCTCAGATCTGTGACACCACTTGATGCCTTGACAGTGTGTCTGCTGCATAATTGTTCTGTTCCTGTAGGTGAATTGCCCTCAGTGGGGTTAACCACGGGTGAACCCATCTAAAAGGCCTTCGTGCAGGACAGAGAACACCATCCAAACTTATGACACCCTGATGACTGAGGAATATGAGCATCACTACATTCTCAGTTCCAGCTCGGTGATGTGTTCAGATCTCACACCAGGGTTCCACATGCTCCCTGGTGACAATCTCTCTTCTCTGGGACACTGCTGCAAAGAAATCCTCACTTTTGAAAATCTTCTGAACTACCGCCGCAGATGCAGTCTACAATCCTATAACATCCTCAACAGGAGCAGATCCCAAACACAGTGTCCTTCCTGAATTTCATTGGTCCATGTAATAATATGAGGTGACAGGTTGGCTAGCATTCTCAATTAATTTATCTGCACACAGATGAATTGGCGGGCCTGTTTTGGTGTTTGGGAGTCCACCAAACTGTCCAATCAGGCAACACAAGCATGCATAGTCAGATCCGGGATAAACGGGTTAAGCTGGAGACAAGCTTAAATTTTTGAGTTAGTTAACTCATATGAAGTAGGACTCAATCATATCATAATAGGTTCATAATGCACAAAAGCAGACTAAACCTAAGGTGGTACAGGCCAGATCATAGATGGTACAGTCCACTGCATTTCTCTCTCCATTGTTGGAAGAACTCTTGTGTAAGACAGTGAATACTGAACAAGAAATGTGTAAACTGTTGGTTCTGTTATATTTAATCTCAGTGAAAGCCATGTACTTGCAGTGAAGTCCTTTGTATGATCTTCATGAATGACTGACTGGACACAAAAAACGTACCAACTCCTCTCTAATGAGGTTTTAGCTTAATGGTGTTCTTAGAAGCTGGCCTGTTTGTACTTGCATGAGTGTATGTTTCCCTTGGATATTTCACTGCATTCATGTAAGTTGCCCTGGAAAAGGGCATCTACCAAATGCTGGAAAAGTAAACATCTAACATAGTAGAGAAAAGATTTATGAGAGCTCCTTAGACTAGGAATGTTAAATTCAGTATGTGTGTTCCCCTTCAAGGGCCACAGAATCATTTCTAAGTTGTAAATATTTTATTTAATATTATAAGAGATTGTATTCTAAATTTTTTTGCCACCTTATTGAAGTACATTTCAGTAATTTTCAGATGTGTGACTAACATGCCAACACAACTGAAATTCACAATTTTCAACAATCAGATATTTAAATGGTGCTTAGTATAGAAGAACACATGGGGTCAATATTTCCCCTGAAAACTTTGTAGGTCCTCTATATTGTATATATAGGCCCACTGTTATAACACTGGAAATGACAAAAACCAACAGTGAAATACATTGGGCTTGGTTATCGAACTGCAGCGTTTCAGCTGATAAAAACAAAAATCAGAACCATCACCCATCTCCATTTATAGCCTTATATAAGGTACTGGTTGAACAGGCAGCTGGATATTTTATTTCCACAGTACACAAAAAGAAAAATCACAATTTACTTAAAAAGCTGCACTTAATATCCACTCATGGCTTTCAATCATAATCACATGGCTTTAAATGTTGATAGAATTGTTCATGGCATCTCATTTAGCAACAATGAAGTAGGTGGTCCATCCAGCGAGGATCAAGGCACCAAATAACACTGTGTACGTGAACAGAACGAATCTCAGAAGGTCTCGGAAAGTCCGGAGAAAGCGGAGCGTCAGAGGTTCTGATTCGGGATGAATATCCATCTTCAACTCAAAGGGACGGCAAGGTCCAAAGACCTGTTGGCATAAATATTTATTTGTGACATAAATAAGCCTACGTGTGTGTCAGAGACATACCTTGGGTTCGGTCTTGATAGACTGGCACATGAATAACTTAGAGGATATTTGTGGCTTGAAATCAAAGATCTCTACTTGAAACACATGGACAAGACTGAATATTTCACATGACCATGTCTTTAATGAATAATATTATTATTTTAGCCTACACTTTCAGCAGAAGTCAGTTACTTTTCCTACATATTTGAAAAATGTACTGAACTGTACTGTAGGGTGTGACCCTAAAGATCACATGAATATGTTTTGTACTTTTTTACATGTCTAATACAGTACAGTAGTACATACTGTGGTTGAATTTTAAAGGCCACTGCTGTACCTTTAATTCAAACTTTTAGATTAATACTTAATCTAACAGGTAAAAGATACACACTAAAGGTACAAAAGATGATGCTGTCACCCCAGTGATAAGGAAAAGTGCAGTTAAGTTCTCTTTTGCTTATGACAGTAGATCATGAAAACCTCTGAATATCAGAAAGTGATCACAAATGAAAAAAACAAGGGTACTAAGCTGTACCCGTCCAGTGGGGTGGTATCTATCCTCAAGCGTAAACTATTTAAATTCTCAGTGTATCTTTTTTCCTAGGAAGGTGAATAGAGTGTACATGAAAAGATTGTACTCTAAAGGATGATTAGGGTCCGTGGTTAAAGGTACAGAAGCAAAGTACCAATCCAGCAACAAGGAAAGGTACAGTTAGTACACTTCTGTCCTAAGTCTATCAGGCTATAATATTAGTAAAATGTAATATTAAAAAATACATTCATTGTTTTTTTTTTTCCAAAGCAAGGAAATATGCCAAAATAGTATGCCTACTAACAAAAGGTCACTAAAGTTACACTACTTAATAATACTAAGGAGTGTTTTGGATGTCTCAATGTTCTGTTTAAATGT
The DNA here is from genome assembly GCA_030068235.1 of Notoglanidium macrostoma. Taxonomy (NCBI): domain Eukaryota; kingdom Metazoa; phylum Chordata; class Actinopteri; order Siluriformes; family Auchenoglanididae; genus Notoglanidium; species Notoglanidium macrostoma. The sequence continues at coordinate 3,062,438 of JAQQZR010000014.1, read as the reverse complement.
CCTTAAAGTGAAAAAGCAACCCTGTGAAATGTACTGGCTGTGACTGATCAAATCAGGCATAAAGTCGCTCACTTACCTTGGGAGGATGTTATGTCTCTGATAGTCTGTACAGAGTAAAGTGGCAGTGCTCTGCGTCCTCAGGCTTTTATTTCTTCTGCTGAAAAGCTGCTGCTCGTCCTCATGCCACAGGAGTGGCCGAGAAGGAGGCAATTAAATTGATTACGAGAGGCAGGAACCCCTTGGGTCTGTGCTTATGGGAGTAAGAAGAGCATTCAGCACCTGCTCCATGGGCGAGTTCTGGCCCGCCTCTCTCTCTCTCCTCTCCCTCATCCTCACTCTCTCTCTCCCTCATTCTCACTCTCTCTCCTCTCCCTCAGCCTCTCTCATTCCTCCCTCAGTCTGCCTCTCTCTCTCTCCTCTCCCTCATTCTCACTCTCTCTCTCTCTCCCTCACTCTGCCTCTCTCTCATCCGCTCCCTCTCTCTCTCCTCTCCCTCACTCTGCCTCTCTCTCTCCTCTCCCTCATTCTCACTCTCTCTCTCTCTCCCTCACTCTGCCTCTCTCTCATCCTCTCCCTCTCCCTCCCTCAGTTTGCCTCTCTCTCTCTCTCTCTCTCTCTCTCACAACCTCGCCCTCTCTCTCTATCACTCTCGCTC
>JAQQZR010000014.1:3040272-3061683 GCA_030068235.1 Notoglanidium macrostoma | reverse complement strand
GCCTCTCTCTCTCTCTCTCTCTCTCTCTCTCCTCCTCTCCCTCGCTCTCTTTCTCTCTCTCTCTCCCTCATCTTCTCCCTCTCTCTCTTTCACTCTCTCTCTCTCCCTCTCCCTCATCCTCTCCCTCTTTCACTCTCTCTCTCCCTCAGCCTCTCTCACTCCTCCCTCAGTTTGCCACTCTCTCTCTCTCTCCCTCTCCCTCATCCTCTCCCTCTTTCACTCTCTCTCTCTCCCTCTCCCTCTCCCTCAGCCTCTCTCACTCCTCCCTCAGTTTGCCGCTCTCTCTCTCTCTCTCTCTCTGATACCCAACAGCTTACACAAGATACATCACAACAGTCAATACAAACAGGCTATTTTAAACACAAATTGTGTTAAGTAGTTCAATTATCAATGATCTCCTAACACAAAGACAAATTAACGCAGATGCTTTCAAAATATCATAATCTTTAATGTCACTTTGACGAAATTTTATCTTCTCGCCTTATTTACTTTTTAATCAGCGGAGATCTACAAACGCGCTTCACTTCGGCCGAGTCTGTATTGGACACGCAGTGCCCGGTTAAGGCTGTACGATTCACTGTGTTCGCGTTCTATGTAGTGCACTTATATAGGGAATGTGGAGCCGTTGGGACGCAGGTCAATTATTTCTATTTCTGACTAGTTCCTGCGTCCGTGTTTTTCCCGCGTTGAGGCGCTCGGGCGCAGCACGGACCAATCATCGATCAGCTCATCTCAGCTCGCGCACAGTAAGAGGTTTATCCGGAAAGACAGAGAACAAATGGCCCCTTAATTTAATCAGCGTCCTCCGCGGTGGAGTCATGTTCCATTCCGGGCCCAGATCTCCAGACACAGGCCCATTATCGGCCCATTACAACACTAATTGCCGCTGCTCTGTGCTAGCAAGCTACTTTTCAGGCCCACCGACTTATTACAAGCTTATATTTTCTGACTGCAGACGAGCTCCTGCTCTAATAATCTAACTTCTGACTGCACCGTTATTATACTAGACTCACTGTCAGAGCACGTTAGTGTCACCAAAACACACAGTCATGTATTTATGTATGTATTTATTTATTTACAAGATCAGTGAGCAAATCATAAGTACATCAATGCTGTATGGTGCTGACATCTTGTCACATAATTGACAAGTATGTTTAAAAAAATAAAATAAAATAAAATAAAAAATTGCAAACTTCACAGGTCAGTAAGCAGTAAAGCATCCATATATTCTCAATGCTTCTACGCTGTTCTCATTCGGTCACGGTGAATCCACTGAGCCGATAAAGGAACACTGGGTCCGAGACAGGAATATACACTTTGGATGGGACGCCAGTCCATCACAGGGCATCACACGTGCACACGCGCACACACAAGGGCAATTTAGTGTATTCAATCCACAAACTGGAATGTTTCCAGGATGAAACCAGGGAACCCAGAGGAAACCCACATGGACACAGGGAGAACATGAGCTTTCTTTGATGTGGCAATGCTACCCACTGTACCACCCACACTGTTCTAATCTGTTTAACTGTACACTCTTCATTTCCTCCTTAGAAGACTCCATACAGATGAAATATGAAGGAAAATACACTCCAGTCAGAGAAATAAGCTTCACTCTTTCTCCTTTCTGGGGATTTTTTTTTATATCAAGAGATCAGTGTTATTGCAATTCAAAAATGGTTAATAACCGGCTTTCAATATGGGTGCATTGAGAATTGGTGTTGGTGCATTGCCAGAAAATGGGGTTAATAAAACGAGAATGCTTAGTGACTTTTTATTTCTCTATATGAGAGAAATTAGCGCTTTCTAAATTGCTCATGGGACATGTTCAGGGTGTTTGTGCTTCAGGACGGTCCATTAGAGATTTGATCCAGCTGGTGCCATTGATGAGTTTGGTGGTGGCAATGATGTACTCCGTCCCACCGTCCTCCATCTGAGACAGAAAGCGGAGTGCGGCGATTTCTGCGTACGTCACACCGCCGAGAAAGAACACCAGCGTTGTCCTGTTCTCTCCCTGCTGACCTGTGAGGTCAAAGAGTACATTTTCTCTTCACATAAACAATAAGATCTTCATATCTTCAATGTTTTCATATCTTCCTTTTGCATCATTCAAAATTTACAAATTGTTTTTTTTATGCCTTGATAGGACTGAAGTCTCACAAGCATTAAATAAAACCAAACAGCAGACTAACCTCTGCGCTTTTCAAGTTTCTATTAGAGCATGAAGCGGAAATTGTTAAAGCAAAGCCCCTGAAACCCTAGCAATACACATAGCTGTAGAGTTTGCAGTACAGTTTCTCAATTAGCACCTTTCTGCCAACAGTACAGGGCAAGTACCAACATGCACACTTCATAATAACACTCGTAATAACTTCAAAATTAAACGGATCCAACAAGTCACTTATGGCCTTAACCTAAGTATTATGACAAGTCCGTATGGTTTAAATATAATTTTTATGTGCCAAATCTCCTAGTCATGAACAAACACAGAGGATCAACAAACGTGTAAAGGACAAAAGCTCCTCTTATCTTGAGCCACCGTGTGTTAGCCGTGTTAGCTCAGTGATTACTGTGCAATAAAACTGACAAAGTGTTCTGTTAAAACCTACATATATCTGAATACACAATTACCAAATCAGTCTTCCTTCACTTTGGAAATAGTGCACCTTTCATTGACATGTGCTTTCAGTGACAGCCTTTGTCCAGGTTTAAAAAGTGAACAGATATGAGAGCGGACTTATGGGGAACGTTCTTACCCACAGGATCCAACATCAAATAATTTAAAGAAAAGAATGGCTCTGAAAAACAGAAATTGGCAATCCTACTCCTTTCCCTGTCCTGATCCTGCTCCCTTAACTAGTTTGCTTACTTCAGTGCTCCTCCAGCATGGGTTGGAAGTGAGCTGACCCTTTGTGTGTGTGTGTTTTTTTTTATTTTTATTATATTAACCCTGAAAGTCCGGACCTTAAAGTCCTCATCCAGCATCGACCTCAAAAATGCCTTTGGATATCATTTCTTATTGCATGCGTGAAATGAGATCTGAACACAATAACTATGGACCACAGACAAACAGAACACATCCCTCGTTGTCCTCTGCGTCCCTCATTAGACAAACATTCATATCTAGATACCTATTTTACTGCAAGGTATAAATGTGGCTGTGCGTCAGTTCACCCACGTTTAGTGTTAGAAACATCGATACAGTTATTAATAAAGCATAAAGTCCTAATCCTGGAGTTCTAGGCTAGTGTCAACTGTGTGTGATGCAGGAAAACGTATAAACAAACACTTTAAAAAAAAAAAAAAAAAAAAAAAAAAAAAAAGAATTCAAACATTATGCACAGCACTAATAAAACTTGCCTATATGTGCATTTACACGTTTACAAGCAGTAATTATGATTAAATGATGCATAATCTGAATTGAGTTGTCTGAGACAATTGCATGCTCCTATATTAATCACTAAGGTATGCATATAATAATATACATTGTAAGTAAATCATGGAAATTTGTCTTCTATTCATTTTGAATTAAAGGGAAAATCCGCCCTGAATGGCAGGCATGTATATTTTTCTAATTAACATGTAATCTTCAATGGCTTCCATGACTTTTTAATTCAAACTTCTTTTAACCACATGTCCAATTTTCACTTTGGTTAACACTTCTATACATTTACCCACAATGCCATTGGACTACCTGCTGATAGTGGTTCGGTGTGATTTAGCCCTTGCTAAAGCCCTGCGCTTTAATCTTTTAGCACTAGAATCACTAAGCACATCAATACAGACATATTAAAAACCATCTCTGGGTGGAGTTTTCCTTCAAGCTTAACATTAAAAGGTCTTATGTGAGCTGAATCGAGCATGATCAAACATAGCTCTTTTTAAGAAAAAAAAAAGGTCTGCTTATGGTGTCAGGAGTCATCCTATATTAACCACATCTTTACATTACATTTACGTCATTTGGCAGATGCCCTTATCCAGAGCGACTTACATACATGTATTTTATACAAGTGAGCAGTGAAGGTTAAGGGCCTTGCTCAAAGGCCCAGCATTGGCAGCTTGCTGGGATTTGAACTCACGACCTTCCGATTACTAGACCAACGTCTTAACCACTAAGCCACCACAGACCCAGAGATCTTTACAATCTCTCTCCTTACGCGTACGCTGTGGACACTTACGTTTCTTGTGGAGACCTGGTGGAAGCTGCTGTCTCTCCTCAAAGTGTGGCCCAGGCAGCATTTTCAGCACCTCCTCGATGCTCCTCCAGCCCGGCCGAGCCAGAACCTGAGTAAGCCTCACGCTGAGAGGAGCGTAACCGCTGTACACATAGGAGATGTCGTTGGGGTTCTGGGAGACAAAGATGGCATATTTATTATCAGTATGGCTCTCATGGTGTGATCCAATATTTACATCATGATCTCTGACAAATGCATTTTCACTAAACACGGCAGTAACGCTACCACCGTTATAGAGTTGTTCATCACCGGGTAACGGAAAACTCAGCAAATACTGAATATGAAACCACTACCACTCAAACTGAGCTTTACCCATCACACATAACGTCTTCAAAACAGAACAATATCTGACGATATCTAGTAATTATGTTCACTCTAATTAACTAATTTGCAAAATGCCATATGTTAAAGTGTGGAATTGATACACAACTATTGTTGAACACATCAGAACACACCACTAGAGACCGCACATTTCAATGACCTTATTAGGTTTTATTTCCTTCTGTTTATTGTTAGTATCCTTGCCACAACAATACTTTTACAGTATATTCATTCATTCATCTTCATTAACTGCTTTATCCTGGTCAGGGTCACACTGGAAATCAAAGCAAATCCAGGAAACACTTGAATTACAGCCAGTATGGGACACCAGTCCATCTCGGGTCATTATGCACTAGCGGTTGCATGGCGGCTAATTTGACCAGTAATTTAAAGTAGTCATGGTGCCATAGTTAAAGCGAAAACCATTGCTAGTTTTATACTGTTTAGGTGGCGTTTCAGGCTGAGTACCCGAGTAGGAGTGGATAGTGACATGCTGCTTGCGGCTGCGAGAGCACAGCGCTTTCACACAGCGATGGTCACAACAGAATGTGGCAGGATTTTATTTAGCTTTGAAGATGAAACAAATATAACCTGCAGGAGGAATTTCCCCCAGGAGCAGGGAGGGGAAGGATTAAAAAACATCCACTTAACGCAAAGTGACATCAATGTGTTAATGGTCCATTAAAGCAATAAATAAATAAATACCTTTGTTTCGTTGGCTCTAAAATTAGCTTCGTCTAGTCCGAAATATTTTCAGACCAACACAGCAAAATCATTTAGCCTGCTTTCTTAACCCTTTTTTTTTTTTTATCTCCCCACAGTTATGACTACTGAATATATTAGTCACCTAATCGACTAGTTAATATATGATATCCACATACACACACTCATTCACACTTTCTATTTCTAGTTCATTCTAGTTTCTAGTTTTCTTCTTTCCCCATTTCAGCTCAGACTAACCTGCTCATTTGCATCCTCCATCCAGAGCTTGAGCGTTTTCCTGATGGTAGGATAGTTGTTCCTCGTGGTAGTCTGCGATTTCAGTAGGCCGACCTTCTCCAAGTTGTTAAGGGTCAGAATGTGCTCGTATCCGTATGTCTACATGCACAATGTTATGTTTGTAGATCGACTGAAATACCTAATAATAACGACTAATAATAAGTGTAATATAAAACCCATGTAGAGCGTACCTGCAGGATCTCTCTCTTGTAAAAATCAAGAACTTTCTGTTTCAGGCCATTATTGCAGACGGACTGCATGCAGACCAGCCGGAGGATCTTGATAAGCGGGTCCTTCTGCGCTATGCAGTCCTCTATGTAAGTGTTAGCCTTAAAAAAATAAAGACGCTGATTAATTGTGTGTCTAAATATTTTTTTAATAATTGCAATTAGGTAAACACAGTGAAGTGACACACTGCACCTTGTCTGTATCCACTCCGGTCATAAACTCCTGCTCCACTGTCAAGTTATCAAAAAACATCTCTGAGGCTGAAAGGGGGAAAGATCAACAGACTTACATAAATTCTGTGATATAAATGAGAAATATATTTTTTAGTCCAGGATCAGGTCTGAAACTATGTCCTAGAATCTCCCCTGGAAGTCTTAAGCTGGTTTTACATGGTATGATTTCAGTGATCTATTATTATTTATTTTATTATTTTGACATTTTATTATTATTAATATTATTATGATAATATGATACACTTATATGAGATGATGCAAATAAAATCTTGCTTGAATTCTATAACAGTCTGAGAGATAATGTGCATATTTCCCATGTCAGATTATACAGTGAGGATCCTCTAACCACAGACTTCTAATTAAAAACAAAAGAAATCTACATTCTGCTCATCGGTCAGCTTGGGCTCATGCAGAGACCTATTCCTGAAAGTGAGTTTAAGATCTTCAGACTATTTTTTCTGGATCTTTTCGACACCGCCAGAACTTTGCCATCAACGTTCTTTGGTTATGGAGTTGGTGAGTTCATTACATTCTAAACTCACAGATCTCAGGACTGAAGAATTCCTGTGTGAACATTTCTCTGCAATAGTTAAATTGGGCCAAATATTGCACAGTGTAATGCCAGCTTTCACCAGACAACCTGCAAGCTCTCATAAGGAAAACTGGTCTGTGATGCACAGAATGTGGGGGGGGGGGGGAAGAGGAGTTTGAACACACTGGTGATGTCTTTGATGAGCTCAGCAATGGACGTGTGATTGGCCAGCGAGGTGCGAGCAGCCTGCATGTGGGGCAGCTGGGATACAAACTGTTTAATCTCTCCAACAGTCTTCGCGTTGTGGCGTTCCTGAGACAGACAAAGAAGAAAAAAAAAATCAAGGTCTACCTGTACAGTAATAAATAATCAGACCAAAGCTTTCTTCCTCCAACCATCAGAGTCTTATCTACTATAGAGTTTAGTCTAACCTCAAACTTTGACCTTAAACTACCTTAGTGCTACATTGTGGTCAAGGTGGGAGTGGATCCTGGAACACTGGGACTAATACAGGACTACATCATACACACACAGACAATTTAAACTCCACACAGAGCTCCATGAACATCTGAACCGAGGATCATGGAGCTGCGAGACAGCAATGTTACCTACTGCGCCACTGTGCTGCACTAAACTTCAACGTGTTTCCCAAAATACATGCATATCATTATCTATCTATGTCAGTCTTTTAAAACTGAATGTCAGTAAAGCATCGAACAAATGACTTTAGCATTCCAAGCCTCTATGAGGTAATGTGGCCAAACACAGACCTGTTTCTCACCTCTAACCACGTCTCAGAAAATATCAACAGTATTTAAAGATAGTATTGCATGTTTCTTTTTCAGTCCAAGAACTGTATCTTGTCCTTACTGCGTCACCACGGTGTTCAAAAGTTAGTTTTCTAGTCCTCTGTACGAGCAGCATCTGAGGATGAGACCTGGATAGCTTTGACATTCCAGAACAACTACTTGAAGTTTTACAGCCAAAGACAAAATGACACGATCACAATTATGCATCTCTGCAGACCGGAAAACAGGTAGTTGGAGGGAAAAGTGGATAAGTACCAGCAAGTGGGCGGATAGCAGTAAGTGGGAGGGGTTGGGTTTGGGTTACGGTTACGGAAAACAGCCAACAGAATTGAGCTTTAACACCCATTTGGAGCTGTACCACCTCTTTGGAGTTGGTTCTGGGCTGCAGAGAAACGTCTCCAAGTCACAGTAGTTTAAAAGGTTAAACACAAACTTCAAACGCAGCAGAGATGATCTTGGCCTTCTTGCTAAGCGCTGCTCCCACAGCATTGAAGTTCTTGTCACGGATTTCAGCGTATAGCTCCTCGGCTGAGTTGAGCTGTAACTTCTTGGGCTCCGTGGGCAGATCTTTACCTCCTTCACCTGCCTTCTTCTGGGCAAATTTCTCCGGGGGAAGCTTCACGTAACCTGTAGAAATAGAACCAAAGAGCACACAATTATGCATCACAACACAAAATAATTGACCAAGTGCTATTCAGACGGGATAAAATTTCCAGACATGCCTGTGAAGTAATGTTGCTGACCCACATCAGTATTAATTTTCACCGATTCTCATGGGATAAGCTGGACTCATCTTCCGAATGTACGCATGCTCATCCAAACACCTCATTTTAATACAAAATGTTTGCGCATTAGACTTTTATTATATGCCTTGATGTTGCATATGAGCATTAGTAGTTCACAACACCATAACATTTATGTAAGCTATGCCTGTGCAAGGAACTCACTAACTTACTTAGAAACCCTCCAGAAGCAACGCCTTTTAAATGTAACCAGTACTTGGTTTTGGTGACAGATGATAATAAGGACACTCCTTGCGCTTTTCTAAAACTTTTCCTTCAGGATATAACACGATCTATCAACAATTGTCAATTCAGACCTGATACATTAACATTGGGTTATTTTTACTGGTCATTTTACAGAAGGTAAGATAAAAGTGCAATCGCTCCTGAACCAAACTAATCCAGTCCAAATAGGGCTAGTGTTGGGAACATCATCACGTCCCCTCATTATAAATTTCTTAATTTTTTTTTTTTTTTGCAGGGCTGTGAGAGTTTTAGTCTTCTGTATAATGAATCAATAATTTTTAAAAACCCCATAACCCGACTACTTATATATAGAAGACGCGCCATTAGTGATGCCGTAGATCTCATCGATGAGGCCTTCATAGGTGAGCTGTGTGGCCAGCGGAGTGAGCAGGTCCACGTTTCGGTCCAATAACAAGAGCGTGTCAAACACGGGCAGGATCTGGTTCTGACTGCCAGCAAACTCCCTCTTCATCCGCAGCATCATGTTTGCTACATGCTACGGGGAAAAAGAGAACTTTATTAGAGGTGCTTCAGGGAAATGCCACTGAAGCAGGCCTACGATGACGTGATTTAGATTAAGAATATCGTTTTCACTCTGTGGTCGTGGAAAATATAAAATACAGTTACAGTGCATTTATCAGAAGCGCCACAGAATCATATTCTTAGTCATATTATGGTTCAGTTGTGTACTAATATAACGGACAACATGAGCACATCTAAAACCAATCACTGCAGTAAAGGGGCAGAAACGTTGCCATCCCTCTCACCCTTGCACATTCTCCTTTGCCAAAGATCTGAGGAATCGTTCCGTACAATGCCTGCAGAGTCATCAGACCCTTCGCAGTGTGATACAGGCTCGTCTGGTCATTCTCAAGATAACACTCCTGCAGAAAATAAAACAGATGAGGGCAAAGGAGAAAGAAAAGAAAAGCAAACCCATCAAAGATAAAGGCTGTTTACATATCATGTATTTCAATTCATACATTTAAAGACAAACTTAGGATTACTCTTTCGTGCCTATAGATAAATGAATAACATCATAATATTGGTATCATACTGTGAATTTTTTTTTGGCTCAACCATAAATAATTTTAACAATTTAACAAGTCATGTTGCCAGTTCAATAATCAGACCAGAGGGTACATAATACACAAAAGTCTGTGACGGTCTGTGAAAAGTCTCCACCTAGCTAATGTCTATAGCCATGAAGCTAGTTTCTTGTCTTTCAATTAAAAAAAACAACAACTGACATTAATGCATGCAATTGGCCAAAACAGGGGATCGGCGACTGAGGATAAGCTGGTCTACAAACTGACGACTCTTGGTTTAGACATTATGAACTGTGCGAACTGTGTTGAACTGAGCTGATCAATGTTTATGTATGCAGCTGATATTCTAACATGCAGTTTCTGCCTTGGTGAAATCTTCCACTTACCCTGAAAGCACTTTCTGACTCCATGGACAGCAGGTCTCCATCATAGGGGATGAGGTCCAGAATGTACTCATCTATGTTGGTGAAGGAGTTGAGGACGCCTTGCTCCTTCAGCCGCTGCTCACACAGAAGACTGCGCCGAGGTACGAACAGTATGTGGAACTCACGATGTGGCTGTAACTTGTCCTCGCTGTATGGAAGATGCATTCATAAAGATGGTTTGCACTGTGTACAAATTAGCGAGAGAGATAGAGACACTGACTAACCTCATTACATTCTCCGCAATAATGTCCATCAAGTCCAGCTTTGGTCGTACAAAGAAGATAACGTTTTTGACATCAGCTGGTGGCACGCGCCCCGCTTTGAGTGTAAACATCTTTTCCACTTCATGTTCCTTGAAAATAAAAGATCTGAACTTAGCTTACATACACAGTACTGTACAGAGCAGTGTTAGACTAGTATCACTGTCCTACACGTTCTGATGTTTTCCCTCCACAGACTCGCTCAGGACTGGCTTATTCATTAGCCGAACTGGGAGCACAGAAAACACCAAAATGTTTTCAGCAGTGACACTCCAGGATCAGAATTAGAGAAAATAATTTTGTTGCATCACGTACAAAATGATACATGCTACAACCTATGGACTTGAGCATAAGAAAAAGTATGAGAAAAGCCGAGCGAGGACAGGAATCTTCAGCCTCCTCTTAACAAATCCCAATGAATACTAAGAACCCGGTGCTGTTACCTGTTCAGCATGAAACTTGAATGGTAAAAGTTTGACCACAAAACAATGCGCAACCTGAACAAAGGTTCAAGTGTTCATTTAACAGTTAACCTTTCTTAGCTTAGAACAAAAAGGTTCTGTTTGGACAACCCAAGAACCCTTAAGAATGTTTAAGAGTGTAGGAAGCACATGATGTGTACACAGGAATATCCATATTAAAACTATATTCCCCAAAGACGCACTCCACATACAAAAACATCATTTTCTTACCTTCAACAAAGAATACTGTGCTATTAATCCAAATGGTCCAGTGAGGTACTCGTCCCATACGATGGCCTAAAGAGAAACAGTTCAGAATTAAAACAGCATGTTTTTTAACCTGAAATGAAGCAAACATGCAGGTTTAAAAGGAGATATATATATAAAAAACACCCTTTTAAGTGTGGATTACCCCAGTTAATTGAAGAGCTATTATAATTAGTTGCTTATACACTGTCCAGTTTGATGTTATAGATTTAATATAACAGTATGATTTTGAAAATATGATCTCAGTGAGATAGACACACACAAAAGCTTCTAGAGTTTTTACACCAAATGGTGCAGTAGTAATTACAAAACCCGACAAAATATCTCAAGTTCTGGGATTTAAAAAGCCCAGAGAAGCCTAAAAATGAATAAGAGGAAAACTCCATTAAAAGATTCCCTTACAATTCCATTGAAAGACACCAACGCATTGATTGTCTAAAAGTGATGCATTGATTTCATTTGCATTTAATCTAATATGTTTTATCTCAGAATTATCTTAACCTGATCTAATAATATTATCCTCAGCTGACCGGCAAGCAAACACCCCCATCTACCTCGAAATTTGTAACCAGATCTGTTTAGGGGAAAAACAGTTTGTATATTGTTATTGAAAGCAGAGATGTAAAAGTAAAAGCTTGCAGAAAAAACCCCTCACTTTTAGACAAATTTTTCAACTAGAATTTAGCCTCCGAAACACTGACAGGTTTTCAAAGACCATCCCATTACATATATTTTTGTGGATGTGTACTACAAAAAGAAAAAGCTAGGCCTTTTTCAACTAACAGAATTACAGAAATGTAAAAAAAAACCACACACAAAAAAGAAATTTTAAAAATTGATAGAAATCAAAACTGTAAACATTCTGCTGCCAGACAGAGTCATGACAGTTCTCCACATGTGACAAAAAGGCCACCGTCCTGGAAACTGAGTGGGATGGATAGTAGTCTAATTGCAACAATAACATGCTTTTGCATTTTTAAAAAGAAATCATTTATCTATCTCTCTCTCTCTCTCTCTCTCTCTCACACACACACACACACACACACACACACACACACACACACACACACACACACACACAGACAATGTGACAAGGGTATATATATATATACACATACATAATATATCTCCAAGGTTCCATCATCATCATCATCATCACCATCACCATCATCATCATCATCATAACAATAAATATGATTGCCATAAGTAATAACACTTAACAGACCCCTGGATATTCTTCATGGACCCCTATTCTACACTACATTTACTGCAGTGTTTGTTTTACCCACAGTATAAAGTATAAAGTGCACTACCAAGCAGCGATTCAGAGACTAATAAACAGAGATATTTCATCTAATTCCAAACCCAGAGGAAATAAATAGTAAGCGCTGCTACATTACTCAACTACTGTGTGATCCTTAACATCAGCACCGTGTAAACATCATGACCAACAGGAGGAAAGGGGGTAAAACCTTGCTTCCTGCGCATTTATCCAGAAATTCGCGAAGCTCCTTCCTTGCAGCTTCCCTTAAAATATTTAGATTGACTCGGCCATAAGACAAGTGAGAAGCCATGTCTACACGGCAAATAGTACAATCATGTGACGCAGGCCGCGTCACGTGGGTCCTACTTCCTTATATTGACGCATGCGCACTTACTTATCTAAATGTTTTTAGGTGACCTGTGGGTGGCGGTGTTACTCTGTGTTACTCAGAAAGATACAAGGGCGTTCGTCATATATCTGTATTAGACAATCAACATATACAAACATCTGATAATGAAAGTAAGACATTTCTTAACATAACTTCTAGGTTCTTCTGTAAACTGTAAGTCATTTTAGTCATATTAATACTCTTACCATGTTTTAGTAATAATTTTGTATAATGTTATGAGTAAGGGTTAATAATCAGAACTGTAGGTATGAAGAAATATATGAGGAAATAAGAAAATGAGCAGAGGGCTGAGGGTTCAAGCCCCAGCACCACCAAGATGCACCACTTCTGTACTGTTGTTCAAGGCCCTTAACCCTCTGCACCATCATGGCTGACCTTTAGCACTGACTCCAGCTTCCTAACAAGCTGGGATATACGAAGAAATAATTTCACTGTATTGTAATATATATGATACAAATAAAAGCTTTTTTGTTCTACATCTCCTGGAAAACAACACATTTAGCCCATACTCCAATTCTTCGATTACAACCACGCCCCAGAGTGTAACTTGATGTTGTGATTTGACAATGATTGCATATCAGCATGGCACCGCTGCAACTTGCTGTTGGTAGATAAATGCTATGCAAAGGGGAATTACATCACTTCTGTCACGAAGTCATCACCTAATTCTTTAAAAAGCTACTATTTGTTTTTACTTGTTATTTTTAGCCCTGGGCAGCACAGTGGTGTGGCGGTTAGTGTCACAGCAAGAAGCTCCGGAGTTCGATCCCCGGATCACCCAGGGCGCCTTTCTGTGCGGAGTTTACATGTTCTCCCCGTGCATGCGTGGGTTTCTGCCCACAGTCCAAAAACATGCCAATTAGGTCAACTGGCTACTCTAAATTGCCCATAGGTGTGAATGCGAGCGTGTGGTTGTTTGTCTGTGTTGGCCCTGTGGTGGACTGGCGACCTGCCCAGGGTGTACCCCGCCTCTCGCCCCAAGATGCTGGGATTGGCTCCAGCTTCCCAGATGGATAAAGCGGTATAGATAATGGAAGGATGGATGGATTTTTAGCCCTTTCCTGGCTCCCTCAAGAGGTTTTGCCTTCTGCCAGGCTGCCATGGTAGATAAGAACTTGTTCTTAATGACTTGCCTGGTTAAATTAAGGTAAAATATAAAAAATTTAAATGCTCAGGAAGTGTTCCTGAGCCCATGCAGTGATTTCTATTACAGAAACGTGTCTGTTTTTATTGTAGAGCCACCTGAGGGCCTAAAGATCATGACCATCCAGTTTTGGTTTTCAGCCTTGTCCCTTGAGTACAGCGATTTCTCCAGATTCTCTGAATCTTTTTTAGGATATTATGTACTGTAGATGATGAAATCCCCAAATTCATTACAATTTTACATTGAGGAAAATTATTCTTAAATTGTTGCACTATTTGCCTTCACTTTTGTTGCTGAAAGACATTGCCTCCTATGATACCTTTTATATACCCAATCATGTTACTGATCTGTTGCAATTAACCTAATAAGTTGTGGCTGGCATCAAATTCATTATATTTTTCATAAAGCAATTTTCTCAGTTTCACCATTTGATATGTTGTCTTTGTTCTATTTTCAATTAAATATTGGTTTACATGATTTGCAAATAAATGCAATCTGTTTTTATTTACATTTTATACAGTCTTAACTTTTTTCAAAACAGTGTTGCATCTATTTTTTTAAAGTACGTTTTGTATATATTTATTGTTGTGATATGGAAAGAGCTCCAGGGTCCTTGGTTCAACCCTAAGCTTGGGTTACTGTCTTTAAAGTGTTTAACATGTTCTTCCCATGACTGTGCATTTCCTCCAGGTTTTTCTGGTTTTACAAGGTGGAGAGCATGGGGAGAGATTAGAGAAGCAGGGGATGGAAAAAAAAGGTGGGAACTGGGTCCAGGGTGGTGGTTTTGGGGCCCTGGCACCTCAGTTCTGGGGAGCTGGAACCAGGGGATAAGAGGGGAGAGAAGAGAGAGAGCTAGAAAGACCTCGAGCGGCTATCAAGTGATCCTCTGCCAGCTGTATGACTTTGTCCAGTGACGGGGGCCGGTGGCCAAGAGCCATGAATTGCTCCAGTACTACCAGCTGGGTGATCTGTTTCGCATCCTGTTCCTCCACCATCAACCTACAGTGACAGGAGTCGCTCAGCTCCTGTAAGTAGGTGAAGGTACAGTACAGCTGCTGATCGTTGCACAGGTTGCGGTGTGCATGGTATTGGGTTTGGTCGAGGAGGACATTTGATTTGATGATCTTGCTGTTTGGGGAGTCACTGAATGCACAAAGAGACACAAATAAGTAGACTAGCATTAATAAGACACAGTGCCGTCCACATGATAAAAGTAAATGTGATTTATCAGACAAGGCCACCTTCTTCCATTGCTCCATGGTCAAATTATGATTACGTGCCCGTTATAGGCGCTTTCAGCAGTGGACAGGGATCACCATGAGCACTCTGACCAGTCTGTGGCTATTCAGCCCCATACACATGCATACCGCGATGCACTGTGATTTTACTAGACAGGCTAGCCTTCGCTCCCCATGTGCATCACTGAGCTTTGTGAACCCATGACCCTATCGCTGGTTCACCAGGTTATCCTTCCTTGGACCACTTGTCAAAGTCACTCAGATCCTTATGCTTGCCCATTTTTCATGCTCCCAACACACTAAGAGAACTGCCTGTTCATTTGCTGTCTAATATATCCCACCCCTTGACAGGTACCATTGTAAAGAGATATGAACACTGATCTGGTACACTTGAAGTTTGGACTGACCTTTTCAGCCTGCTGCCATTGCACCCCCACCAAGAGAAAGAGGAAGAAAAATTAATGATTATAATAACAGCAGTGAGTCCTCAAATGATAAATTCTAAAGTATTCTAAAATTATCTTAGCTGAGAGTTGCTAGGATTCCAAGGCTCCAAATAAAATAAGTCTCAATAATTTTGGCACCCTGATAAGTTAAATTACCTGGATCAATAAATTGTTGAAATATTTAATTTTGACGTTGTGCAGCTTTTTTACTGGTGCAACTTTTAGCTTTTAGCCTTTAGCCAAATTCCAAAACCACTAGTGCTGAGAGTGCACTACATAGGGTGTGTAAACCATTATCTCATACTCTTTGAAGTGCACTTGTCTAGGGAGCAACTTGCAATTTGGAGCTCAGCCAGTGAGTGAACTACACACACACATGGAGAGTGTCAGAGAAAGTCAGAGAGAAGTAATTTTGCATTGTCTGCTCTAAAAAAAGAAAAGTAGACAAAGAAAATAGCTTTTATTCAAGAATGGACAGACTCTTATGTGTTTGAGTCCATTACTCCATCCAACCGAATCTATGTACATATTAAAATTTTAAGGTACACCTTGAAAATCAACTTGTTTTATCCTAAGGGGTTTTCACACCATGATGAAATCACAAAAGAACCTTCTTTACACCCTCACCTTGTCAAATGCTCACCATTTTCTGATTTGCACTGCACTGCTGTTTATAAGCTCAAGTTTACTAACGTTATTTATGTGCAATTGATATCCAGTTCCATAAATATGCTCTTGCATCAGTTAAATTTTTACCTCACAAAACAAGTAAGTGAAAGTCTTGTTGTTTGAATCACTTCTGTGATTACACACTGTACTGATTCATGTTTATAATGAACTGGTGGTTTTTATTCATGTTATCTTACATAAACCAGTGTAAGAAGACACAGAAACCAATAGTTCTGGTTGCAATATTGGTGAAATCAGGCTATAATGGATATGCATTCATTTAGTGAATCAAATGATGGCTTCAAATCTGAGTAAATGTCAACATCAATTTTTGCAACGTATAAAAATTAATTGAAAAACACTCAAAAACATTTAAGGGAAAAATCAGAAAAATAAGTTACAATAACCTGGTTGCATAAGTGTGCACACCCCTAAACTAATACTCTGTTGAAGCATCCTTTTGATTTTATTATACCACTTGGGCTTTTTGGGTAAGAGTCTATCAGCATGGTACATCTTGAATTAACAATATTCTCCCACTCTTCCTTTCAGAAACAGAAGTGCAGCCTGTCTCAGGTCATCCCACAAATTTTTATTTGCACTTAGGTCTGTCGGTATAGCCACCCTACCCCAGAGCCCAGAGATGTGAAGAACACAAGCGATTGTTGTTACATGCAGTGAGTAATCATTACGTGTCAGATGTTCCTGCAACTTCTTTAATGTTGCTGAATATCTCCTGGCAGCCACCCACGGTGTTCCATAATGTTTTGGCAAATACCTGATTGGTACTGTTCAACAAGTGAGATACTGTACAGGCTTTGTAAGCTCTTAGAGGAGGCTTCAGCAGTTGGATGAAACCATCCATCCATTATCTTTATCGCTTTATCCGTCTGGGTCACGGGGAAGCTGGAGCCAATCCCAGCATCTTCGGGCGAGAGGCGGGGTACACCCTGGGCAGGTCGCTAGTCCACCACAGGGCCAACACAGACAAACAACCACACATGCTTGCATTCACACCTATGGGCAATTTAGAGTAGCCAGTTGAAAGCATGTCTTTGGACTGTGGGAGGAAACCCACACATACACAGGGGGAACATGCAAACTCCGTACAGAAAGGCCCTGGGTGACCCGGGGATCGAACCTAGGACCTTCTTGCTGTGAGGCGACAGTGCTAACCACTGCACCACCATGCCGCTGGATGAAACCATGAAGATGTAAATATAAGCATACAAAAACAGCTGGTCTTTATTTAGGGCTAATCAGAATAATTTCATTGATGACAGCTGTATGATAATTACTTTTGAGATTATGAGAATGAATGTGATTGGTTCATTCTGAACACAGCCACATCCCCAATTATTAAAAGGTGTGCACACTTACGCAATCAGGTAACTTTTTTATTTTTACTATTTTTCCCTGAAATGCTTCTGAGTGTTTATCACTTAATTTTTATATGTTGTAATTTCACATTGAGGGTGAAAAAAGTTCTGGCATGATTTATCTTAGTTTAATTTTTTATTTAACAAAAACCTGTCATTTAAACAGGGGAATGTAGACTTTTTATATCCACTGTATGCTTGCATGTTATTATTATTATTATTATTATTATTATTATTATTATTGCATATTTAAAAAAAAAAAACAGATTCTGGTGTCTAAACCACTAGGAGGCTACTACCTCTTCCTGCATATTCATTTTTACCTTTAGCTTCCCATGTAAAAGTGCAGGTTTGTAAGGCAAGTATAAGATGGCAGGATTGTCTTCTCAAGAGCCTTTTACTGGATTCTACTGAACAGACTGTGTTTATTGGGTCTTATCAGGCAGTGGCTTTTGTGGCATTTCTACTAAATTTATGTCACTTCAGGATTGCTTAGATGCTGATATCACACTATATATGCCTTTATCCTTTTTTCTGTTAGCTTTCATATCTGATATTCATGCACTTTGAATTGCCATACATTGCAGTCTTTTGTACTTCCTTCATTTCAGGACCTGTTCCTGCTCTATCCAGTTCGTTTAGACGCTAGTCAAGTATGTGTCACTGAGTTACCCAACATATATATTTATTTAAAGTTAAGTAAAATATTTACATTTTCCAGTAGGTGAAAGGGTTTTCTGGGTCTTTGTTGCCTTAGAGGATTCTAATGCTGATTCATTGAAATGAAATTCTCTGAGACCTCGACTATTTCCTGTGGGTAGATGTGTTTCAGTTGCTGGCCACACAGTCTCTTCAGATCTCAGATATCTGTTTGAGAATGGGGTTCTGTATGACAGGATATGAGGTATGTGATTTGTTATGCAGCCTACAGCATTTAGATCAGACATTATCAATATTATTCACAAAGGACCAATGTGACTGTAGATGCCACATAAGAGCTAAAGAACAAAGATGATGCAGAAGATAAGCTTGTGAAATCAGGTGTGACACCTGCTGCATTGTAAACCTGCAGCCACACCAACCCTTTGAAGACAAAATCAGTGATTGTGAGAGGTGGAAAATGTACAGAGAACCCCCCCATGTAGTGGTTGGCAACATGGGCAAAGGTTATCATTAGAACCAGGTGAATGGGACAGGGATAGCGCATCATAGAAACAGACAACAATATGTAGGGCAAATTCTGCCATAAGACCATACACCAACTTATCTTGGTAAAGTATCTAGAGTACCACATTAGCTAACACATGGAAATAGAGAGGCATACACAATTTATCTAGGTTAGCTAACCCAATAAATCTGATAGTGGCAACCACTCTGCTACATGGCTGGCCTAGATTGTAGTCACAAAATTCATTATAAGTAATGAATATTTAAAACATTTAAACCACACATGCACATGCACACACACACACACACACACACACACACACACACACACACACACACACACACACATACACACACAAACATGGAAAGAGAGAGAGAGCGGGAGAATATTGCTTATTATTGCAGATAAAATTACATAACGAAGGTTCTACCTAATTTAGATGTAGACATCTTCCATCCTCTACTCTAGCTCTCTAGCAGTTAGATAGTTAAGACTGAAATGAAAAGTAAGGATTCTTAAGATTACAGCAAACTACAAAAAAAAATAACAAAAGAATGCAAAATAACAATAATTTTATTGTTTATTAATACATTTACATACATATATATCGTCTTGTAACTTTTAAACCAAAAATATAATTTGCTTGTGATTTATTAAACATCGCCAAGCTCTCAATCTATGAAGGTTCTTAAAAATATAACCCCCCAAGAAAATAATGCCACATTTGCAAGTTATAAAGTAGCGTAACACATACAGATAAGGGAATCCCATTTCACATATTAAAGAAGCATTTTATGCAGCAGAGTATTTGTTTGATGGTTTACCAAACAAGAATATTATTATCACTAAGAGTGAAGATATTCAGGATGAATGGATGAGTTACTTATCATTAAAATGGTGAACAATGTCAATGGCTGCCATAGGAGCACTAGAGAGTGAGCAGTGGACACCACAAAGAGCAATTTGCAGGTTTGCCCACATGGAATGCTGGAATGTTTGCCCACATGGTATGTTAGTTGACTGATTTGTTGACTGAAAATTAGGTAATATGAGTTTGGGCAGAAACCCTGTGAGGTCACTGTAGAGTCATCTGGCTACCATTGTATGTAAAAAGAGATCATCCTGAATGGCCCTACAGACTATGAGATTTCAGCAATCATATTAGTTTATTGCAAGCCACACTGTGCAACATGGATCTAATAAACTTTCTCAGGCTGTCAGTGTTTTGTCCCAGGCTATATTTGTTTGCAAGAACTTGACAATGGCCACCTTTGAGCTGCTCTCACAGGGTGATGTAGAACCACAGATTTGGAGTCTCATGAGCTCATTTTAATCACCTTTCATCTGGGACAGCCCAAGGATGCACTGTGCATAACCGCATAAAGCAGGTTCTCATAATGTTTTTGCTGCCACACACACACACACACACACACACACACACGTATACACACACACATTTAATATTGTCATTTTTCTTAGGCTCATAAGGAGGGGATGTCAGTATAATCCAACTATCCCACACTGTGCTCTTGAGGAAGAAAGGTAATAATAACATCATGAGTCCCTAGAGAGATGCCATGCTGGATGGGGATTGCTACTGTCTAGAAACTCTGTGGGGCAAGGTTACCAGTTTGGTAAAGTAGTCGATGAGGTGTACACCATTCACAAAACAGCTAAGGCTAAACACGGTCATGGAGTGCTTCCTGATCTGCTAGCTAGCAATGCTCAGTAATAGCATATCTGTTCAGGTAAGAAGTTGCCACTAGCAAAAATAGCTAGTGGGAACTAATGCTTTGCCACCCATCTTACATCAACATGTATGATTGATAGAGGCAGAAAGGCATTAAATAAATGTCAGGGCCAATTGTGGGCCCCAACAGGCTGTCTGGCTTTGCTATGAAGAACCATAATTGGCAAGTAATTGACTTGGCAACAGCAAAAAATATCCACCTGTGCCTTGCCAAACTACTATATGCAAATGCATCTCTGAGACCAGATCCCCTGGGACATGTTAGTCCACTTGGACAAGGTACCAACAAATCAGATATCCATGGAACTAGAGGGCAGTGTGAACATTGAATTGGAATACTTGTTCTTGGAAGGCAAAACTGAATGCAAAAATGAAGTTCATCTGACAATTTTAACACACAGGCTTTAAAGGACCATTTCCTTCCTCTTAATCCTGGAATCAGGCAAAAACTGTCCTTTTCCTGATTGAGAGAATTACGTTTAGTAGAAGCCTTTGACCTAAACTGAGGACTAGAGGGTTAGAGAAGCAACTTTGTTGGAGTCTGATATTGATGAGGACTGATGGCAGAACTGGAGCTGCAGTCTCTCAATCTCTGAACTGTGATCTCGTCATCAGGACTCGCTGATAAGCAGTGATCAAAGTTTTTGTCTATAAATCACCCTGCTGATACCCATGTTCTGCTGGGCCCTTTAGAGTTAGGGAATGCATGTAAGCTGACAGAGGCCTATTCAGACTCATATTATTAGATGAACCCCTCATCATTATCACCATGGAAAATGTGGCAGAAGGCTGGTCGCTGGGCTGTAAGGAGGGCTCTGTTAATAGACATGAGTTTATGCTGTCTTAGTTCCAGAGTGAACAGTTTCAGATGAACTATGTCAGCCCCCAGTTTGTCCATGCACCTAGAAAGTGAGTTGGTATATGGGCATTAAGAATGGCAAGTTGTTTAGACTTCAGCATTTGGATCAGATTCAACTAAGAATCAGCTCGGTACACCAGTAAGTAACATTACTGCTGAGCAGTCAAGTCAAGTCAAGTCAAGTCAAGTGGCTTTTATTGTCATTTCAACCATATACATGTAATACAGTGTACAGTGA
>JAQQZR010000014.1:3008623-3030470 GCA_030068235.1 Notoglanidium macrostoma | reverse complement strand
CAAAACAAAACAAAAAGGCACAACTTTCAGATCCGGAGTGGCCGCTGCGACCTGCGGCCGCGCCGCCATTACGTCATATAACACGTACTGTTCTAGGTTAGCTGTGTGATTAAACAAGCCATGCTGCAAGACAATCATTCATGCAGTCAGTGCAGGGGATGCCTGAATCAAACACGGCCTCTTTGAAGTAGTCAGTACCCAGGCAGCAAGCACATAACTTGTCCCAGTTTTCAGCTCCTAGAATGTTCAAACAGTGGCTGCATGAATGATTGTCTTGCAGCATGGCTTGTTTAATCACACAGCTAACCTAGAACAGTACGTGTTATCGTTGAGGAAATGTCACTCAAGCACACTAGGACTATTTAGCCACAGGCCTGTTATCAGGGAGGACACAACGCAGCATAGAGAATCAGGGGTGGATGAAATTAGCATGCTCAGAAATAACCATCAGCACTTGGGCGGCTGACTCTGAGCTGATAATACAGAGGGAGTCCAGTGACTAACTTAGCAGGTTAGAGAGTGTGTGCAGTATGGCAAGGGAGACCCACTCAACTGTGCTAGCAGCATGTATGCATAAGCCCACTGGTTGACAAGATTGCATGCCTGCATATGTGGACAAGGAGGCATTCAGGTGATTCTTGCCCTTACTGGTGCTTAGACAAGGTCAAATAGCAATGAAAAGCTAGCTTTCTTGAATGAGCTCAAAGCATGTAGAGAGCTGGACAAACAGCCATAGGGCTATATGAGACTTGGAAGGATTCAAACTTAATGTTTATGCAGTGAACATTAAAAAACACACTACTTCAAACATCTGAAAGTGATTTCAGCAATCATTCGGTCAGCACTACAAACATTATCATGTACATAAGAGAGAATTTTAAACTTTTTACATAAGAGGCAAAAAAATTAGGAGGCAGAATATGTTGCATTTATTTTGTCTTTGCTCAAACAAGGACATTGCAATTAAGAATAAATCAACAATAAATAATAAATTAATAATTTACTTTAATAATTTAGCACAAAATGTTGAGGAATTCTAGCATCTAGTGATTCCTTCCATATTTGACAACCATGAGGTTAAACTCTCAAAGATGTTCAAACTCAGACATTTTATGTTATAATGGATTTTGGAATTTGTTCTGTTATCCAGGCCTAAGGCATTATTACAGCCATCTCCATGGAAGAAGTCGATGAACTGATTTGTAAAGTCTTTGGTTCTATTCTTAATTTCATTACTGGCAGGCACTTTCATTTTTATGGCTTTGAGATATTGGCTGAAGGCACAAGCAGTCTCGCTGATATTGCTTGATATCCCACTGAGGTTTCTTGGATGACAGTGATTGAAGGTGTTGTTCTGAAAATTTGTCATCACAAATGTTAATATTTTTTTCAGATATTCTAAAAGAAGTATAAGATTGTATATCAAAATATACTTACATATTGTTCAAACAGGAATGATGATTCCATACTAAGAAGACAAAGTGTACGAACTTCACTTGGAGTAAAGACATGACTTGGGGCAGAATGAGTTTGCCTTATTAAATAGCAGGCAAGAAGGATCAAGACATGCATCCCGACAGTGGATCCTATAAAAAGGAATATTGTGTTATTAGGTTTGTATACCGTATAAGTCACACAAATTAAAATTTATTACACATATTCATCAGTATACTTGATAAACACATTTATGAAGCCCTTAGTCATGGTTATAGTTTTGTAATTTGGTAACAATACCAAACTTAAAAGATTTTTATAACTCTAATAATGCATTATAAATTATTAATGAATTCCTTGAAAACCAAAGACCAATATGTTGTGCCACTATTCATAATAAATTCACTGTTTATAATGAAATCAAACACCTGCAATCTTACAAGTTACAAGATAGGTATGAATTATATAACATTGCTGTTCAATTCTTAATTCTCTTTGGTCAGAAATTGATAATTACTTTTTTTTTCAAGAATAGCTCTAAATTTACCAGCAGCTCTGATAGTAGTGCTGGCTGTAGGCAAATAATTTATTTACATATTTACAGACTCATTCTAATGCATTATTGTTTCTATGTTAATGACTTACCCAAGAACTTATATAGTTGATGTCTCAGGCTCTGTTATTCCTTATTCCTTACTTACTAATTATAATACTTTATTTGGCCATTATAACCAAATACAAATCATTAGCATACAAAGCTTAAATTAGATGGTGCACAGTTGCAAATTATTATTTTATATATATATATATATTTATATGTTTCGACTTAAAAAAGTAAATAACCTGGTTGCCTTACAATTTTGAGTTCAATGAACCTCATATAGTAAGTTACCACAATGAAACATGATCGACTCTGTAAAATATAAAATATACTTAATTTCTGAGGCACTATGACCTGAAACACTATGACACAATCACTTTCTTTACAAAAAAAAAATAAAGAGAAGTTTTTTGTGATTTCTATGTACCTTGCTTTAAGGTCCTCTGGTTTTTAAAATGAAAGTAAAAATGACCTACCTCTTACATGCACCATTTCGCTGGATTGTCTTTGGTATAGGTTGATACCTTGTCAATTGTGCTTTCAGTATCCCTGTATGCACATTTCATATTTATAATCATGTAAGGGGAAATACCTGAAGTTAGGGGATGCGCAATGCATGTGTAAGCTAAAATCTGATAAAAAAAAGACTGTTTCCTACGTACCATTTATCATAGAACTGTAATGGGGATATGGTTTAATGAGTCAGCGATTATGCACAAAGTCTTCAAGACCCATTTAGGAAGACCCCAAGACATCATAAAATCTAGCTAGTCTTAGTCATGGCTAGTTTAAAGTGTTGTATATAGTATTAAATAGATGATTTTTTGTAGATTTATAGATTTGTTCTTTAATAAGAATTGAAATATTTACCAAAACATATAGACTACTATAGACAACTCTATACAACTCAGTAGGAGATTCAGGACATACTGTAGGGCATACTGTATCACTGAGAATTTTATATTTTGCTGTGTGAGTTCCAAATTTTACCAGAATATTACTTTCCTGGTTGATTTTAGTACCAGTTATCCATCCTGACATACCACAACAAAGAGCCAATGGAAGCACTATGTGCGTTGCCAGGCAACTATGCACAACACAACACAGAGAAGGACTTTCCTGGGAAGAAGTGCAGAAGACTTAACCACCATTAAAGTTTTGTGTGTTTACCATAAGAAATTTAAGAAAATTATTAATACTTGGCTTGCTTTGCTATCGCCTAATGGGCTGTCGCACACTCACTTCAGTCATCGACAAGCTCATTCACAACCTGTGTTTGGAAAGCTTCCCATGTGGCAAAGGGAGCTGGGTGAGTGCAGTGGTCCCTAACCTAGCATGGCTTGTAGTTAAACATCTTCCACTTCATTCCGCAGTTCAACAGTTCTGAAAACAGCATGCAATCCTTGCTTTTACAGTGGAAGTCAACATT
This sequence comes from Notoglanidium macrostoma, assembly GCA_030068235.1. Taxonomy (NCBI): domain Eukaryota; kingdom Metazoa; phylum Chordata; class Actinopteri; order Siluriformes; family Auchenoglanididae; genus Notoglanidium; species Notoglanidium macrostoma. Next base: position 3,027,006 of record JAQQZR010000014.1, on the reverse strand, counting down.
AAGAGTTTCTGAGGACTTTCATGATGATGAGAGCGCAGACGCACAGTTAGAGGACTCAGACAAACTCCATGATCTGATCCGAAGTCCACTATCACCGTGGCATGAGGAGGCATCATGGAGTCCTCAGGCTTTAGTCTTGAAAGAAGTGGCTGTAAAGGCACCAGATAAAATTAATTCTGACTTTGTACATTCATCCTTAACAACTCTACGGATTGTGGACAAAGGGGTGAGTAAGGTTTTCAGGTTTTTCTCCCAAAGATTAGTCAGGGGAGACACAAAATTAATAAATTTCTGTAATGCACTTCACAAAATGATGCCTTCAATATCATTTTTTTAACCTACCTAAAGAAAAATCACACATTCGTATTATGTTATTTTGTGTTACATAGATCAATTCATATTTATAATAATTTATAATTATTATAATTTTTATATTTAGTGCTTAAATACTTCTTTCTATATTTTGAAAGTCTGGGTTTTGTCATTTTATATTAATAAGCCAAATTATGGGTGAACAGTCACATGTTAGAGTGAGTGCGCATAATTTCTCTAGGTCATACCAAGAAGTACCCACCATCAGATATTCTGGCTTATCAGAAACTATATATCACAAAGGAATATCACTCACCCAAATAAGGTTAGAAAATGTGCACAGAGTTACATTTCTATCAGCTGTAGTTTATAACATTGCAATCAAATAAATAAAGAATTATGAAAGTAGAAAACAGTCACCTTTAGATAGCTCAAACTAACTCTAAATAAGGTTTCTGTGACTTGCACAACATCTGACAGTTGATCATTTGGGATTCTCATGACATGGCATTTCTGCTTTTACTGATGTTTAATAGTAGTGTTTACAATGGTGTCAGTTGATGTCCACCAGCACTGTCACATTGGCCCTGAATACTCTAGTCAAATGGGTCTGATTGAGTCATTATTTACTTTCCATTATTATTTCATTATTTTTAAAGCTTCTATCCTTTAGGTAACCATAGGTACTGCAAATACAATTATGCATTTAAGTATGAGATGCCACATTTGGGATGCCAAACTAGTTTCCTCAGCTTAATTCTACTGAAATAATTTAATATGTTTTTGTATATAGGCTGTCACTCACAAAAAATAAAAGAAATAGAAATAAAATTACAACAAAACCAAATTTAGACATTTAACTTTTACATATTTAACATATTAACATATTTTATTAACATATAACATATAACTTTCATATTTTAATGACACATTAAGCATTTTACCAGCAATTGAAATTAAATTAATGAAAATGCTGTCTGATTTGTTGACTGCTAACTATTTTATGAAACTCTTCCAAGGTGGTACAGTTAGTAGCATTAAAACGTCACAGCTCCAGAGTCCCTGGACTGTGCCATATGCTATGCAGTTACATGACCTATATCAAAAACTGTCTATGAAGAACAATAGCCAGACCTCTTTTTACCACTTAATAAATGCTCAGTACTTAGTGACTGTTAATATGCAAGTAACTGTAAGTGTGTAATAATTATGCTATACTGAAATCTTTAGATAATTAATCTGTATGGGCAACAAACAACTAAAATATAAATTGTACATAGAGATTGACATCTAACTTTGCCTTCTAGGACCTGACTTCATGGTAGGTGCATGTTGGTCTTGTTACAGGATTGTCTGCGTTTGCAGTCCTCGAAAATTCCATACATTAGATTCAATGATATATTAAAAATTTTGAAATCGAAAAAAGATGGATGTTATACAGAACCATCGAGGGAAACTCCGATGCTTACCTACACCGGAATAAATGAGTATGAAAGTACTGATGATCCATTTATGTGTAACGTTTCCTTTATTGCTAATTGTACTAGTCATGTCTGCAGTGTTTCCTATGCATTTAAATCTGATCTCAAGATCTAACCAATTTTGCAGATTTTATCAGTTAGTGTGAGTGCGTGTTTTGCCAGGTTAAAATGTACAACAAAACTGTGGGCATTGTAACAAGCAACATTTGTTATTTTAGATGTACTTTATTTTGATATATATACAATACAATTTATTTTTGCCAAAACGTTTTATTTAATTAGTAATATTTCTATTTCTTATGTGTTCCAGGTTTCAGTCATAGATGAGGGATTATTGATGTTCATTTGTCTGGAAGAGCTCATATTAACTGTTAACAACATCACTGAGGTTCCTTTAAAGAACCTTCCAAAGACACTTAAGGTGAGGAACCATTGTACTCAGGTCCTTCAATTGATATATTGATATCTTCTGCCTCCATAAACCTCCAATACATGTTAACTTTTCATTCAGAATCCTTTAATTATTAAGGAGGCAGTTTTTAAAGAGGAATGGATGCTATGTATTTTGATGACACATTATTAATCAGAATTCTGTGTACGGTTGCTTTCAGAGTAGTCATCTTTTTCTTCTTTTTGTGCTTTTTGTGATGATATGAAAAAAGTAACCCCTAATGCTAATCACTAAAAATATCATTGATCTCCTCATATTCAAATATTTTCATCCAGCACTGCCAGAAGTGCTTGATGTCATGCATTGTGTGCATCCCTAGGAAGAATTCAGCGTTTTTTTCTGCCAGTGTTTTTAATTCTGATGGCGTTGTTTTTTTTAAGGGAATCTTGTGATTAGGAACAGGAGTGCATGTGTAACAAAGACTATGGACATTTCCCTTCCTTGCCTTCCCTTTACCTCTGACCTCCTCATTACTTTCTGATTGACATTATAATAACTGTTCATATACATTGTCCCATGCCTCAGCCTATACATTGTCCCATTGCAAAGCCTTACCTCTTATGTTTGAGTATGTTTTTCTTGTATTTGAACTGTGTTCTTGTATTTGACTTATGTACTTTGACTGTACCATGTTTTTTGGCCATGATATTAATACGGTGACCAATGCCTGACTTTGGACCTTGTTTTAGGATGGTGTTTTGAACAGTGTGTTACTTTTTATTAAAATTTAAGCACATGGATCCTCATCCCATGTCTGCCATTTTAGAGCATAATTAATAATCAGGAGAATGTGAACAGATATGGGTCATGTGACAGGTATTACAGTCATTTTCAGTAATATCTCACTATGAGGACGAATCCCAACTCTGAATACAGCCCTACATTTCTGCAACTTTGGATGTATTTAATAAGCATAGTATTCACTGTGTACTAATAAGACTTAGTGTTAACAAATGCTTTCAGTGATATAATATCTTGTAATAATGTTGCCAAAACCTGAATGAGAAGCATATCTATGTGCTTTACATGGTGATGTGAATGATATTAATGATCATTTCATTTGCTCCATTTAAAGGTTCTTGAACTTTATGGCAATCAGATTTCCAGTCTCAAGAGTCTAAACAAAGACCTTCCTCCTCATCTCCTGCATTTAGGCCTTGGTAACAACCGGCTTGATTCTCCTGAAGACCTCCAGTATTTTACTGCCGATCTATGGTAAGGGAAATAAATAAATAGTGTTTCCAGATCAGTTACATCACACATTTATGTTGCATTATCCAGGCATTTGAATGAAGTCCTCATTGTGCAAAATAATTTTTGGCTTTTGCAATAAAACTACAACCTACACAAAGAAAATCTCAGAAAAAAACCTTGCGCAGACAAAGGAAATTAGAAAAAAAAAAACTATATATTAAAAAAAAAAAACTAATTATATTTACATGCTGTAGCTTAAATGAGTGACATCTCATTTGGATGGGATAATAATCGCACCAACTGAAGATATCCATAGTGTCCAAGTCTCATATATTATTTATATCCACGTCTCATTCATTATTCTGTGGATAACTTCACTTGGATACTATAGATTTACAGAAATATTATTTGGGTGGTTTAGATTTAAAGCTAAAAACTCAAATGAAATAAAAAAAAGTGATGTAAAAAATGAAGTAAAAAAGCATGATATAAATAAATTTAACACACAAATTGACATTTATATATTAAATTTACATAATTTACAAAATCAGATTTTGGTAAAGGGCTTGGTAGGTGACCCACATTTGGAATTGTGTGTGCTTTTGTTTGTTTGTTTCCCTTTCTGTTTTTTTTTTTTTACTACATTAATTTGAGTAATCCCATTTGCTCTCTTATGGCCCTAACTGTAGGCCCCAGCTGATGTCTCTCGATCTGAGTTGGTCTGGGTATACAGAACATTATGCTCTTGTTGATGCACTCTCTAGACTGCCACGCCTACGGAGTTTAGTTCTAGAGGGCAACCCTCTAACCCTAACCACCATGTACCCGGGCTTTACACTGGACAGCTTAGTTCACTTGCTCTACCTAGATAGGAATCAGGTAACACCAGATGACCAGCATCGCTTCAGTGGCCTGGCTCAACTCAGAGGTAATATTATTGTCTTTTTATTATTGTGCCCATGAGTCATTAAGCCTGTAAGAAACATATATATTAAAGTTATGTTTGGCAAATGTGGATTCAAATATTAAATATGGCCAGTATTAGGTTGCACCAATTTGATTAATGATTTGCAATCATCACTGGAGCTCAAAAGATCATTTTTGAGCACCAAAACTTAAATTAAATGCAAACCAATTAAATATATTTCTTTAACGGCAAATGCAACTTGCCTGACACAAATCTAAAAAAAAAATAATAATAAAATGATTGTATTGTGCAAAAATGTATATATCGCTAATGGTATGTGGATCTCATGTAACTCCTCAATGAGAAGAGCACAGTCAAAACGTTCATAACGGCTTGAAACAATATTCCAGCCTTATCCTTTTAATTTCATTAAAGGAGCCTTGTATAAGATAGTCTGTCTTCTAAAAGTAAAAATATCTCTGCATGTAAATGTGTAAAACTTTAATTGTTTGTGGGAAATGAGGAGATGGGAGGAACGCTTGCAGCAACTCAAAGGTGCATTTTAATTTCATTGACGTTCACGTTTTGGCAATTTAACTGCACAAATAGAAATATGGTCCCCAGCCTTCTGTCTGATGCTTCAGTTAGTTAGGTCATTTAGTGAGGTCAGTCAATGGGCTCATGACATCCGAAAAATTACAAAACCACAAAGTACAAAACCTTCTATAATAGCCAGCCAGGAAAATGCTTCACCCCCATTTTGGTCTTGGGTCTCAGGCAGGCTGCAATTACTGCAGTCTTGTCAATTTGGGGACATACCTGCCCATGGCCCAAGTGGAAGCCCAGATACTGTAGGGCTTCTACTGGTTTGGCTTGGCTGTGAGTCAACCTGGCAACCTGTGCTCTCTGGGACAATAGGATGAAGTCTCCAGAGGTGACGTGAGTGAACTGAGCTGCACTTTTTGGACTCAACTCTGATCTAAGATCCTCCCTCTCAAGAAGCACTATCACCAGAGCCACAGGATCTTCCACTCTTTAAGATTTTAGAAGATGGTATATTTGAAGTGCTTCACCTGAATTCATTCGCCTAACCTTATCGTTGACTACACTGACTTACCCTGTAACCTCAAATGGTCCTTGCCACATCATGAGTAATTTGGAGCTTGATGTTTCTAGTAAAACTCTTTCTCCTGGTGAAAACTCACACAGCCTATAGCAAATTCTGCAGGGTTAGGTGACTTAAGATGTGGAGTTTTGCTTTCAGGTCAAGAATGTACTGAATTACTCTTTTGCTAGTAGAGCATATCTCCCCTCCCAATTTTCTCTAATGGCTTCTAAGATTCCATGAGACTTGTGCCCATACAATAAATCAAATGGGGAAAACCCCTTGGAGGCTTGCAGGACCTCTCGTACTGCAAATAATAGGAGTTTCAGCCACTTATACCAATTCTGTGCTTCCTCATGAAGGAACATATGAATCATGCTTTTAAATGTTTGATTAAACCATTTGAACAGCCCATCCATCTGCAGGCGGTAAACAATTGTATGAATTGATTTAACCCCTAATAATTTGTACAATTTTTACAATGGTTCTTCAGTACCAACAACTGTCATCTCTTCTTTAATTTGAGTGTTCTACATCACATCACATTACATTCACATAAACTATCCTTTATTATTGGAATAATGCAATATTTGGCTGAATTTGCCGATCATCAATTTCTTTGGCTTAGGTTAAACACATGCCTCAGGGTCTCTTTGCATGACTGCCCTAAAGGGAAATCCCCGACAGGAGTACCTGCCAAGGATGGAGGTCAATGCCATCACTACCATCCTTGTCCCCCTTACATGAAGCTGAAGGCCCCAGCACCACCTCCCCAGCCTCTGCTGCACACATTCCACCGTACCTAGTCAGTGCAGGGCCCATCAACCCTGCCAATTTGTTCCAAGGATTAGCTAGTGGATGTGTGATGAAAGGGCTCCCCCACTTGCCCACTTGCCCTTGAAATTTAATAATGACTGGCACCAGCAGATTTTTGTGAACATCCTCATGTGCACAGTTCACCTTCACTAATCATGCATTTCTCAATGCCCTGCACTGAAGCAAGCTTTTATGGATGGTCTTGTGACATGAGAGAGAGAAAGAGAAAGAAGGGCTCCTAGAAATGCAGCCAGATCAAATCGCCGATCAAATCGCCGATCAAATCGCCAGTCAAATCGCCTTGTTTGATGGTGTTACTGGACCCACCACACCTTCCCTTCCAGCAGCTGAGTGATGAACTGCTCAAGCACCACTCAGTTGATGAAGTCATTGGCATCACACTCCACTGCAAGCAGCCACCTTTGATAGTTGTCTCGCAGCTGTTGGGCAAAGCCAAAGGAGCGGCTGAGCTTGCTGAAAGTCCTGTGGACACATCTTGGCAAGTGTGACATGGGCCATGCCTGCAGCAATTGCTGAGGCTGGACCAAGTGTAGTGTTCGGTTGTAGTTTTCCGCCAGAACACTAGGTAGAGTGATAAAAAAAGTGCATTACATGATGAAATGTTTGGAAGTGTATCTTGACGAGAATGGTTGATGTTGACTAGTGGAAAATCACCGAGCTGGTCAAAAAATAAAGAATTGAACATTCTGAGTTACCCACAGCTGTCTAAACATTATACTCAGCATTGGTCACAACACCAGGCTCGGAAGCATCTGCTGATCCTCGGCCCGGGCCTGGAGAAGAGCCGGGAAGCACTTATCCTGAGCCATGTGCAGCATAACAAGGGCTTGATTTTAGGTTTGGTTCATGCTGGCGAAGGATGAAAACTCTATGACAGTAGTTCTTCCTCAATTCCCAGATTTCGGCACCAGTGTTACACTTTAGATTTGTGAAAAATGCTCAGCTCTCTCTCTGGGTATCAGCTTTTCCTGAAAACTCACAGACGACACACATAAGTAAACTCCTGGTAAGCAGACATAGGTATGAATCATCACACATTAATTGCCAGTTTGACTCGCCTCCTCCCCGTCTACAGTTGATGCTTGACTATGCCCACACTGCCACAAAATCCAAGACATTTTTAAGCCTGAAACTAGATACTGGACTCATATCACCTAGATATTATATCTAATCTAGCTAAAATGTAAGTTTCCAAATGCTTCATTTTATTAACAACCAATATCATATTATCATATTACCAAAGGATGTTTGTTGTGCAATTAGCCAGCTATAATGCACAATCAGTCCTGTCTTTGTAACTTCACTGTCATCTGGATCACCTTTGGGTTGTCCACTGTCCTCTCATCTTCCAAAAACATACTGGTAAACTAAATTGCTCCTACATGTGTGTGTGTTTGAATGAGTGTGTTACGTCACACGCTCCCGGGCGTGAACCCCTGCAAAGCGGGGTTTCCCGCAACTCTGTTTCCCACCAGTCCCAGCAGCCTACAGATATCCCAAGACTCCTCGGTGCTTCCACAATCAGGCTCTCCAGTGAATTAATTAAACTGTTCTTCTTAAACTGCTTTAAGTTTCAGAACTGTGTCTATTTAAGTACCATAGTTGTCACTCTCACTTTGCAAAGCGTTGTTTGTAGTTTGCTGCATTGCTGAGCCTCTCTGTGTGCTGTGGTACTTCTGTGGTTTTTTGATCCCTGCATGTTCTTTGACCGTGATTTTTGCCTAACCTCTGATATTCCTGTTTGCCGGTGTTTTGACTTTGTGCCTGTTTTTCCCACTGCCTTGAATTATACTACAATGCACTTTTGCATGGTTTTGAACTTTGCCTGTGTTGTATACCGAGTTGTGCCTCTACAATTTCCTTGGTGTCTGTCTGCTGTTCTCATTAAACTCCTGCAATTTCATCCAAGTCTTCTGCCTCTTACTTGGCAGAGTGCATGAATGTGGTGTGCATAGTGCTCCGTGACATTCCAGGTTCAAATAGGCTCTGGATCCACTGTCACCGTTAGTATGAAAAAGTGTTTACTGATGTTGCTTTTGCTGCTGATAATGATAATGGAGACATGTATCACTTTTGTGTTCATGTACATTTTTGTATTTCAAGCATCAATCTCTGAGGAAGCCGAGGTCACTGTGTGTGTTAAGAAGATGAAGGGTGTTCCTAAATCCACTTTGTTGTCAGATGATGGTGCAGTTGAGTTCCCCCTGGTCAGCTACAGCTATTCAGTCTCTTATGAATTTCTCGATGAAGTTCAATACCAGAAAAGTGTAAGTAAACTTCCCTTACAAGTTTACTTTTAGCCATAATTGAATCCTTTAGGGCGATATTCAGAGTTGGGTTACATACACATAGTGTGGATTTAATCCTGAAATTGTACACATCTGTATTCAGGCATCAGACATAATTACAAACCTAAGCATTATTGAGATGGTACACAATATATACATGTAGGGAGGGATTTTATTTAAAGCAGAGGCATAGTGACTCAAGAGAGGAGCAGTATCCAGAACCAGTTTAATGACAATATGTCATTCTGAAATTGATCTTTTTTTGGCTGTGCACTCCAAAAATATGGAATGCCCTTTGAGGCCAATACAGTTAAAATACATAAATATGACATAATTCATCAATTAATAGCATAAATCCTTTAAAGTTTCTGAGGAGTGATTTACATATTTATGAATTAACTCAAAGTGAGCCATAGATTTAGGAGATGAATGCTTGGTCAGATTCTCTTTCAAACGTTTGGCATCTTTTCCTTGGAGGAGAGTGCATCATAATACCAAAAATACTGGTAACATTTTATTAATTTGACAATTACAAATAGCAAATTAGATCCTGAAAAAATGACCTACATTCTGGACACCCATTATGATTTAATTATCTGGATTTAATATCTCATGGCCTTATTAAGCTGTGTCCTCATGTCAATAACAGCATGTTATATAAAATAATAAAATATAAAATAATAGGACATCCAAGATAAGGTACTATTTTATAAGCTGCTAAATAAGTAGCCATAATATTAAATGAAGCCAAATTTGCAGTGATTGTTGTGATCATTACAAGGACTGTTCATGCCACAGTATACCTACTAGACTCCAATCAAATGTTTATTTCAGTGCTTGTCATCTTCTCATTCATATGTCATTGTACAAGTGTTTTTTATTTTTCATTTACATAATTGTTTTTTGCTTTTATATCATATTACATTTAGCATCAAAGGAAAAAATGTGAATTCCTTTTCAGTCAGAATTTTCTATCTCTGAATTTTTCCAAAGCATATGTTTGAGTTTAAGGGAAGTGGTCTAGACACTATTTAAAAACTGTCGCAAGTGTTTCTACTCAAGGAAAATCTGGCAACCTCAGAAGCACAAACTGTATGAGGATCATATACTGTACATAATCTTCAGTTGATAAAATGCATGAAAATTACAAAATAATTTACTTAAATTGGCTTAAGAAGGTGATTAATACTTTCCCTAAGTAAATACTGATGTAAATTAATGTCTCTGGCTCTGCCCTGAAACATGTAATCCATTCAGCTGGTATTCTACAGCATAACTATGGCAAGCAAATCCTTGCATAATTACGGCAGTCCATCCTCGTAGGTCTTTGGATATAATTGAACAGAATTGTCCAGTCACAGCCATGGAGCCCACTGAGATCAGTGTATGCATAGAGTAATATACTGTATTTGAGTATGCTGAAATGTATCATTTTAACAGCAGATTCATTCCGATGGCCAAACATTGGAAAAATTCCCAAAGAAACCACAGGACAATAAGAGAGTAACACCATCATCAGATCACCACACTCACGGTAAACAATTAATATAAACAATTTATATAGTCTCTGTATTTTATGACTGTATGCATGCTGAAAATTTTATAAATATAAAAACAGCAGTTTATTCTTCTTCTTCTTCTTCTTATTGTTATTATTATTATTATTATTATTATTATTAATCATCATCATCTTTCAGCTATTCCCGTTAGGGGTCGCCAGGGGTTTCCACTTTTTCTAACAATCTTTCTCTGTTACGCCAACTACCTGCATGTCCTCTCTCACCTCATCCATAAATCTCCCCTTAGGCCTTCCACATTTCCTCTTGCCTGGCAGCTCCATCCCTAGCATCCTTCTCCCAATGTATTCAGCATCTCTCCTCTGCACATGTCCAAACCAATGTAACCTTGCCTCGCTGACTTTGTCTTCAAACCGTCCAACTTGTGCTGACCCTCTAATATACTCATTCTTAATCCCGCCCATTCTCGTCACACCTAGTGCAAATCTTAGCATCTTTAACTCTGCTACCTCCAGCTTTGCCTCGTGTCTTTTGGTCAATGCCACCGTCTCCAACCCATATAACATAGCTGGTCTCACTACCATCTTGTAGACCTTCCCTTCCACTCTTGCTGGTATCCTTCTGTCACAAATCACTCCTGATACTCATCTCCACCCACTTCACCCTGCCTGCACTCTCTTCTTCACCTCTCTTCCACATTCCCCGTTACTCTGAACTGTTAATCCCAAGTATTTAAACTCGTCCACCTTCGCTGACTCTACTCCCAGCATCTTCACCATTTCTCTGTCCCCCTCATTTATGCTCATGTATTCTGTCTTAGTCCTACTGACCTTCATTCCTCTTCTCTCTAGAGCATATCTCCACCTTTCTAGGGTCTACTCCACCTGCTCCCTACTCTCACTACAGATCACAATGTCATCTGCAAACATCATAGCCCACGGTGGCTCCTGTCTGATCTCGTCTGTCAACCTGTCCATCACCATAGCAAATAAGAAAGGGCTCAAAACTGATCCTTGATGTAATCCCACCTCTACCTTGAAAGTATCTGTCACTCCTACTGTAGATTTCACCACTGTCACACTGTCCTTGTACATATCCTGTACCACTTCATTCATCCTCCTCATAGCTGTCTTAACTTCCTCCTTGCTTATCCATTTAACTTCCTTATGCACAATCCCCACATCATCCAACCTTCTCTCTCTCGCATTCTCTTCATTCATCAGTCCCTCTCTTCCATCTGCCCAGCACACTCTCCTTGCTTGTGAGTACATTTCCATTGTTATCCTTTATCATCCTAACCTGCTGCACATCTTTCCCAGCTCGATCCCTCTGCCTAGCCAATTGGTACAGGACCTTTTCTCCATCCTTAGTGTCCTACCTCTCATACAATTCACCATATGTCTTTTCTTTAGCCTTCGCTACCTCTCTCTTCACCCTACGCCTCATCTCCTTGTACTCTTTTTAGTGTTTATTGGAGACACAAGATTATACTCTTCTCCTTAAAAAGGCAACTTCATGCTGTAGTTGAAAGGAACAGCCATTTGGAACACACATGAACACATTTTTTAAAAAGCCAGGCCAGTGTTTATTGTCTCACAATTGCTGACAATTATGTACAAAAGAATAACTATCTCAAATGAATATCAAGTAATGTTTTATCTTTGGGTTCGGTTTTTGAATGCATTGCTTTAGAAAAACCTTTTAGCCAGCATTGCCATCTCCCAACTGATCAACATAATAGTGCAACTGTTTTTCTTGACTGAAAGTTACACAAGTCTCAATTTACTTTTTCTCACTGTCTGTCTGTGTAAGACTTTAGCATTCCTGTATCTCTGAACTGGACATCAAAGCAAGAGTGGGCTGATGTAATTGAGTTTAATTATGGAAGCACACACCGCATCAGAGACCTGGCAGCTCTCAAGAACTTTATTCTCCGAGGCCTTTGGCTCACTGTGGAAGAGCAGAAGGTACAACATAACAATAATAATAATAATAATAATAATAATAATAATAATAATAATAATAATAACAATAATAATAATAATAATAATACATGCATACTGAGAGGTGTAATGCTTTATTTAATGGGTACCCACATTTGGGCATTTATAAAACATTCATAAGCATTGCATATATCTTTTATAAATGAAGGATAATCATGAAGGATTTATGAAAGGCTCATGCCAACACTTGTGAGATGACACAAGTTTCATGTATAAATGATTTTGTTTTAGACCTTCCTTTGAGACATTCCTATTCATTTAGCTTACATTTTGGCTTCTTAAAAGAAAATTCCACCCAAGTATATATCATTAAGTTTATTTTAAAATATTTTGTGTTTAATGATACTAGTGTTACTTTATTAGTTGGTGCTATTCCGGTAAGAAGTTAGAGGTGACATTTCAGGGGTACATTGTAGGCACATGTCCAATGCCATTGTAATCATCATCTGTGATCATGAGTATCATGAGCATAATGCAAATGGTCTGTTTGAGTAAAATGTACAGATGTGAGAGACTAAAATTCTAAAGCACTGTTTCATCAATATCTATAGATAAAATATGAAGTGAGGGCAAAATCCCAAGGGCACCACTGTTCAGTAGGTAGTTGAATGGCATTGAGGGAAATGTAGGAAACCATTAACTGAAAGTGAAAAGTTCAACATAACCAATATGTTGGTAAATAACGTTTAAACCATGAATGTCATCATCATTCATTCATCTTCAATAACCTCTTGAAGAATAAATCCAGAGAATGAATCAAACCTGGTCAGAGCCTGGATGGAGCCTGTCCTGGAACACTGTGCAAGAGGCAAGAATACATCCTGGATGGGATGCTAGTCCATCTCAGGGCACCATGCACACACACATTAACACATTCTTTTACACGCCTAGGGGTAAGAGAAGCCAGTCCACTTACTGGCATGATTTTTGGAGGTGGGAGGAAACTGGTAAACCAGGAGGTGAAAGCTTGTTAGGATGTCTTACCTTTTGATCTCAGTTGTGAACAGTAAGTTCTAGGCCATTGAATTCTGCCTTGATCTATGTGTATAAGATGATATGAGTTTCTTTGTTTCTTTGTTCACCTATTTAGATTACCCTTCTGGACTTCTCTATGTTTATTGTATTTTGACCTGTGCCTAGTGTCTGTCTGACGTACCTTTTTGATACTGTCTATCCTGAGATCTGTGTATTTACCCTGGCCTGCCTTTTTAGGTGTACTTTTTCCAAATTTTAGCACAATTTTCATACATTTAGAGACAAGTTCATTAAAAAAAACAGTGTTCCTCAAAACTTCCTCATACTAGTTCTTGCTGGGGAAAAAAATCTAAATCTAAATGTTTACGATAATTCTAAATGTTTAATGTTAAATATAAATGTTAAATGTTAAATAAAAATTGTATATGTAAATATAAATGGTAAATATAAATGTTTACTGTTAAATAAAAATGTTTACTGTTAAATATAAATGTTAAATATAAATGTTAAATGTTAAATATAACCTTTAAATCTACATGTTTGTACATGGATTTTCCTTTGTAACCGTTGTAACCATTTTTTTGTAAAATTCAAAATTGTTCAATTTAAATACCTAAGACTACAATGTTTACAAAAAAAGATGTGGGTTGGATGCTAAACTAAAGCCTCAGGAATCATGCATCTCAGCTCTGGCTAGTGCCATTTCTTAACATCCTTGACACACACTGAGTTGCGCTACTGACACTTTAATCTCTTTCGATACCATGCAAGGATACCACATTCATTCATAGCCGGTATTCCCCTGGCTACTAGCAGAATGAAATCCTCCATGTTGGACAGAGGACATCACAATGCACAGTGGAACCCCCTTTAAAGCAAAAGCCAATAGTAATGACAGGGACGTGAACAATCAGCATATACTCTAAACAGTTAGATTTAACATTTATGTTTAATATTAAACATTTAGATTTAACATATGTGAGGTTTGCTGGACACATGCGAGGGTAGGAGGTGGCAATAAAAGTAAATGGCAAATGGCAAAGGTACAAAAACAGGCAGGCAAATTCACAGTCCGAAACAGAAACAAGGTTCAGATGATCAGCAGACAGTCATAAGGTAAAAAAACAGAATAACAGTCAGGAATAAACAGCTTGGCAACAGCAGAAACACAAAGGCGTGACTAAACTAATGCTTCACAAACTCTAAGTGTAATTGAGAGACCTTTTATACTATGTGAAACTGTGACCATCTAGGTGTCCAATGGCTGACCAGATGTGAGTCCTGGTTAGCAATCTTCCGCTCAAGTGAGGGGGAATTTAAGTTTGCTCTCGTGGACTTTTCCAATTTTCTTTGTCAAATTCGCATACTATAGCAATGGTAAGACAGTCATTGGGTTGAAATATGGGAACCAGCTTGATAGTTGTTACTCTGTGTGAAACTGGAATGGGCTCTGTCTCAGGAACTGGAATGGGCTCTGTGACAGGAACAGGACCAGGTTTAGAAGTGTACTCAGGTGAAGAGGCAAGTTTGACTGGGGACAATGGAACTGGGATATGCTCTGTGACTGTTACTGGAACAGAACCAGGCTCTGTGACTTGAACTGTAGCCTGTGCTCTGGCTTGAACTGTTCCAGGCTCTGAAACCGGAACTGGCTTTGAGGCTTGAACTGGCTCTGAAACTGTGGACACTGGAACCAAAGCAGGCTCCATGACAGTGATTGGAACAAGAACAGGAGTGGGCTCCATGACTGTGACTAGAGCAGGCTCAGAGACTATTACTGGAACTGGAGCAGGCTCTGAGACTTTGACTGGGACTGGCTCAGAGTCTGGAACTGACTTAGAGACCTTGGATGCTGCAACTGGAACAGGTCTGAGAGGCTGAGGCTGAAACATGTTGTGAAGTTAAGGCTGGAACAGGCTGTGAGGCTAAGGCTGGAACAGGATTTATTGCTGATACGAGCTTTGTGACTGGAACGGCATCTGGGGCTGTGGTGGCTGTAGCTGGCTCAGAAACTGTGGAGGCTGAAGGTGGCGCAGGTATGTGCCAGCAGTCATGAGCCAGCTGTGAAGATTTAATAGGCTTTGAAACCTGAACAGAAATGGAATGTGAGTATGGAACAGGCTCTGTTTCTTGAACTGGAACAGGTTCTGTGGCTTGAACAGAAACAGGCTCTGCAAGCTTGAACTGGCTTGGAGATTTGTTCAGTCTGCATTGCCAGCTCAGGTGTAGGCTCAGACTTGTGTTCAGACATAGACATGGACTCAAGCATGGATTTGGACTTGGACTCAGGTGTGGACTTGGCTCAGGCATGAACTTGGATTGAGACAGGTGTGGATTTGGATTTAGACTTGGACATGGACTCGGGCATAAGAACACACTCAGACCTGGGCATGGTGACGATGTCATCTTCAAATCCTGGCAGAGGTGCGATGACATCATCCTTGATACCAGGAGCACACTCAAGAGAAAAGGCCTCCCTTTTTTGTTTCTGAAGGGGTGTCAGGAACACTGGCCAACCTTTCAGCTACTGGGGAGGCTGTTTTCTCAGCCTGCCTAGGGAACTCTGGAGTGCAAGTTGAATTTTCCTCTTCTTTATCAATGGCCTCATGTGGTCCGTCATGTATGGGTGTTCAATGTTGCTGAGTTACCTTACCCACCAGCGTGCTGGCTCTGTGAGCCAGTGGACCATGGACCTCACCCATATGTCCTCAGCTGGTTTAGGATCCACCAGGCTATGATAAAATAATATGCATTGAAGTAAAATCCCACCAGGCCGAAAGTCTATACCGTCATAACATTCTGGTTGCTTAATATCCAACTGTTGTAGGAACAGAATACGTGTGGTGTGCATGTAGCCACCCTTTCAAGAAGCCTAGGTGAAGCATTCTTTCAGGTTTGCAAGGTGTAGCTGGACACATGCACAGGTAGGAGGCAGCAATAAAAGAAAACGTGTTTATTTAACACGTGAAGGCATAGGTACAAAAACAGGCAGGCAAACTCAGAGTCCAAAACAAAAACAAGATACAGGCGATCAGCAGACAGAGTAGAACAGATAAGACAAAATCCAAAACCTGAAAACAGGCAAAAGGTCAAAAAAACAAAAAAATTACATATTAACATTTGAATATCTTTAGTTATCCACCGGGCGGCACGGTGGTGCAGTGGTTAGCACTGTCGCCTCACAACAAGAAGGTCCCGGGTTCGATCCCCGAGACACCCAGGGTGCCTTTCTGTGCGGAGTTTGCATGTTCTCCCTGTGCATGTGTGGGTTTCCTCCGGGTGCTTTGGTTTCCTCCCACAGTCCAAAGACATGCAGATTTGGTGTGTGGCAGTTTGTCTGTGTTGGCCCTGTGGTGGACTGGCAACCTGCCCAGGGTGTACCCCGCCTCTCGCCCGAAGATGCTGGGATTGGCTTCCCTGCAACCCAGACGGATAAAGCGGTATAGATAATGGATGGATGGATGGATAGTTATCCACCAACAGTCAATTAGACAGGTGGAACACCTAAACCAATAAATTGGGAGGTTTTTGAGAATATATTGCAGCAATCACCAGCATCTCTAGAACCTTCCCTGAGCAGAACTTGTCCAAAATTTTCTTATTCATTACTCCACTGGTCTCATACCCTTCCATTGTAAACACTGCTACTGACCACTACTCTTTATGGAGTAATGGGTGGTAGAACTTTTTCATATTCAGAACTTGCCACCTATGCTTATTAAAATAAAATATGCTTGCAATATATGAATATGCGATATATAAATATGCAATGTTTATGAATGTTTTATAAAATTCCTTTGTGTGTACCCTTAATAAAGTGGTACCAAAATCAACAATTGTAATCAACACGTACATATTTGGAATGTGTTCCCAATCTATGTACTCAACTATCTAGGTTATGCTGGTATATTTTGCATGTGCTGCTAATTTGTATAACAATGACAAATCAGTAAAATGCATGACAGACCTATTAGTTAGTAAATTATATGATAAATACAAGGGCATCAGTCATGATGAACTGCAATTCACCTGAAATGCAGTTTAGCTCATTGGACTGACACGTTTAATGATGTTTATAGGTCTTGTCCTGGTCTGCTGAAAGCACCGAAATCAAAGCATCAGCAAACAAGAAAGAAAAAGAGGTACAGTAGAATCTTTTTGCTAGCTGTTAACACACATAGATGTGAGGTTATCACACACACACACACACACACACACACACACACACACATAATCACACACACACAGACACACCCACAGGCACAGACAATGACAATTGAGATTAGCCAATCCACCAACAATGCTACTTGCGGTGCCACGATGCTGCCCCTGTACCATTATAATACTGGTGGTCTCAATATTAGTTGCCAATTTTTTTTTTAACTTGGTTTCTACTTTCTTCTGGCATTTCTTAATAATCATGCTTAACAGAAATAATACTTTCAGAAAATATACTTTTACAATTTTCTAATTTGGAATCTTAATGTTTTGTTAGGCCATGATGGCAGCTAAAAAATCAAAAGATAGGAAGAAAAAAAATGCATCCGAGATCAAGCTGATACATGAACAACCTATCAAGCGAACCCTTGGCTCAGTTCATGTAAAATTGAAAGATCTACTGGAAGGAAAGGATCAAATTGAAGAAGAGTGTAACTTGGGGATACAGAACTCAGATCACTCCATCAGAACAGCAGTCACCCAGGAAAAGGTTGGTCATTAACTCTCAAAGCTATATGAAGTATAAAAAAGTATGTCTATTTCCCTTTGTTCTTTACTACCGGGGTGGTTTCCTTGGGAAGTAATGGAGTTTCTTTTACAATTATGAAATACCAAAGTTGTCAACTCATGACTGTGACCTTAAAAGGTCACAATAAAAGGAGACCTTTTATAGAAAAAAAGTCTATAAAAGGTTCCTGTCATGGATACCTTATTTTCAGTGAATGTCGGGGAGAAAACATTGGGTGACTATGGTCAAAGAAGATTTTTCTTTTTACTACTATTTTCCTTACTTTTTTTTCTTACAATTTACTAATTGCCTTTAAGTGCTTGTTTGCACCAGCACATTACTCCTGTGGAGTTAAGTTTTAAATTCAGTGACAGCGGATGGAGGGAGCTACACAGGATGCAGTGCAGACCACAATGATGCTTTGGTTTACCTTTAAAACCCTGGTGGTGTGAGAAATGCCCTTGAGGTCCTCCAGTGTCAGGGTCTGTGTACACTTTTCTATCTCAACAACTACACACGTGGACAAAATTGTTGGTACCCTTCAGTCAATGAAAGAAAAACTCAAAATGGTCACAAAAATAACCTTA
>JAQQZR010000014.1:2973322-2999832 GCA_030068235.1 Notoglanidium macrostoma | reverse complement strand
CATGCTGAGACAGCGTCAAGCTCGTTCAGACCTGCCCAGGCATGCCCAGGATGTCAACTTCCACAGAGCAGCTTCCAACCTGGCCTAACTCCATGCCTGGACATGCCCAGGCTGCACAAACCGTTGTTGATGAGTCACTTATGGGAGTGAAAATGTTTGGATACAAATATAAGAAAAAATCATGAGAAAACTGAAGATTTCTCTGAAACAGTATGTGATGGGTAAATTTTTATGTGAAATTTGTAATCAACACCCAAAAATCTATACGAAACACCCAACAGTGTTCAAGAAGCAAAAACTCTGTTGTGCAGTGTTTTCTAGCAGACAGGTCAGCACTGTCTTTACATGGCTCATGTGGCTTTCTCTGCAAGGGGAGTAAATTAAAATGTCATCAACATATGCGCTAAACTTTCCAAGCATATCTCTGAACACACACGGGTGCATCTACAAAAAAAATAGAATATCATGAAAAACTGCATTTTTTTCATTGTTTAATTCAAAAATGAAAACTTTCATAAATTCCATATTCATTCAATTTAAAGTGAAATATATCAAGCGTTTTTTGTCTTAATTGTGATGATTATGGATTATAGAACTCCAGTATCTCAAATTATTAGAATATTTCCTAAGATCAAACAAAAAAGGATTTACAATACTGAAATGCCCTACATCTGAAAAGTATCTTCATTTATACAGTCAACACTTGCTTGGGGCTCATTTACCTTGAATTACTTCATCAGTGCAGCATGGGAAGGAGGTGATCAGCTTGTGGCACTGCTGAGATGTTACCGAAGCCCAAGTTGCTGTGATAGTAGCCTTCAGGTAATCTGTTTTTAATCAGGTAAATTTACTTTCATCTGAAAAGAGGACTTTGAACCACTGAGCAACAGTCCAGTTTGTTTTCTGCTTAGCCCAGGAAAGATGCTTCTGGCATTGTCTCTTGTTCAGGATTGGCTTGATATTAGGAATGCAATAGTTGTAGCCCCTTTCCTGAAGATGTCTGTGCACGGTGGCTCTTGGTGCACTGACACCAGCTTCAGTCCAATTCTTGTGAAGCTTGTGAAGGGAAAAGAATGGTAGGAAAATGTGCACAAGCAACAGGGATGACCACAGCCTTGAGAGTATTGTCATAATGACCAGAAGTGGTGCTGAAGGCTGTCTTCCGCTCATTGCAGTCACGCATGCGCACCACGTTGTAAACGCTGCGCATGTACATGTATTTTGTGAATACATGGGGCAAAGTGCAGCTGTTCCAGCACGGATGGGACCAGGAGAAACGGATACAGATATTTCACAGAGATTTGGTTGAGGCTTCTGTAATTGAAGTATGGCTGCAGCCTGTCTCCTTTTATTTCATGTTGAAGAATCCCACTGAGGCTGGAGAGGTGGAAGGTCAGATATATCTTTGTTTTAGAGCTTCTTGCATGTATCCCTTCATAGTCTTCTGTTCCAGCATTGTGATGGAACAGCACCCAGCAGGAGTTCAATAGCGCAGTCAAAACTGACTTCATAATATTATTTGGGAATACATACGGGGACTGCAGGTCAGGGCTTTCTATTGAGGTATTTGCAAGAGTTAGGCAAGGACGTAATAAACAGTGAGCTTCAGTCACAGCATACCCAGGATGATCGGGTGCTTAGGAGAACTGATCACATGCACAATGATATTTTCTTGTTGCATACTCCCGACACTGAGCTGAATACACTGGGTTATAGCCCCGGCACAAATTGGGAGCAAAAACCTCATAGATGGTACAGACCTTAAAGATTTGAGACAGAATTTGTAGCAGCAGGTTCAGCTGGATAGTAATGGCTTGGTCAATAGCATTAGCTCCTGCTCTTGAGTCGACCAGTGCTGTATGAAAAGAATGAAATGAAAAGAATTGGCCTGAGTGCAGCACCAGTGTGTGTGCATGGTTATTCAGTTAGATACAGGGGGTACATAGGAGTGCCCAGGTGCAAGTCAGCCACAGGAGTGCTGCATACTTCTGAGGTCAGACAAAGGCTTTGTGACCTTTCAGCAGATTGTTAAGATGAATGGCTAGGTCAATGAGTGTGTTCAGTGTTGCTGTCTCATCATCTCAGCATGTGAATCCAGTGAGGACATGGTTGTTCAACCCCAGGCAAAACGCAGTTTTTAGTGTTGTCTCGTTCCAGTTGTTTTTCACTGAAAGTATATAAATCTCCAACGCATACTCACCGACCCATGTGATGGCCCTGTCGTCAAGTAGACTGATGAACTGTGTGATTTTGGCTTGATCTGAGAGGTTTTTAGATGATATGAAATAAAGTTGACACTGAAGAAGGAAGCCTCAGGAACTGTGATGGATTCCCCGTGAACTTGTCAGGCTGAGCTATGGGAGGTATGGCAGGATATACAGTACACCATATTGGATATACAGTTGGGTTAGGGTAGAAGCGACCTGAAGATGCTGTTCTTGCTCTCTGTACTGTTGTCCTTGATTAAGAGAAAGCAGAGGAAGAAATCAGGGTTCACTTAATCCATCTTGTATTTCCGAATCAATCTGTCATGGATGACAAAACAGACTCAGATACAGGTACCAATCAGTCCTTTGCTGAGTGTAAAGCAAGCAAACAAATCCAAAACAACAGGAACACAGTCAGAGTCATAAAACAGACACAGGGTTAAGTGATCAGCAAACAGATTAACACAGGCAAACCCAAATATCAGAATCGGGTATTAGAAACAGGTCGGTAACAATAACAGCAGGCACTTGGACCATGGCTTGGCAAGGTCAGACAGAAGTGTGCTGAGCGATTATGCAACTTTTTTGTGTGCAGTCCTTATACAGTAACTAAAAAGGTGATGAGAAACAGGTGAAGGCCCAATTAATAGCAAGGGGAATTAGACCATGTGAGCACCTGGGAGTTGGAGTTAATGTCAGACATGTTAGGGTGCTGTGAGTGCTCATGGGAATTCGAGTCTGTCTGTTCTGCTGTGTAACAGTGGAAAGAAGAATAAATGAGAAAAGGGACTGACCACAAGACCCGCTAGGGTGGAATTATTGGTATATCTTATCAAAATAAAATAAATATCAGATATATCAGATATATGATCTAAAAAAAACCCAAATCTTTAATCTGTAATGTGCTTAATACAAGTACTAAGGTATTGTTTTGTTGCTCAATTATATTTCCATTTTTTTTACAAACGTTTTTCACATTCACAGTATCCGAGGTACTGTATGTTTTAAAATGTTTTATATCTTTAATGTAATATTATTTAGTTTATCTTTAAGCTGGATAAAGCAGCTCCAAAAGTGACCTTATGGAAAAATGTCCTGATAAATTAGTAGCAAAGAGTTAGAACTGAGCGATCTTGGCTAGTATTTGAACAAACCAGGATAGATAAACCAAAAAAAAGAGAGACAATTATCAGAATAGTAAGCAATTCCCTCTCTTCTCTTCACATTAAACACCACTGGTTGTTTAGCTAGTCTGTGAATCAGTATATCATTAAATTATCAGATGATTCCGAACTAATGATTAACTTACTGAAATAGAGTGGCCAGATATTTGTCAGGATACCACAGTGGCCAGATGTTGCAGTGGCTAGCTGAGCAAAAGATCACCAAAATGCAGGAATTATCTTTGGAATTATCTTTGGAATAAACCTGATAATGCAGGAATTATCTTAACATAATTACATACATACATACATCCTCAATTTTCTCTTTTGTTCAAGGTAATATTCAAAGTATAAAAATAAGAAGGCACAACCTAGATCAGTGGTTCTCAAAGTGAGGTCCAAGGACCTCTAGGGGTCCATGAAGCATAACCAGTGATCCATGACTTTTTTTTTTAATTATTGGTGGAAATCACAATGTAACATTATCAGATTTATTATATTTAGGGGTCCAAGCACCAAAGTCAAGTCAGACCTAATGTTTTTAATCAGTGGAGCTTTCAGAAACAGAAAGATCTATGGCTCCAAAAACTATGATTGACTGAGGGGGTCCATGGAATTTATTTTACAGTTAAAGGGGTCTACGGGTACAAAAAGATTGCGAACCACTGACCTAGATTATGCACTCTAAGCACAACTGAAAGCCTATAGTGTTATATTATTAGTATTATTATTGTTGTTGTGTTTTATGATTGTTGTAGCTGGTGTTGTGAGGTAAATTTTCATGAATAGTCAAAAACATATTGTCCAACCTAATTGCTTTTACTTTCGTAATGATGTTGTCTTACACAGGATAAAAGTAAGAGGCCTAAAGAAGAAAACAAGGAAGACAAGATATTAAAGCCAACTTCTGTAAAAGGTGATGAATATATGATAATGAAATAATTATGTATTTTGGGTTCTAATGCAATTTAATTAGCCCAGCAGAATCCCAATACTTTTCAGCATCCTTCAAAACCCATCATGTTATTATTTTAATTTTAATAATACATTTTAACCCACAGTGCAATCAAGATTGTTTCCAGGAAATATTTCCTGACCTAATTACTGGGGAAAACCCCCTTCTGATGTATCTTGTAAGTGGAAGAATATTTTGAACTATAGCTGCTTTGACTGCTATACCACTAGTGATGGTAATGTATTTATTACCTTAAACATCTGTGGATAACTGTCCAATGACTGCATAAGGGAAATCATTGCACCATTCACTCCCATTGTGCATTTCGAAGCTTATTTTTGATTATTTAAAAAAAAAACTGGATCCAGTGTCTGCTCAATAGAGACTTTAGAAGCGAAGCATGCACAGTAGTTAGCTGGATGGGCAGTGGGCCCGCCTCTCTCCCGCCCATGTAGTGATGGCCACAGTACATGCACATTGTTATGGCAAATCGGGTAAAATTTAAGCGACGCACAAATCACCAGGAGTCAAACTTCAATGATAAATGTTTAATTGGTCCAGAGAAAATTTAGATACACCAACACACAGACACCGTCCGAGAGAGAGAGAAAGAGACGGACCCCCTATCTTGTTTTGAGGGAGTATATATACCATGCCAAAGTTACATTCACTCTTCCCCGGCCTTATTGGGGCGTGACTCGTCTCAGTTGACCCCGTTGCACCGTGGTCAACTTCCAAGAAATTTGCTGCATTTGATGTTGCAGAGGGGGCTGGAGCCCCCTCTTTTTCACACCTTTACTATAATTCGGGCCTGTTTATCTTATCTAGTTTGCTGACTTGCAGGTGAAGCGGTGCCCTCGTGACGACTCATGCTTCCAGTACATTCAGTGCATCCAATTCCAAACCATTACCTTACCATTGCATGTTAATTTTTATGCACATTTAAATTGACTTTTAAGGCAAAGTTACCTCGCGCTTTTACCATATGCTGTGAGTCAGCGGATACGCTGGCTCTGCAGATACATCAAAAGGGGATAACAATTACGCTGGCATCTGCACCCGTACACAAGTATCTAGCAGGCTGAGGTGTCTATTTGCGTCACTATATTTAGACATGTGTCGCACACCGCACTGAGCACGTCTGGTTTTCTTCCTCTGGACTTCACACCTCTGATCTATGCTGCTAAATTCTGTATGGCAGCAAGCCCACATGAAACTTAAAAACATAGATGCATTAAAAACAAACAAGGGTTCAAACAGAGTTTCATACAGAGAATTCCTCCACAACATCCACAATAAATGATCAACGTGAGCTTTAAATGGTGCATTGGCTAAGTCACATTGGTAAGTACACCATTATTAATGAATGTGTAAAATGCTGAACTTCAGATATACATTTTTGCAGCTATTTTGATTTTTATCATTTTGATGGATTTTGATAGGAAAAGATTTCAGAGCTTTGAGTCATGACTGACTGAGCTACCATTTGGTAGCTACCTGACATTATCCATCATTTTATTCAACGTAATGCAAGTATAAGCAGCTAATGTAAGGCACTAACTTAAAATTTTAGTCAACACTTACACTCAACACAATTTATTTTTAAGGAAAAATATAGCTGTTCTCTTTGATTTTCATCTAGCTCTACCCATCTGAAGAAATGCTCTTATATCCTCTGGTCATTCTATCAGTGCAGTTCTAACCTTATCAAAATATTTAGAGTCTTTGCTAAGGTCATACAGTCAGTAAAATATTACGAAATGTAGCTAATGTTAGCTGCCTTGGTTTGTGCCATCACTTTGTTCACTCATGTTAGTTTGCTAGTTATAATATCTGTGCAACGACTTAATCTGATCTTAGACGGCAAAATGTGCAACACACTTAAATAAACTATCAAGAACTCCCTGCTGAGGGTCTGTTTGAACAGTTTACAGCAGAACAAGTTATGGCTGTACTGTGCAGAGTTGTAGCTGTGTGTTGGAAACATGCATGTTCATGAGGCTCATAGTCTGAATCCATCACCTCGCCCTTTTTTTATCACCAAATAATAACTCCTTATTGTAAGGGAAATTATCATTGGAGATATTAAGGTGAATTAAAATAGTAAAAATTATTTTGAAGAAACAATTTTGCAACCTTAAAAAAGTTTTGCTCAGTCTTAATTGACTGAAATGGGAATGGGCGGGGCTAAAATATGTACTGCAGCCAGCGATCAGAGGCCCTCAGAGACATTTTGGCTTCACTTTTGACTCTCTGTTACGTCGTCCTCTCATACAGTTATTGGTCAAGGCTCTCTGATTGTGGTAGGGATTATTTTCACAATGCATACTGAGAACCGTTGTGCTGTAATAGGCAGAAACCTAATGAAATTCCAGCATATAAAACACTAACAAGAAGCTAGTCAAAGTTGAAGATATGGAGCATTCACATCTGTAGGGGAAGTATGTTAATAATTCTAAAGGCATGTATGTAATAATTTGAGCTACAACCTTGTTTAGGTGAACAAGCTTCTAAAATGTTTTTCTTCAAACAAAAAGATAAAAAATTGAAATATATGCTCCACTTCCGAAAGGTTCATACAGAACAAAAACAGTTAAAAAACAGTGTTAAATGACAGAGTAGGGTGAAAATCTTTAAAATGTCTCCAAATAAATCATTTTGTTTTAATAGTATTTTGTATGATTACATAGAGAAGACTTCTGTGGACATGAAAAAAAAATTCAACTTGTTTTCCAAGTAGCAAAAAAATATCTGGAACGTTTGTATACAGCAGTTTAGTATCGAAAAGTTAGCAGAGCTGAAAATGTTACACTCCTAACATGAAAATATATGGGTGTGTAGAAACATGGATCAGGACAAAGTTTGTTTCATGTTGACTCTCTATAACAGGCTACCATGCACAAGTGAAAAACACAGAAAGATAGATAAGATAAGACCTTGCAACAGAAAGTAATGATTGAATCAACAAAGTGTGTTACAATCCTGTCACTTGAGGGTAGCCGACATTAAAATTAAAGAAAGATATGTATACACTGTGTAAGGTCCTACTACAAGGCTTGATGCTTGATGCCCCAAAAAGAATAAAGTTAGCCTTAGTTCCATTCAGTGCACACTAGAAAACATGCATCCCATTGTACTGTCACACAAAAGTGTTATACTCCTGACAGTTTTAGGAAATATAATTCTGATTTACTCCACAGTACCTTCATGGAATCATGCCATTTTTCCTCACATTATAGTCCTTGATGGTCAACAAAAATTAAGCCATAAAAACAGTAGAAATATTACATCATTTTGTTTTTATTGCCAGAAAATTAAAAAGAGCCATTTTTTTTTATTTCACCCAGTAGTGAAATCTTTGCCAAAACATTGTGAATTCTTATCCTTCAGAATCAAAATAGAATAATCTCATCCCATTTGGGTGTTCTTTTGATTCCCTTGTGTCTTTTAATAGGAAAAGATAAAGGATGCAAGAAGATTGTGACAAAGGCCTTGGCAGATGAAATCAACTCTTCCAAGATGGAGCCTCTAACTGTGGAGTTCAACATTCAGTTGCACAAATGGACCTCTGATTCACAAACAGTTTACCAAAACTAAACAAAATAGGCCCTGTGCTGATAAATCTTCTTATTCTGCTGTTCAGGAGTTTTCGCTGCTGAAAATCTTAGAAACAAATTTATGCATGGCCCATTTTGTGTAGCTGTGTTCTCTGGGTCATCCTCATTTTCCACCTCTTAACCAGTGTTTCTGGGAAAGGCTTTGGATGCACCAAAACCCTGACAATATTAAAGTGGTTATTGAGGATGAATGAAGGAAATTTCATATACAAAAGTTCATTCTCACATCACAGTTTTATGTACCAGAAAGAGTGTGGCTTTTTATAAGACATTACCTAGGCTGACCATATTTTGGTTTTCAGAAAAGAGGACATTGGGGACAGGATGGTGGCATGGGACAGGCATTACCTGAAATGATTTTATGAAAGGAAAATGTGTGGAAACAATATTATTATTATTATTATTATTATTATTATGTAATTGCATTGTTTCCCCTCATTCTTTAAGCGTGGCACCATGTCTTGTATACTATGTGAGATGTCTTTAATTGAAGTGATATATAATATTTTGTCATATTATGGGAAGAGAATATTAAATGTTAAAGCCTATGTACACAGGGTCGTATACTTTGTATAGTACATTCAAAGCAGAGGAAATGAGAGGAATCACTTCCGGGTCACGGAGAATTGTGTTGGTTACAGCCCCGTTGTTCGGGAAGTCGAGCCAGCAAGAGAGAAAATAGATAAAAATAAAATACCTTTCTTAATTCTGAGAGGCGGTAAGTACGTGTTAATGTTTTTCTATATGCATTTGGTTAAAGTTGTGTCTAAAATGTTAATATAACAGAAATAGTTCATTATCCGCGAAAGCGTCGAGTTCACATATCCGGGTGATGGCGAGGAGAGGAGAGAGAGGGAGATTATGGACTGGTAGGCCGCGCGAGTTCACGGTATAAAAACCAGCACGATAAGCAAGCTCACCGCGCGAGCTCGATATAAAATATAAGTATTTTTATTGATATTGATGTGTTCGGAGTGGCCTTAAAATTGGGACGATATATTTCTCTTGCAGTTTGATACTGAGATGTTGCGGTACAGCGCTGTACATTTAGCATAACTAGCGCGGTTAGCCCGCTAACAACCGACAAACACCACCTCAGAACAAATCCTGTGTAGGTTCACTGATGACGTCATGCCATCAACCAGTGTTTAAAGAAATGACACAAACCCAGAGCATGTATGTGTGTAATATAACTACTAAGCTGGGTAATCACGCGCTTATCTGTATGGCCCGCCAGACGACGCAAATGTAAATAGGTGAATTCTTATTTACGTTAAAAAAAAAACAAAAAAAAAACAACAAAACTTCTATAAACAGGACTTCCGTACGTGTGAGATGCCTCATGACGCGTTTCGGTGCGGTTATAAAGTTTGATGGCGCGGGCGACTTTACGTCATCGTTTTTGCTGCTTTGTTTTTATCTTTTATCGTTGCTAATGTGAAGACATCAGGTACCTAATACATTTAATACCTAATTGTGATGCAGTATACTAAGTTACAATTGTGTGGTGTAATATGGCACCTTTCTCATGCAGACTCAGAGAGTCACTGTTTAACTAGTATATGCCTTCAGTGATGCAAAAACTTAATTTCATAATTAAATTCTGAATTGACTTTTGGTTCAAACATCTTTCATTGACCCATTTGTCTGTTTTCCACTTTGGGTAACCGTTTCCTGCTTCTGGTCAAACAGATAAGGTTCAGAGCTTTGTCTTTCATGTTAATACTCCAGTCAACGCCACTGTGCTCATCATTTCACATTCACATTGCTAACTAGCTGAGCCGAGTATCTGCTGTGACTCCTTCATATCGCCGTGTTGCATTCTGGAGCTTTGAGTCCAATGTGAGATTGAAGATTTTTGTGTGAGATTTTTTTTCTCCTATTAATCGCCACAGTACCTGTGCTAGCAGTGTCCACTTTCACTGGAATAATCACACACACAGCACCAACCACAAGTTAACACAAGAATCACTAAACACATCAGAATATTTCAATATACACTAAAAGTTTGTGGACACCTGCCCTTCCCCAAACTGTTGCTTTCAGCACATTGTAAAATTCTACTAACCTTTTTGTTTATCACTTTAAAGCTGACATCTGACATCAGTGTTTCTTTTTGAAGGAATCCATGTCTCTTTTTTCAGCACATTGTAAATTCTTTTTTTAAAGCTTAGTACTCTCTGTAGTAAACATCATGTGTCATGTCTGCATGTGGGTGGAAGTGAAGTTTGTTTACGAGCTCATCTTCCAAATAAAAAACAAAGCTAGGGGTTGATGCTAATTCACATGCAGTGACCTCGCCATGAATTATCGGCCCATCTTGTTCGATTGCCCCATGTGAGCGGAATAGTTGGAGAGAAAGGGAAAAACTCTTGATTAAAATAAAGACCGCTTGAAGTAGGACAGCACTTTCTGTATTTTGTAATCATGGAAATTCCCCATATTAATTATCATCAATAAATAAACCTGAAAGTTGGGTCTGTCATGTTGCCATTAACTTCGACAACTGTGCTTCCAAACAAGCCGATAAGAAAGATAGTTATAATTTGAGTGGGCCCTTTTTCATCTGTTGCACAAAAAGCTGTGCTGAGCGGGAAATTCTGACCTTTCATTCAAGAAGCGAGAGAGATAAGCAGAGCGTTGCCTGCCTTGTGGAAAAGTTCATGATAAATAGACTTTTTTGTTTATCAAACGAGTACCACTGCACTTCTGAATTCTGGAATCTAATTGGTCAGAAGGAGTTCATTAGTCTTCTGTAACCACAGCTCTGACGGTGGTTCCGGCTGCAGGGCAAATCACAGGATTGTATTAATGTTCATTTCAATAGTAACATTGCACACGTCGGATATGCAGGTGTCGTCTTCTGTGCAAATAAATGTAAATGCAAGCAAAACACTCGCGGTGTAGAATCCTGCCATTTCCCTTCATTTCCAAATCCCACACAGGACTGTTTTGTTCTCCGCAGCTATAGGTCAATTGGGAGGGATGCCACCAATGGCAGATTACTTACTTTTATGAAATACAGGATCTCTTGGAGGTCTCTTTTATGCTCTTTTTGACAGGGTGGTTGAAGAGTATCTCTGGGTGATCAACCAGATTTAGGGTAAGGTGACTTTGGTGAATTTTATTGTTTAAAGAACTAGTTTTCCAATCTGAAATGTAGAGCACAGTAGCGGTCTCAAAGATCTTTGAAAGTTGTCTTTTCAAAGGTCCGAGTGAGAGCAGCACCAACCGTCTGTTCCATTTCAAATCTCATCATGCCGACATGATGTTAGTCATTTTTCCATCCATAACATAAATGAGACTTAAACCAAGGTGCTGAGTAAGGCCATCCACCTGTGTAGGGTGACTATGGAATTTTGGTATGGCCAGTATATAGAGCAGCATTTTAAAATCGTGTTTCTGTTCCCAAGTAGGCAAATGCCGCTGCACTGAAGGCGTTACGCACACACTCAGTGTTTGACGTGGGCTTAGAGTCAACATGGAAACTTCTAAATCACCCAGGAGTGGGAAACATCATTCACGTTCCAGATCACGATCGAGGGACAAAAAACGCAAATCGGGTAACTCTTTCTTGCATATCAGTGCCCTAAAAATACAATTGGACAGTTGTGCATTGAATGCTAGTCAGATGTTACTTAAAAAGTATTCAGAATAAGACTAGTTATTATGCATATTTTATATGTTGATCAGATGTTAATTGAAAAAGCACAGTTGAGGCTGAAACTTTACATACACCCAGGCTAAAGATACTCCACCTCAGTTTTTCACAGCTCCACATAATTCCTGTTACTGTGCACTTCTTGTGTAGTCCGCTTTGTTCACATCAAATTTGAAAACGGTTGAGTAGAGAGAGGTTCAGCTTTTATTCACTTTATAAGAATTTTAGTCAAACGTTTATGTACACCATGTTGAGTGTCTTGTTAACCAGGCTAGAAGATTCTTGTAATTAATGTAATGACCTTTTTAGAAGCCTCTGATTGGTTACCTGTCCTATTTAGGAGTTAATTGGAAATGCAGCTCTGGCAGTATTCAAGGGCTAACCTTTAGAGTCAGCGCTTTTACCACTAGATATCTCAACAACTCAACCAAGACCTTGTTAAAAAAAAGAATTGTGGACCTTCACAAGGCCAGATCCTCCTTAAAAGCAATTTCTATAAAACTGCAGGTACAACAAGGATCAGTGCAAACAATTTTATGCAAATAAAAACCTTGGGACAACACAGGCATTGTATCGTTCAGGCTGGAGGCACAAATGAACTCCCAGAGATGAACACATTTTGATCTAGAAGTTCAGATTAACGCTAAACCACAACAAAGGAACTGGTGAAGGAGTTGGACGCATCAGGTACCAATGTAGGAGAGTTCTGTATCATCATGGTCCTAAGGCTGTCATACAAGGAATGTGCTGCTACTCCAAACTGTTATAAAAAAGTCAGACTGAAGTTTGCAGGTGATCACCAACTTTTTTGGAGGAGTGTTCTCTGGACAGATGAACCAAACATCTAACTGTTTGGCATAATGATCAACACTATGCATAGAGGAAAAAATGTGAGGCTTTTAACCCAAAGAACACCATCCCAGCTGTGAAGCACGGTGGTGGCAGCGTGATTGTTGTCGGGTTGTTTCGCTGGAAAAGAAACTGGTGCACTTCAGATAATAGATGGCATCAAGAGGAAGGGAGGAGTAACCCTGAAGCAAAAACTCGACATCAGCCTGAAAGTTAAAAAGCTGGTCTCAACTGGGTCTCTCCAGTTATACGCATAACTCCAAAGTTACCACCACAAACCTGACTGACTTTAATCAGTTCTGTCAGGAGCAACGGGCAAAATATTCTGGCTAAATATTGTGAGAAGCTTGTGGAAAGTTATGCCAAGAGGTTGGTGCATGTTACGTGTTTATAAGGCTGTGCCACCACGTACTACTGAAAATAGGATGTGCTAAATAAAAGCTGAAATAAATCTGTCTTTAGCTGTTTTCTGAATAAAGTAGATACTCTAATTGACTTAACACAGGAACGCTCAAGTGTCTTTAGCCAAGGTGTATGCAAACATTTGGCCTGAACTGCAATTATGTATAGGATTTTTAAATGGAATAGTGAGATTTAACAGAATAAAATCGGACAAGGACTTGAACCTTGTGGAATACCAAGCAGAATTGACTGTTTTCACCAAAGAACCATCATCATGGTCTGAGACCAACAATGTAAATTAGTTTAAGCAGTCCAGTGCTGGGAGTTGAATATCTGCTTTTCTTAAATCTGTATACCGTGTGTACCAAAAACGTACAGCACACTCTCCAGTGTCTCAAGTATTTGTTTGTGTCAAGATGTGTGTGGTGTGCTGTGGCATTAATGTCCCCTGAATTCCAGGTGACAAGAAGCACAGAAGATCCCGGAGCAGAAGCAAAGAGGTAACTAAATTAAAGACCATTTGACTCACATAGGTTAAGTTGATGTGGTCGCATCATTTTGTAATTTATCATAAGTTTTAGGACAGGGTAAGTATGAAGTTTTTACAGGACATGATGAAATGCCAAAATGAAGTAGTTCTTGGGAGATATTTTCTTTGGTTCTCTCCCTCACATATCAATTATGTGAAATTAGAGATGACTAAAGTAGAGTACAGATTGTGTGGGAAATTTCTTTTTGGTAAAAGCCTGTCTTTAGATCACATGATAACATCTCTATAACAAATTACACTCAGCGTGCTAATGCACGAAGAGACACTCTGAACAGAAGACGCTGCTGACAGATAGCAAAATTATATGCCTACAACTGGACAGGTAACTATCAGCCTCAATCTTCCACTTGAATAAAAATGTAATTTTTCTGTCTAGCAACCTGAATTATTGCGCTAAGTCCCCACATGAGTTGCACTGATCTTGATCGATCTTTGTCCTCTTACCTGTATGCATGAATATTGGGAATGTCATGAAAAAGTGAACAGAAAATGAACTGTTTCAGAATAAAATTAGTGCATCCAAAGGGGAAGCCATAGCAAGCCTGAATACTTGAAAAGAATACTGACACGGGGCCGTATTCAGAGTTGCGTTCTGCTTGCATAAGTAAGGCTTAAATTCCACACTTGTTCACATTGGCCTTTAGACCTCAAACTCACCTACAGATTTCAGCCATATTAATTGCAGTGCCACTATCTGACAATTTGTGGTCAGCCTGAAACATGTTTTGGGTAGTTGTGTATGCTCATATCCATGTGGATTGCCATTTGAGGGCAGTGTTAAATGTGTAGGTATGACACTGAATTAATCACGTCTCAAGTATCGTCCCTGAAGAGCCCAATATATATATTTTGACTTTCTTCTTACAATAAAATATGAACTCCACCTACGTACAGTGAGCTGTAACCACAGCAGGTGACCGCTTGGTCAGCTTGGCCTTTAAACCATGGGCACGTAATTCCTTCCTTGGCCTTCACATTCTTTCTTGCTGTCAGTAGAGAATATGCGGCTGCTTCTGCTAACGTGGGTGGAACTCTCATCAAGACTTTTTTTTACAGTGATCGTGAATACGTCTTTATCACAACTAGGGTACTTCCTGTTCATGATGGTCTTAATGTAGTCACAAAATATTACAGAACTATTAGATTTTTGAGTCTTTGCCACCACTTCATTTTCATGTGGTCAAATTAGTGTACTCTGTGTTTTGTTGTCTCTTGCTTTAATGCAACATAGTATTCCAGTTGACAGCAAATGGGTGGGGGATTCCCTCTATTTTTCCCTGCTCCTTCCTCAAGTTTTAAGATTTAAAGGTGGTGATGTATACAATTCAATAACAGCCAAACTGCAAGTCCAAACTAAGAAAATCTGGCAATCTTGGAGGCGTAAGTTTGTAGTTTTGAACTCTGAATACGACCTTCTATTAGAGTTAAGCTAAGATCAATTAAATTTTTTTTATTGATCAATAAGGGTGGGATTTGTACCCAGAGAATTTTGGTAAGAATGGTATGTAGACACAAGTTTTTGAGAGATGTAGGTGAGATGGGGTGGTTGGGGCTGTGCGTAATAATCATCTTAAAGATGCTTGTTCTAAAACTGGCATACTAACTCTCTTTGTCACACTATTTTCCTGAAAGAGACCACTTCTTCTTAAAACAGGCACGGCGGAGGGACCCGGACAAGACGGTCAGATCACACAGCCGATCCGAGGACCTGCTGAACCAGAGTTCAGATAAAGAGCGCGAGAGGCTTTCGGAAGACAGCGGAGAGGAGCGGCACCGCAGAAAGGACAAAAGATCGTCCAGAGGAAGAAGCCCATCCAGATCACGCTCAAGGGAAAGGTAACAAGGCCAAATCATAAGTCTACTTTCATTAGACATTCACTTTCCAATGTCATTAGTTGTTACAGGCCCAACATCATGAAACACTGAAGGTGTTCCTATAAATACACCCCTTGTATTTTAGATAACATGATGCATCAACAGGTGTTTTAGCTGTTTGTTTTTTCTTTTCTTTTGTTAAATTGCTATTCTTGATTTCGCTATGTATTTGTTTATTATTCACTCACCCACACAAACGTCAGTTGTCTGAAATGGGAACAAGAATGCCACCAGAACGTGAATATGCGTGGTCTGCATAGTATAATGATAATTGTTCAAATAATTCCAATTAAATGATTTAATTAGTGTTTAGTCAGAATTATTTTACTTTATTAATCTTCTACACAGGTGCAGGGTAGGTCCTTTTAAAAACTACATTTTTAGTAGATCTTAAAATTGTGGCACTTTTATAAATAAATAAAACTACAATCGGGCAATATCAGTTATTCTTATTCTAAATGTTAATCTTCTCTACTGCACCACAGCTATTTCAGTTTTAAGGTTCCTAAAACATACACTATCAGTATACTTTAGGGTTAACTCTGGTCTGTTGTTTTATGGTCACAGAAAGCATCGTAGCAGAAGTCGGGACAAACGACGGTCTCTGTCGCGCAGCCGTGAGAGGAGATCGAAGAGTCGCGAGAAGAAGAGACGCCCCAAATCCCGATCCAGATCGCGTTCCAAACACAGACAAAAGAGCAAAAGTCGCAGCAAAAGCAGGTGTGTCAGTATGGCCCCCCCCAAGTATTCACTACAATTTTATTACTAAGGATTACTAGTATTTCAGTACTTCTACTTCAGTGTCATTAATCTTGGGTTGGTGTGCTATACTTCCATATTTCTGCATCTATATTTCTACATAAACATACCTAAACCTTTAACACCAAACCATTTCATGTTGTTATGCATTTACCAGGTTTTCTCAAATTTAATATGTCTAAATGTAACTGCTGATTACTTGGTAATGTTTCTGTTTCAGAGAGAAGAAGAAAAAGACTGAGAAGGTGAAAAGGAAGAGTCAGAGTCGCTCTGCCAGTCCTGTGGCTTTCAGGGGCAGAAACGCAGCTATGGATGCACAAGAGGCTTTGGCCAGGAGGTGGAATAGTGTTTCGTTTTCGATGATTGTAATGTACATGTTTTGGAATAGCTTAGTTATATACATTTCTAAATGGTTCTGTACATCACAATAGTTGGATGGACCCTACGTAGACTTTTTACAATTATTTATAGTAAAAAGCTTCACTTGATTAAATTCCACTCCGGCACTTATAGGTTGGAGAGAGCCAAAAAACTTCAAGAACAGAAAGAGAAAGAGCTGCTGGAAAAACACCGACAACAGCAACAAGAGATTGTAGCAGGTAAGGAACTTTATTTAACATTTTGTCATCTGGTGAAAATTAGCTTCATCTTTAACATACAACATTGGCTTTGCCCTCCAGCAGCAGCAGTGGCAGCACCGTTGCTCTGTGAAAACACCCCAGCTGCCGCCTCCAGTCCGGCTCTGAACGTGGCAGCACTGCTCGCTTCCGGCACACAGGTCACGCCACAGATCGCCATGGCAGCTCAGATGGCAGCGCTGCAGGCTAAAACGCTGGCAGAGACGGGCATCGCTGTGCCAAGCTACTACAATCCGTCAGCTGTCAACCCCATGAAGTTTGCTGAACAGGAGAAGAAGAGGAAGCTGTTGTGGCAGGGGAAGAAGGAAGGGGTGAGAAACGAGGGTGGACTCTGCACTCAGGACAATGAGATTGTGGAAAACCTGGATTAGGCTTTTATCCGAAAGAAATTATGTATTAGTGACAGAGGTTACTCAAAAATATGTTGCAGTCAGCACAAATGGAGTCAGGAATTCTAATTAAGATTCGAAAAGGTGCAGAACTGTGCAGAGTTAGGAATTGATTGAATGGCCAGTATAATTAGCATGTTGGAAACTTTAAAACATTTAACGCGATGGCTATCATTTCAAATCTTCATGTACTTTGTGTTGAAGGATAAGTCCCAGACTGCAGAGCTTTGGGAGAAGCTCAATTTTGGCAACAAAGACCAAAACGTGAAATTCCGCAAACTGATGGGCATCAAGGTAAACTCGAGTCCTTCACTCGTTCTACATAGAAATAATTTGAATATGATTAATGTTAAAGTGATGTGTTGATTAAGCCTAAGGTAGGCAGATTTAGATCAGGGGTGAAATTGTATGGAAAATTCAGTGTGTCTTACAAACCTAAATTTTTTTCAACTTTATTTATACACTCACTGGCCACTTTAATAGGAAAATATGACTGACTGCATGTGGCCCAAGTAAATAAAGAAACTTGGTTATAATACATAATAATGAACATCCTACAGTTGACTATAATAAAAAAAAAACAATGTAGAAATCCATTTCCTCTGACATCTTTTCAAAAGTAGGTTCTTCTGCAGTGTTTCTCCTTCCTCGTTAGAGGAGGTGTAGATGGAGGTCTCGGGTGTAGCCACATTTTTAAGCCTGTATGTGCAGGAGAAATGCCTGACTTTGTGCTCACACCTTAACCCAGACACAGCCTTAAAAAACTACGGTCACAAAATTCATTCTTTTATTTTCCTGCATCAGATCCTCCAGTGATGTCAGAGAGAATGTTTAGGAAAGGAAACACCCCCGTGTCTGAGTAATGAGGTCAGATGCAATCTAACCAAGGACATGAGCTAGCAAAATTTTAAAAGTCTAGATTTGATTTCAGGCTATCTTTAAAAAAAAAATCTCCTCCAGAGCAATGTGTTTGTAATGTCAGATTTCACTGAATATTGTCAAACATACTTACTCTAAATGAAAAATATGTACATGTCTATACATAAAATGTATTATGTATACACAAGTGTTTAGGCCTAATTATTGGTGTTATGCATGCAGTGTGTGTCAGAGTAATTAATGAATTAAAATATAAAAAGATTAAATAAAAAAAATCTATTAAAAGAAATGCCAAATTTAAAAGATTTGTCAAGTCCATGAGATTTTTATTTATTTATTTATCTTTTCTATCACATTAAATTACATAATTGTAGTCATTTTGTCTTAAAGGGCATACAAAAGTTTGCACTTGACTGTATATACAGTTAGTTATTGTCGACATTATTCGCCTACAGGCTGAGGATGACTCATCTCCTGGAGACCTCAATGAGGAAGGCATGAAGACGCTGCAGCAGCAGGAAGAAATGTTCCGTAACCTGGACGTGCAGTATGAAATGGCACGCTCACAGACGCACACGCAGAGGGGGATGGGCCTCGGCTTCTCCACATCTTTCTCTTCGCGAGGGATGGACCCTGTCTGAATACCCACCGTATCGCACTTCCATCATCGGCTCAGCTCATTTTTAACGCGTGTATAGAAAGCTGATGCTTTAGATCGCATGGATGTTGGTTTGCATCTGTAATTTATTCAGATACCAGTTTTTGTCTTGAAAAAATCCAGATGTAAATACGAGTGATTTGGTTTATGTTTTTGTTAGGATTGTACTGCAGATCCCCAGAAAATGACACAAAGGTGCAATAGGATGCTGTATAGCTTTACGGGGGGTTTGACTGTTGTAACTTCATTTTCTTTGTCTTTTTTTTTAATATAACTCCGTTTGCCCTGTGGATAGAACAGATAGAACATGTTGCTTAGAATCGCGCTATGAAGAACATGACTGAACCTTTTCCATCAGAAAACACTGGCATAATGGCCACAAGTGTGCCAAGCTGTTGTAACTGCTCATCACATTAAATTTTTTTGTTAGTCCAAAAAATGTTACTGTGATTATTACCATCTTTCAGTAAATAAATTTTTTAAATGTTTACCCCCTTAAAGAATTAAATTGTTCTGAATATCTTGGTGACATGCTGGTGAATGTAATGTGACCTCTAAACTCTTGTAGGCATCTGAATATATAGATTAGGGTAACATATGCTGGAAAAGTTTGCATCACCACTGGTAACTTCTTTGTTTTGCAGTTTATAGAATTCAAAAATCAGTATATAAAAAGTGTGTCCTGACACCAATCCAAAGCATATGTCCGAATCATTTGTTCATTCAGCAAGTGCTTCCTGGTCCAGATCCAGTTCCAACAGAGTGCTATTCTGAAGTAGTTTTACCATGATGTTTTTGGTTTGTAGGCCTGATCTGAAGAAGGGTCCTAACCAGCAGGTCTGTGTGTATTCACACACTGTAGGTTCTGTATATGTGATATTGAGCATCTTAAATTCTTTGTACAAAAGCTCAGATTTTCCTCATGTCTAATCTCTTCTACTGAAGCGTGTGATCAGATTTGACCAGATCAGGCACTCCGGTAGATTTGATCTGAAATGAATCATTAGGTTTGACACCATCTTGTGGAGTCCGCGCCAGCTCGAGTTCACACTCATTAAAGCCAAAAGGAGACAAACTAAATACTAAGGAACTCTGAAATTCATGTAAACATTTCTAAGATTCTACTTTTCAGTAATTTTCAGTAATATAAATTTTAGTGAAAATTATATTAAATTAGAAAATAATGCAAAACAGTAGTATTCTCACTCGTGACCTGACGTTTGGACCTCACTGTGTATATATGAAATACTAATTATGACTTGAGAGACTGACCTTTTAAATAAATGTTGCTATTTGGTGGCTATAATTGACTTTCATTAGGGGGATATATTGATAGACTCATACGTTTATATTCAGAATTTATACACTTCTGTGAAGCTACTTTGTGACAATATCTTTTGTTAAAAGCGCTATACAAATAAAATTGAATTGACTTTCCACTCAAATGGTAACTTCTTTATTTTAGAGTTATTACTGCACCTATTGGTCAAAAACAGGAACTGCTAAGTGCTATTAGAGGGTCAGTGATGTGTATACCAAATTCATTCAACCACTCAAAAAATGTCTACATTTTGAATTCACAAAAACTCACAATATTAACTAGACTTTTTTTTTTTTTTACTATCCACTGTCTTCATTATGTCCTAAGGGTTTGCAAACCATTGCAACTGACCGTATTTCAGTAAGAGTTGGTTTATATGCATGCATTTCAATCAGTAAGGGGATTGTTATGAGTTTACTTATGACTTTAATATTTGCTTTTTTAACATCAGCAGATGATGTAATGACCTTCCAACAACAGCAGCTGATTGATGAACATCAGTGGTTCTAAAACCAGTCCTCATGGCCCTCGACAGTCCACATTTCATTCCGTGGTGTGTGAGATGGGAACGTTGATACACATCATAGAGTGGGAGCCCTAGTGCTGATAACGATGGTGGTGGCGGTAATGATGAGAAATGAAAGTCACGATTGGTGCCAGTAACATTTCTGTTCAAGCAATTAAACCTCATATAACCAAAATAAAAGCAAAATCAGATCAAAGGCATGTTTAATCATTAACACATCAAAATCATATTGCAATGTGATACAGTAATGAAGAAATTCTTATAATCACTACTGTATCAGACTTATTCAGCATCTGTGGTTCATGCTGTAATAAAGGTTTGGGATTGATTCAGTCAGGAGCACAGTCCGACAGCGAACATGGGAACCAGGGATCTGTGTAGGACACGAGTTCTTCCACTCCAGCTTCGGCAAACATGTCTTTATGGATGGAGCTGGATTTGTGCACGGGGGCATTGTCATGCTGGAACAGGTTTGGGCCTCTTAGTTCCAGTGAAGGGAAATTGCAATGCTACAGCGTACAAAGACATTCTATGCAATTTTGTGTTTCCAACTTTGTGGCAGCAGTTTGGGGAAGAACCGCATATGGTGTGAGGATCAGGTGTACACAAACTACTGACCATAAAGTGTAATAAAATGTATCACTAGGTGATTACCTCCTGATTGTACAACTGTAAGTAAAAGCAAGATCATAACTCACTACTGTCACCAATGCCCAGATGTTGAAGAAACATCACTGGTCCTGCTCTCTGGGTGGGAAAGATGGCATTCCTCTTCATACTTTACACCACAGCAAAACTAGCAAATCTCAAATATCCTGTGAGCTCACGTATACAGAATTGAGCTGTTAACACTCTTTTATAATTTTTCACACCTTGTTTGACCACCTCTTTGCCTCTTCAAAAAGTTCCTCAGGGAAAGGTTCAGTCTCTGTATCCTCATGTATAATTCTTTCCACCTGGTCAATCATGTCAACACAAGAGAGTTTGCCTATACGGAGCCTGTAGCAGGGAACTGGAATTCAAGTAGCCATGAAAAAGAGCTCGAAAAAAGACCATTACAGCTTCAAGGTGGCATCCTTTTGTTTTGGAAAGATGACACCACTAGCTTGGAGGAAGCTCATGTTGGGACTTGAGCAACTGGGAGGAACTGTATTAAAAGGTACATGACTGGGTCAAGTGTCTGTAAAGTGAAGCAGGAATTCTAAACAGCTCTAACGTGGTAGAACATGGCAGACTCTTCCACGAATATTACTGCACTGCCAGGATGTCTGTCTACCTGCATATGAGACTGGAATACAAGACATGAGCCACTCCAGTGATGAGGTTATGGTTGGCAAACTCCAGTATGAGCAAAACGATGGGATATTCGCTGAGCCTTTTCCATGTTGCCGCTTCTTCACTGAGGCCCATCCAGTGTATCAGCAGGCTCCTCATGGCCTCAGGGAAGAGATCGGTCGCTAGATCTTCCGCTGGAGGCAGGTCTTTAATGTGTTCAATATTCCTCATCTTAAATCCTTCCACCTGGTGACTCACAATGCTGTTGGCTTCATGGAACTGTCGACCCAGCCAGCTAGCCACAGCCTGTAGTAAAGGACTGGAATAGATGGAGTAGCCATGATCATGAGTTTGAAGCAAGAACATCACAGCTTCTGCCAGATTGTCCTCATCTCTCTGTCCATCAATCCAACATTCAACATAATCCAGAAGTCTCAACACGGTCTCTTCTTGGTTGTTTTCTACAGCTGACATGCATTTCACCTTGTTTCCTATGCTATAAAGTCTCTCTGAGAGTAGACTAAATTGTTTAGACTCCACCGGGCCAGCTAGGGAGCAGTAATCATGGTCTGCAGAAGAGGATTTATCTCCTTGACCAGATGTTGATGCTAAGGTTGTTTCCTCCAGGTCTTCCACTGTGTCCTGAGAGTTCAAATTGTCCTCAGTAGGTACAGATATATCACTAGATAAATTATTAAATCCCATTGATATTTCTTGATCACTGGTTTTTGGTGGTTTCATGTCTACCTGGATTCCTACGTTGTACACAGAGTTTAGCTGATCGTCATTGATCCGAGATTTCCACAGATCCTGAAAAGGAGAAGGATGAATGAGGATTCTCGGAATACTGATGATATTATAAATTTCTAAGAGAATGCTGAAATCTGTATTTCGGATTTAAGGTTGAAAGCAAATATGTGGGGGAAAAAACTTGTTGCTGTTTGTCTGAAATTTGGAACACAGCTGAGAAAACAAAAAATCACATTCTGACATTAAATGTAGTAATTCAGGGCGGCATGGTGGTGCAGTGGTTAGCACTGTCGCCTCACAACAAGAAGGTCCTGGGCTCGATCCCCAGGTCACCCAGGGTGCCTTTCTGTGCGGAGTTTGCATGTTCTCCCCATGCATGCATGGGTTTCCTCCCACAGTCCAAAGACATGCAGATTAGGTCAACTGGTTACTCTAAATTGCCCATAGGTGTGAATGCGTGCGTGTGTGGCTGTTTGTCTGTGGTGACCCTGTTTTGGACTAGCGACCTGCCCAGGTGTACCCCGCCTCTCGCCCGAAGATGCTGGGATTGGCTCCAGCTTCACTGCGACCCAGGCGGATAAAGCGGTATAGATAATGGATGGCTGTAGTAATTCAGCCAACAACATACAGGACATTGACATGTCGACTTCAGGAAAGCAAATATATTTAGCAAAATGAAAAAGAATTGGTTTTAATTAGGCTTCGGTTTTGGTCAGTTTAACAGAGGTCACTCCAAGTGAAACAGAAATGACAAAAGGGTTATTAAATAATCTATAAACGTTTGCTGATTTTTGATCATACAGTATAAGGGATATTATTATTAAATGTAAAATGGCAGGATTTCTGAAAGACTGTCAATCTGTAGGCTAGGAATAAAACCTGATGTATAGATCAACATTGTTTTCATGGACATATATCTAATTAGTATATCTTGTTTATTTTATATTAGATTATACACAAATCAATAAATAGCAGTGTGCTGATGTCTTTCACAGGAGCCAGAAGGAAACCTTTAAATGCAATTTCCCCCCTTTATCACTTTTGTCAGTAGACAGACGTTAAAATGTTACGTTACTTCAGGCTGAGATACGTACCAATTGTAGTTCAGGAAAGTCTGCAGTTTTCAGAAAATGTCAAATTTTTATCATGTGAAGGGTTTTCCCCAGCCATCACGCATAATATTTATAAATAACAGCTGTGCAGCCAGATTCAGACACAAGGGGAACAAAACGTAGGTGAAATTAAAACCCAGATAAGCTAATAACCCATAAATGCTCAACTGTTATGCTAAGATTGGATTCTGTGATAAGATTCTGAATCTGTGTCACCTTGACCTGAGGACATGAAGACTGCAAGAACAAGATCTTTGGTCCAGTAAAAACATGTCCACTTAAGAGAAAAGAAAGAAAGAAAGAAAGAAAGACAGACACCTGCGTGTTAGCCGGGTTCGCTTTAGCTTATCACCTGCTATTGGTAGAAACAGTATAAACAGTATAAAAAGGGTTGTCAGATAAAGATTGTATTGAAGGCTGCACTAAACATCCGGTGGAAGCGTCCATTCCTCCCTTGAGCACAAAAGTTGGTTTGCTCATATCCGTTCATTTGTTAGTGATAAGAAGGAAAATTCAGTAAATGTGTCAGATTTAGATCTAAATAAATTTAGACGGGGTGTAGCGGCTTATCAACAGAGTACGACGGTAACTGATTAGTGTAAGCAGGATTTGTGCTTGTTCAAGTGTTTATTGCAATGAAAGCAAACGTGTCACAAATAAGTCTCAAACTGCACGCATATTTTTTCTTGTTACTACTGATAAATTAGTGCATCGCGCACAAAGGATGTGAATCCAAGGCTTAAGATGGAAGGATTTTCTTATAGTTAGTTCTATTTCCCAAAACATAAACAAACTAGTGGGCAATTACTAAGGATGAATGGATGGATGAATGCTGTGAAAGCATTGTTAATGATTGTGGTCTTTGTTTGTCCCACATGCTTCATATGTAAACACTCACCTGTGAAAGAAATGAAAGAAAAGACAGGGTCCTGACCTGTTTCCGAATAATTATATGGCTTTCGTTGCCGCCACATGATTGTCTGACTAGGTAATATACTGACTGAATATACAGGGGTTCAGGTGTTCCTAATAAAGTGGTTGGTGCAAGGATATGTTTGATGAGCCTGATGAACTCGACTGGAATATACACTACCTGAAATGCCTCCAAGATTGACAGCTGCTCTTGTTTGCCGTAAAGCTCGAAGGCCACTCGAAGAACCCCATGAACACAGTAGAACCACAAACTGTTACTGGAACAAGGGACTCGTAAGCCTTGGAACCTAAAGTCTGCAAATATACATCAGACAAAATAGCAGCTCATTAACAACATCGATCTGAGAACACTGCAGTTTCAGGCTGTTTAAATTAGCTCAGAGGTGCGATACCTGAGGAGAAAGCCAGTTTGGTTGCTAGTCCTCTTTTTGCAAACTTGGCATGGTATCTGGGATGGTTCTCAGTGCGGACATCTGTGTTCAAAAAGAGATCAGCTCCAAGAAAGAGAGGGATCACTGGCTCCTTTATAAACGAAGGCATGAAGTTGTTAACTGTATACATTTACAAAGCAGCATGCATTATTATTATTTTTTAAATAAAACATTTATTTACTTCATTTGCACTCGGTTTGGTCACTTGAAAGGACTTGTCACCTACTAGATATAAGAACCGAATTCTCCTTTTGCTACTTTCCCAACATGGTAAGTCGATGACTGAGACACACTTGGAAGTCATTATTTAGATTTCTTTTTTAATGGGTTCTACACCCTTTCATGTGATTACACAAAGGTGAATATCAGGTTACAGTTTATTTTAGTGCATTACTAACAGGACCATTCTCTCATATCCTGGGTTTTACACTTTCGAGACTTGTGTTAAAGTATTTAAAAGCCTTGCAATGTGTGCAACCCAAGTAGGCAAAAGAAAATTGTATAAATTCAAGGAATGGTTGCAGGAACGTAAGCTTACACATTTAAAAGTATATTACTTAAAGGTATAGCCTCAGGATTGATCCTGAACTGTGTTCAGGGTCATAAAAAAGAAAAGCCTGCAGCTCTTTATAGGGAAAAAATTGAAAATCTGCTTCAAACTCATTAATACAGAGAAATATTGAGGTCTGGTGACTGAGAATATCAGGTTTATTGTATCCTGGTCTTCATAATCCGACTCCAGATCTCACTTGTCCAAGTCTGAAGTTGTACGTTTAAAAAGTGCACCACGAAGCGCCCTAATAAATAAAAATATTGTTTTAACTGAATGTTAGCTAGGTTAGAAACAAATACAGATTCAATATAAAAAGAATAGGAAGAGTATAGAGTAAAATGAAAACAAAACAGCTGATACTACACCGTACGAAGACATACGTTGATTAATGCGCATGCGCACCTGCGTTTGTCAGCGTGCTCTTCTTCGTTGTTTTTTTTTGGTCAGACACTTTGCATCCAGTTTGTTTCGACAGCGCCCTCTTGCTGTCAGCTGTCAAAACCCTCACTTCCTGTTGTTATAACTATATACAATATTTTAAAGGCCTTTTAATATTTTATAATACGTGTCGTCTCTGTGGTCACTTTATGTGTTTATGAAGTACATACATTTCTTAGTCAAGTAAATGTGGACATTTTCGTCTCAAATAATATTCCAATTGTTTACTGAAGCTGA
Organism: Notoglanidium macrostoma; assembly: GCA_030068235.1. Lineage (NCBI taxonomy): Eukaryota > Metazoa > Chordata > Actinopteri > Siluriformes > Auchenoglanididae > Notoglanidium > Notoglanidium macrostoma. The sequence continues at coordinate 2,973,654 of JAQQZR010000014.1, read as the reverse complement.
AATGCAAAAGTCCAAACTCTTACATCTTGTTGAAGTATGAAAGTAAAAAACACAAACACAAAAACGTCTCACACTGATTTTTTTTTTGTTACTACAACTGAAGTTGATGAGTACGGAGCCCCCGAAGTGACATGGGGAAAAAAAAATTTGTAGTACGGAGCCCCCGAAGTGACATGGGGGAAAAAATTTTTTGGGAGGGAAAAAAAATTTTTGGGAGTGAAAAAAAATTTTTGGGAGGGAAAAATGTTTTTTTTTTTTTCCCTCCCAAAAATTTTTTTTCCCTCCCAAAATTTTTTTTTCCCTCCCAAAATTTTTTTTACCCTCCCAAAAAA